>MUAA02000027.1:0-412642 GCA_014180765.2 Marchantia paleacea | reverse complement strand
TATGGAAAATATCTATGTGTCCAGAACTTGATATTATGAGATTAATATTTCCTTTTTGTTATGTTTATTTATGGTGTACTATATACGTAAATTATAACATGTTAAAAATTGTTTGAAAAAACTAATGAACATATTTTTTGATAAGGTGTTATATTCTTCACAATTCAATGGAGCCTCTACATGTTTGGATTTGCAAAAATGACTGAAATATGTTAACCATCACAAATTCTAATCTTAACACATGATAAGTGTCATGCTTAATATCCTAAAAATAAAACAAGGAGAATGTGCATGTTTACTTGTCTCATTTTTTATTTTGAAACAGTATTGGATTCCACTAACAAAAGTTAAAATCTGATTATGAGGGAGTACTTGAGTGATTTGCTATATGATTGGAGATCTCTCTACTCAAACTATTCATTAAGTATTTAGTATTCCTATTAAAGGTTATATGCAAGAATTTGTCATAAATATATAATAAATAATTCTTGCATGATGAATTCAATCATGATCTAAACACATTTTTCGTGTTTAGATCATGGTGACATTATTATCATGAATGAATGTTTCATGTTTGTAACACACATGCTATACAAGAAAGGAATAAATCAGAATATTATATATTTATTTCCAAGAGGAATGAGGTACCAAGATAGCCAAAATGCAAAATAAATAAATAAATTGATTTGCACATCTTTATATAATATGGAATTTGAAGTATGAAGATCAATAGTCAAATACACTTCAAATGTTTGTAAAAATTCAATTCAAATAACACACATATAACTCATCAATCAAGATAACACTAAATACATAAATAATATCGTTAGAACATATTGTCAATATATAATGGATATCTTTTTCAATAAAATGATCGATTCCTACATACAAACAAACTAATGATAACATTACATTTTTTATTTGTTCGAGTGCTCAAATAAGCCAAATCCTTTGATTCGTAAGAAAAATTTATCCAAATGTTGTCCACCATTTAGACACAATTTCTTTAGCCACAAGTGTCTCATTTGACCCTTTAATCAAATTGTATTTTTTCTTAGAATAGGTCAAATTGAAAAGAAGCCTTGTAACTACCTCTATGATTCCACTTATATACATTTCTAACTCTAAACTATCATAGGTTCCTTTTAATCAATATTGTCCTCTCCAACAATTTTTTTTTGGATTTTTGTTTCTTGGATGACTTCAGTTGCTATTCTAATGAATCCACACTCACATGTACCTCACACACCTTCTTTGTCATATCATGTTGATAGGTCTTCATCCCTTTTGACATTTCAATCCCATCACTCAATACATATCCTTCATGGAATCCTTGATATTTTTGGAACTTTTCATTGCTTGCTCCAACAGCTTTGCCTCAAAGTCATTATACATTGTAAATATATATATATATAGTGCATATGTTGGCTAATGTCTCCAATTGTGCAAGCTGTTTTACATTTAGATGGATAACTTGGTTATTTAATCTAGTTACTTGAATCCAAAGTTGCCGTTCTCTACTTTAACAAATGATTTTATTTTATTTTAAAAAAGAAAGTCATTGTTTTCATCTAATTCTTTCTTTGTCATGATATTTTCCTTTGTCACATTCTCCATATATGGTTGTATGGCTTTTTTGCCAAAACCATACAAAAAGATACAACTTCCTCCAAGATAATGAACACTTCCCACAAAGTGACTTCCTCTACTCCTCCTACCCCTAGTTGGCTAGTTATGAATACATTGCGTTTACTAATGGCTACATCCAATTCATCTTTAATATTTGACAATCTCATCTTCAATTATACTTCTTTCGATTTGTTGTAGTAAACTGGTCCATTTTTAAATAGATTTTCATCTAGTAAGAAGATAGATACATTATCTCTTCTTTGGTCCTTAAATTCTTGATCATCGTTTGTAGTATCCAAATGAAGATTACATCTCAATTCATCCAAACTGGACATCCTACAAAGCTCTTCACAAATCAAACCTTATGCATATTCACATAATCATGTCTCTCTCTACATATGAAATATTTGGTTGAGCGAATGTGCTCAAAAAGATTGATTTTTGAATTTCTTTGTATGTTTTATTTTTGCATGGATCAAACCATTTTGTTTTTGTTGAAGTCAAATCTTGTGTATAAGATTGAACCTTTCTAGTCAATTCTATCTTCCTCCATCTCCTGTCTCTACACATGAACTTCATCCACATCTCAAGCTTCCCTATGTTTCCAACTTTAAATCCTAAAGTCATGAGTTACTCACACAATCATGGCAAATGTAATCCATATGCAATATCAAAAGTGCACTTCTTTTAGATTCTTTATGCATTTTTGCATTCCCTATAGTCCATTCCAACAATTATCGTAGCGTTCAAAAGAATCTAGTCGGTAGCTTTTTTTCAATGATAAAAGTTTGATTTTTCCTTGGTCTCATGACACTTAATTGATTTTATTTTTTTTTTGTATCTTTGATTAATTTTTTAAAGAGTTCAAATGATCCATTCCTCAATAATCCGTATTGATTGGTTCACTAGCAATATTTGTTTGAATGACGACCATCAATTTTTCATCTATTGTCCAAGGTCACGACGTCCTTTCTGCCATCGTTTGACTAAGTTAAAGTTTACTCAATTGTCAATGCTCAAGTTTGTGATTGAAATTGATATTACTCTTGTACCCAATTCTTTTCATTCTTTTCATGGGTATTTAACAGCCTCTATTTGTTTACTTGTACAAGTTGTCTTACTCCCTCAAACACATGAAATTGCTATTAGGAGCTTTGACATTAATTTGTCTATTTATTTTTTGGAGCATCTTTATTTTAAAAAAAAAAAAAAAAACTCATGTAAATATAAAATGATTTTTTTTATGTTATTATCAATATAAAAAAAATAACAAATATGATAAATATCACTTATATTAAATTCATAAATAAAAGGTTGATGATTTTTTTAACACATCTCACGTTATTTTGTATTAACATCAGTATTTTTTATTATTTAATAAATATTTAAAAGAGTCATATTTAAAATTTATAAACTGAAAATAATATGTTTTAAAATTGAATATTGAACTTTTATCAATCATTCTTAATATTTATCAAATGATTTAAAATAGAATAAAGTAAAATTTTACTTTTTATTTTATGATTCATTACAATAAATATGATGTCTTCATATTCATGATAAAATAAAAATTAAATTAAAAAATGTTGATAAGAAAATTGATCATTTTTTTTTCCATTCAAAAAGTCTCAAATAAACTATAGACAACTGTGGGTGATGATGAAAGACAAAGTATAACAAGAATATGTAATTTTTTTAAAACAAGTTTTTTTTTTTTTGTAAAAAATCATAAGTTTTTTCAAAGTCAAATTTTGTATGCTTTTGTTAATTTAACTCTTATCAAATTTGATCATTCATGATCACAAGATGCATGTTATAAAAATATTTTTACATTTTTAGTTTTGATTGTATAGATTGTTAAAATATCTTTTACCATATTGTCAAGATTACTTTAATTAATATTGATATAGTTTTTTTTGAGTGCCTACCTAGAGAGTTCTGTTGTCTATATATTACAAATAAAGTATAATTATTGATAAATAAATAATTTCAATTATTCAATATATGACTCTATTAAATTTTTAAATATCAAAATAGAAAAAGAATGACATGTGTCAATCATATTTATGTAGGAAAAATATCTTTCTGAAAATTACAAATGATTAATTGGCAAGCTGAAATTTGTTTCCAAATCCACATTTTATTATGAACCATATATTGACGTTGTCACATGGAAGTGGAGGTATTTAAGAGATGAAAATAAAAAATGGACATATTTTATTATGATATTATACTCTTTTTTTATATAGAGCTCATATGAGTTTGCAATGTGTAAGTAATGAAACTTTGATCATATTTTTTATCAAAGTACATCACAAAGTATAAAACCACCATGTGCTTATTACCATTGATCACAAATTTGCAAAGTTGTAGATCTAATAGGTTTAATTGAATTGCAATAATAATTAATTTCATCCTATATATTATGGAGATAGATATCATCAGTGATGCAAGTTTAACATGTATGCCAATTCCAATCATATTTATATTTGACACTAATTTTTTATATAGTATTCAATCTTTTCACACATAAAAATTGTGCTTATAAAAATACTTCATATTTTATACAACATTATATTCAATTGTATAATCAAAAATGTCATATATTTTTTCACTTAATTTTAAAAAATTCATACGGTTATTAATAAATAGAAGCTTACATATGATGAATAATTAGTTGAAAAAAGAATATAAATGTTTATAAATAAATAAAAAAAGACAAATTTGATTCGATAATTTTAATAATTTGTATTCAATAAATATTTGTTTAATATTTCATTTTATTTGTTTAAGTTTTTTGTTGAGCTATTATCATGAATTATCCACATGCTCCGTAAATGTATATGGAAAATATCTATGTGTCCGTAACTTGATATTATGAGATTAATATTTCCTTTTTGTTATGTTTATTTATGGTGTACTATATACGTAAATTATAACATGTTAAAAAATTGTTTGAAAAACTAATGAACATATTTTTTGATAAGGTGTTATATTCTTCACAATTCAATGGAGCCTCTACATGTTTGGATTTGCAAAAATGACTGAAATATGTGGAGCCATCACAAATTCTAATCTTAACACATGATAAGTGTCATGCTTATAATATCCTAAAAAATAAAACAAGGAGAATGTGCATGTTTACTTGTCTCATTTTTATTTTGAAACAGTATTGGATTCCACTAACAAAAGTTAATCTGATTATGAGGAGTACTTGAGTGACGGCTATATGATTGGAGATCTCTCTACTCAAACTATTCATTAAGTATTTAGTATTCTATTAAAGGTTATATGCAAGAATTTGTCATAAATATAATAAATAATTCTTGCATGATGAATTCAATCATGATCTAAACACATTTTTTCGTGTTTAGATCATGGTGACATTATTATCATGAATGAATGTTTCATGTTTGTAACACACATGCTATACAAGAAAGGAATAAATCAGAATATTATATATTTATTTCCAAGAGAATGAGGTACCAAGATAGCCAAAATGCAAAATAAATAAATAAATTGATTTGCACATCTTTATATAATATGGAATTTGAAGTATGAAGATCAATAGTCAAATACAATTTCAAATGTTTGTAAAATTCAATTCAAATAACACACATATAACTCATCAATCAAGATAACACTAAATACATAAATAATATCGTTAGAACATATTGTCAATATATAATGGATATCTTTTCAATAAAATGATCGATTCCTACTACATACAAACAAACTAATGATAACATTACATTTTTTTATTTGTTCGAGTGCTCAAATAAGCCAAATCCTTTGATTAAGTAAGAAAAATTTATCCAAATGTTGTCCACCATTTAGACACAATTTCTTTAGCCACAAGTGTCTCATTTTTGACCCTTTAATCAAAATTGTATTTTTCTTAGAATGGGTCAAATTGAAAGCCTTGTAACTACCTCATGATTCCAATTTATATACATTTCTAACTCTAAACTATCATAGGTTCCTTTTTAATCAATATTGTCCTCAACAATTTTTTTTTTGGATTTTTGTTTCTTGGATGACTTCAGTTGCTATTCGAATGAATCCACACTCACATGTCTCCACACACCTTCTTTTAAGTATCATGTTGATAGGTCTTCATCCCTTTTTGACATTTCAATCCATCACTCAATACATATCCTTCATGGAATCCTTGATATTTTTTGGAACTTTTTCATTGCTTGCTCCATGACTTTTGCCTCAAAGTCATTATACATTGTAAATATATATATATATAGTGCATATGTTGGCTAATGTCTCCAATTGTGCAAGCTGTTTTTTGTTTAGATGGATAACTTGGTTTATTTAATCTAGTTACTTGAATCCAAAGTCAGACGTTCTCTACTTTAACAAATGATTTTATTTTTATTTTAAAAGAAAGTCATTGTTTTTTTCATCTAATTCTTTTCTTTGTCATGATATTTTCCTTTGTCACATTCTCCATATATGGTTGTATGGCTTTTTGCCAAGCCATACAAGGGATACCTTCCTCCAAGATAATGAACACTTCCCACAAAGTGACTTCCTCTACTCCTCCTACCCCTAGTTGGCTAGTTATGAATCTGTTGCGTTTACTAATGGCTACATCCAATTCATCTTTAATATTTGACAATCTCATCTTCAATTTATACTTCTTTCGATTTGTTGTAGTAAACCAGTCCATTTTTTAAATAGATTTCATCTAGTAAGAAAGATAGATACATTATCTCTTCTCTTTGGTCCTTAAATTCTTGATCATCGTTTTGTAGTATCCAAATGAAGATTACATCTCAATTCATCCAAATCGACATCCTACAAAGCTCTTCACAAATCAAACCTTATGCATATTCACATAATCATGCTCCTCTACACATATGAAATATTTGGTTGAGCGTGAATGTGCTCAAAAAGATTGATTTTGAATTTCTTTGTATGTTTATTTTTGCATGGATCAAACCATTTTTGTTTGTTGAAGTCAAATCTTGTGTATAAGATTGAACCTTTCTAGTCAATTCTATCTTCCTCCATCTCCTGGTCTCTACACATGAACTTCATCCACATCTCAAGCTTCCTATGTTTCCAACTTTAAATCCTAAAGTCATGATTTACTCACACAATCATGACAAATGTAATCCATATGCAATATCAAAATCACTTCTTTTAGATTCTTTATGCATTTTCCATTCTCTATAGTCCATTCCAACAATTATCGTAAGCGTTCAAAAGAATCTAGTCGGTGGCTTTTCAATGATAAAAGTTTGATTTTTTCCTTGGTCTCATGACACTTAATTGATTTTATTTTTTTCGCCTATCTTTGATTAATTTTTTAAAGAGTTCAAATGATCCATTCCTCAATAATCCGTATTGATTGGTTCACTAGCAATATTTGTTTGAATGACACCATCAATTTTTCATCTATTGTCCAAGGTCACGACGTCACTCTCTGTATCGTTTGACTAAGTTAAAAGCTACTCAATTGTCAATGCTCAAGTTTGTGATTGAAATTGATATTACTCTTATTACCCAATTCTTTTCATTCTTTTCATGGGTATTTAACAGCCTCTATTTGTTTACTTGTACAAGTTGTCTTACTCCCTCAAACACATGAAATTGCTATTAGGAGCTTTGACATTAATTTGTCTATTTATTTTTGGAGCATCTTTATTTTAAAAAAAAAAAAAAAACTCATGTAAATATAAAAATGATTTTTTTATGTTATTATCAATATAAAAAAAAAATAACAAATATGATAAATATCACTTATATTAAATTCATAAATAAAGGTTGATGATATTTTTTAACACATCTCACGTTATTTTGTATTAACATCAGTATTTTTATTATTTAATAAATATTTAAAAGAGTCATATTTAAAATTTATAAACTGAAAATAATATGTTTTAAAATTGAATATTGAACTTTTTATCAATCATTCTTAATATTTATCAAATGATTTAAAAATAGAATAAAGTAAAATTTTACTTTTTATTTATGATTCATTACAATAAATATGATGTCTTCATATTCATGATAAAATAAAAAATTAAATTAAAAAATGTTGATAAGAAAATTGATCATTTTTTCCATTCAAAAAAGTCTCAAATAAACTATAGACAACTGTGGTGATGATGAAAGACAAAGTATAACAAGAATATGTAATTTTTTAAAACAAGTTTTTTTTGTTGTTGTAAAATCTCATAAGTTTTTTCAAAGTCAAATTTTGTATGCTTTTGTTAATTTAACTCTTATCAAATTTGATCATTCATGATCACAAGATGCATGTTATAAAATATTCTTACATTTTTAGTTTTTGATTGTATAGATTGTTAAAATATCTTTTTACCATATTGTCAAGATTACTTTAATTAATATTGATATAGTTTTTTTTTAGTGCCTACCTAGAGAGTTCGTTGTCTATATATTACAAAATAAGTATAATTATTGATAAATAAATAATTTCAATTATTCAATATATGACTCTATTAAATTTTTAAATACTCTCAAAAAATAGAAAGAATGACATGTGTGTCAATCATATTTATGTAGGAAAAATATCTTTCTGAAAATTACAAATGATTAATTGGCAAGCTGAAATTTGTTTCCAAATCCACATTTTATTATGAACCATATATTGACGTTGTCACATGGAAGTGGAGGTATTTAAGAGATGAAAATAAAATGGTTATATTTTATTATGATATTATACTCTTTTTATATGGAGCTCATATGAGTTTGCAATGTGTAAGTAATGAAACTTTGATCATATTTTTTATCAAAGTACATCATAAAGTATAAACCACCATGTGCTATTACCATTGATCACAAATTTGCAAAAGTTGTAGATCTAATAGGTTTAGTGAATTGCAATAATAATTAATTTCATCCTATATATTATGGAGATAGATATCATCAGTGATGCAAGTTTAACATGTATGCCAATTCCAATCATACTTATATTTGACACTAATTTTTATATAGTATTCAATCTTTTCACACATAAAAATTGTGCTTATAAAATACTTCATATTTTATACAACATTATATTCAATTGTATAATTAAAAATGTCATATATTTTTTTCACTTAATTTTAAAAAATTCATACGGTTATTAATAAATAGAAGCTTGCATATGATGAATAATTAGTTGAAAAAGAATATAAATGTTTATAAATAAATAAAAAGACAAATTTGATTCGATAATTTTAATAATTTGTATTCAATAAATATTTGTTTAATATTTCATTTTATTTGTTTAAGTTTTTTGTTGAGCTATTATCATGAATTATCCACATGCTCCGTAAATGTATATGGAAAATATCTATGTGTCCGTAACTTGATATTATGAGATTAATATTTCCTTTTTTGTTATGTTTATTTATGGTGTACTATATACGTAAATTATAACATGTTAAAAATTGTTTGAAAAACTAATGAACATATTTTTTGATAAGGTGTTATATTCTTCACAATTCAATGGAGCCTCTACATGTTTTGGATTTGCAAAAATGACTGAAATATGTGGAGCCATCACAAATTCTAATCTTAACACATGATAAGTGTCATGCTTATAATATCCTAAAAATAAAACAAGGAGAATGTGCATGTTTACTTGTCTCATTTTTATTTTGAAACAGTATTGGATTCCACTAACAAAAGTTAATCTGATTATGAGGGAGTACTTGAGTGATTTGCTATATGATTGGAGATCTCTCTACTCAAACTATTCATTAAGTATTTAGTATTCCTATTAAAGGTTATATGCAAGAATTTGTCATAAATATAATAAATAATTCTTGCATGATGAATTCAATCATGATCTAAACACATTTTTCGTGTTTAGATCATGGTGACATTATTATCATGAATGAATGTTTCATGTTTGTAACACACATGCTATACAAAGAAAGGAATAAATCAGAATATTATATATTTATTTCCAAGAGGAATGAGGTACCAAGATAGCCAAAATGCAAAATAAATAAATAAATTGATTTGCACATCTTTATATAATATGGAATTTGAAGTATGAAGATCAATAGTCAAATACACTTCAAATGTTTGTAAAATTCAATTCAAATAACACACATATAACTCATCAATCAAGATAACACTAAATACATAAATAATATCGTTAGAACATATTGTCAATATATAATGGATATCTTTTTCAATAAAATGATCGATTCTAGCTACATACAAAACAAACTAATGATAACATTACATTTTTTATTTGTTCGAGTGCTCAAATAAGCCAAATCCTTTGATTCGTAAGAAAATTTATCCAAATGTTGTCCACCATTTAGACACAATTTCTTTAGCCACAAGTGTCTCATTTGACCCTTTAATCAAAATTGTATTTTTCTTAGAATGGGTCAAAATTGAAAAGCCTTGTAACTACCTTCATGATTCCACTTATATACATTTCTAACTCTAAACTATCATAGGTTCCTTTTAATCAATATTGTCCTCTCCAACAATTTTTTTTTTGGATTTTTGTTTCTTGGATGACTTCAGTTGCTATTGAATGAATCCACACTCCATGTACCTCACACACCTTCTTTGTCATATCATGTTGATAGGTCTTCATCCCTTTTTTACATTTCAATCCCATCACTCAATACATATCCTTCATGGAATCGCTTTGATATTTTTGGAACTTTTTCATTGCTTGCTCCAAATGACTTTGCCTCAAAGTCATTATACATTGTAAATATATATATATATATAGTGCATATGTTGGCTAATGTCTCAATTGTGCAAGCTGTTTTTACATTTAGATGGATAACTTGGTTATTTAATCTAGTTACTTGAATCCAAAGTGACGTTCTCTACTTTAACAAATGATTTTATTTTATTTTAAAAGAAAGTCATTGTTTTCATCTAATTCTTTCTTTGTCATGATATTTTCCTTTGTCACATTCTCCATATATGGTTGTATGGGCTTTTTTGCCAAGCCATACAAGGATACCTTCCTCCAAGATAATGAACACTTCCCACAAAGTGACTTCCTCTACTCCTCCTACCCCTAGTTGGCTAGTTATGAATCTGTTGCGTTTACTAATGGCTACATCCAATTCATCTTTAATATTTGACAATCTCATCTTCAATTTATACTTCTTTCGATTTGTTGTAGTAAACCAGTCCATTTTTTAAATAGATTTTCATCTAGTAAGAAGATAGATACATTATCTCTTCTCTTTGGTCCTTAAATTCTTGATCATCGTTTGTAGTATCCAAATGAAGATTACATCTCAATTCATCCAAATCGACATCCTACAAAGCTCTTCACAAATCAAACCTTATGCATATTCACATAATCATGTACTCCTCTACATATGAAATATTTGGTTGAGCGTGAATGTGCTCAAAAAAGATTGATTTTGAATTTCTTTGTATGTTTATTTTGCATGGATCAAACCATTTTGTTTTGTTGAAGTCAAATCTTGTGTATAAGATTGAACCTTTCTAGTCAATTCTATCTTCCTCCATCTCCTGGTCTCTACACATAAACTTCATCCACATCTCAAGCTTTCCCTATGTTTCCAACTTTAAATCCTAAAAGTCATGAGTTACTCACACAATCATGGCAAATGTAATCCATATGCAATATCAAAAGGTGCACTTCTTTTATTCTTTATGCATTTTATTCCCTATAGTCCATTCCAACAATTATCGTAGCGTTCAAAAGAATCTAGTCGGTAGCTTTTTTCAATGATAAAAGTTTGATTTTTTCCTTGGTCTCATGACACTTATTGATTTTATTTTTTTCGCCTATCTTTGATTAATTTTTTTTTTAAAGAGTTCAAATGATCCATTCCTCAATAATCCGTATTGATTGGTTCACTAGCAATATTTGTTTGAATGACGACCATCAATTTTTCATCTATTGTCCAAGGTCACGCACGTCCACTCTTGCCATCGTTTGACTAAGTTAAAGCTACTCAATTGTCAATGCTCAAGTTTGTGATTGAAATTGATATTACTCTTGTACCCAATTCTTTTCATTCTTTTCATGGGTATTTAACAGCCTCTATTTGTTTACTTGTACAAGTTGTCTTACTCCCCAAACACATGAAATTGCTATTAGGAGCTTTGACATTAATTTGTCTATTTATTTTGGAGCATCTTTATTTTTAAAAAAAAAAAAAACTCATGTAAATATAAAAATGATTTTTATGTTATTATCAATATAAAAAAAAAATAACAAATATGATAAATATCACTTATATTAAATTCATAAATAAAGGTTGATGATATTTTTTAACACATCTCACGTTATTTTGTATTAACATCAGTATTTTTATTATTTAATAAATATTTAAAAGAGTCATATTTAAAATTTATAAACTGAAAATAATATGTTTTAAAAATTGAATATTGAACTTTTTATCAATCATTCTTAATATTTATCAAATGATTTAAAATAGAATAAAGTAAAATTTTACTTTTTATTTATGATTCATTACAATAAATATGATGTCTTCATATTCATGATAAAATAAAAAATTAAATTAAAAAATGTTGATAAGAAAATTGATCATTTTTTTCCATTCAAAAAGTCTCAAATAAACTATAGACAACTGTGGTGATGATGAAAGACAAAGTATAACAAGAATATGTAATTTTTTAAAACAAGTTTTTTTTTGTTGTTGTAAAATCTCATAAGTTTTTTCAAAGTCAAATTTTGTATGCTTTTGTTAATTTAACTCTTATCAAATTTGATCATTCATGATCACAAGATGCATGTTATAAAATATTCTTACATTTTTAGTTTTTGATTGTATAGATTGTTAAAATATCTTTTACCATATTGTCAAGATTACTTTAATTAATATTGATATAGTTTTTTTTTAGTGCCTACCTAGAGTTCGTTGTCTATATATTACAAATAAGTATAATTATTGATAAATAAATAATTTCAATTATTCAATATATGACTCTATTAAATTTTTCAATACTCTCAAAAATAGAAAGAATGACATGTGTGTCAATCATATTTATGTAGGAAAAATATCTTTCTGAAAATTACAAATGATTAATTGGCAAGCTGAAATTTGTTTCCAAATCCACATTTTATTATGAACCATATATTGACGTTGTCACATGGAAGTGGAGGTATTTAAGAGATGAAAATAAAATGGTTATATTTTATTATGATATTATACTCTTTTATATGGAGCTCATATGAGTTTGCAATGTGTAAAAATAATGAAACTTTGATCATATTTTTTTTATCAAAGTACATCATAAAGTATAAACCACCATGTGCTATTACCATTGATCACAAATTTGCAAAAGTTGTAGATCTAATAGGTTTGAGTGAATTGCAATAATAATTAATTTCATCCTATATATTATGGAGATAGATATCATCAGTGATGCAAGTTTAACATGTATGCCAATTCCAATCATACTTATATTTGACACTAATTTTTATATAGTATTCAATCTTTTCACACATAAAAATTGTGCTTATAAAAATACTTCATATTTTATACAACATTATATTCAATTGTATACTCAAAAATGTCATATATTTTTTCACTTAATTTTAAAAAATTCATACGGTTATTAATAAATAGAAGCTTGCATATGATGAATAATTAGTTGAAAAAGAATATAAATGTTTATAAATAAATAAAAAAGACAAATTTGATTCGATAATTTTAATAATTTGTATTCAATAAATATTTGTTTAATATTTCATTTTATTTGTTTAAGTTTTTTGTTGAGCTATTATCATGAATTATCCACATGCTCAAAATGTATATGGAAAATATCTATGTGTCCGTAACTTGATATTATGAGATTAATATTTCCTTTTTGTTATGTTTATTTATGGTGTACTATATACGTAAATTATAACATGTTAAAATTGTTTGAAAAACTAATGAACATATTTTGATAAGGTGTTATATTCTTCACAATTCAATGGAGCCTCTACATGTTTGGATTTGCAAAAATGACTGAAATATGTGGAGCCATCACAAATTCTAATCTTAACACATGATAAGTGTCATGCTTATAATATCCTAAAAAATAAAACAAAGGAGAATGTGCATGTTTACTTGTCTCATTTTTTATTTTGAAACAGTATTGATTCCACTAACAAAAAAGTTAATCTGATTATGAGGGAGTACTTGAGTGACGGCTATATGATTGGAGATCTCTCTACTCAAACTATTCATTAAGTATTTAGTATTCCTATTAAAGGTTATATGCAAGAATTTGTCATAAATATAATAAATAATTCTTGCATGATGAATTCAATCATGATCTAAACACATTTTTTCGTGTTTAGATCATGAGTGACATTATTATCATGAATGAATGTTTCATGTTTGTAACACACATGCTATACAAAGAAGGAATAAATCAGAATATTATATATTTATTTCAAGAGGAATGAGGTACCAAGATAGCCAAAATGCAAAATAAATAAATAAATTGATTTGCACATCTTTATATAATATGGAATTTGAAGTATGAAGATCAATAGTCAAATACACTTCAAATGTTTGTAAAATTCAATTCAAATAACACACATATAACTCATCAATCAAGATAACACTAAATACATAAATAATATCGTTAGAACATATTGTCAATATATAATGGATATCTTTTCAATAAAATGATCGATTCCTAGCTACATACAAACAAACTAATGATAACATTACATTTTTTTATTTGTTCGAGTGCTCAAATAAGCCAAATCCTTTGATTCGTAAGAAAAATTTATCCAAATGTTGTCCACCACCATTTAGACACAATTTCTTTTTACCACAAATGTCTCATTTTGACCCTTTAATCAAAATTGTATTTTTCTTAGAATGGGTCAAATTGAAGAGCCTTTGTAACTACCTCATGATTCCACTTATATACATTTCTAACTCTAAACTATCATAGGTTCCTTTTAATCAATATTGTCCTCTCCAACAATTTTTTTTGGATTTTGTTTCTTGGATGACTTCAGTTGCTATTCGAATGAATCCACACTCACATGTACCTCACACACCTTCTTTGTCATATCATGTTGATAGGTCTTCATCCCTTTTTGACATTTCAATCCCATCACTCAATACATATCCTTCATGGAATCCTTGATATTTTTTGGAACTTTTTCATTGCTTGCTCCAACAGCTTTGCCTCAAAGTCATTATACATTGTAAATATATATATATAGTGCATATGTTGGCTAATGTCTCCAATTATTGCAAGCTGTTTTACATTTAGATGGATAACTTGGTTATTTAATCTAGTTACTTGAATCCAAAGTCGCACGTTCTCTACTTTAACAAATGATTTTATTTTATTTTAAAAGAAAGTCATTGTTTTTCATCTAATTCTTTCTCTTTGTCATGATATTTTCCTTTGTCACATTCTCCATATATGGTTGTATGGCTTTTTTGCCAAGCCATACAAGGGATACCTTCCTCCAAGATAATGAACACTTCCCACAAAGTGACTTCCTCTACTCCTCCTACCCCTAGTTGGCTAGTTATGAATCTGTTAGTTTACTAATGGCTACATCCAATTCATCTTTAATATTTGACAATCTCATCTTCAATTTATACTTCTTTCGATTTGTTGTAGTAAACCAGTCCATTTTTAAATAGATTTTCATCTAGTAAGAAGATAGATACATTATCTCTTCTCTTTGGTCCTTAAATTCTTGATCATCGTTTGTAGTATCCAAATGAAGATTACATCTCAATTCATCCAAACCGACATCCTACAAAGCTCTTCAAAATCAAACCTTATGCATATTCACATAATCATGTACTCCTCTACATATGAAATATTTGGTTGAGCGTGAATGTGCTCAAAAAAAAAAGATTGATTTTGAATTTCTTTGTATGTTTATTTTTGCATGGATCAAACCATTTTGTTTTGTTGAAGTCAAATCTTGTGTATAAGATTGAACCTTTCTAGTCAATTCTATCTTCCTCCATCTCCTAGTCTCTACACATGAACTTCATCCACATCTCAAGCTTCCTATGTTTCCAACTTTAAATCCTAAAGTCATGAGTTACTCACACAATCATGGCAAATGTAATCCATATGCAATATCAAAGGTGCACTTCTTTTAGATTCTTTATGCATTTTGCATTCCCTATAGTCCATTCAACAATTATCGTAGCGTTCAAAAAAGAATCTAGTCGGTAGCTTTTTCAATGATAAAAGTTTGATTTTTCCCTTGGTCTCATGACATAATTGATTTTATTTTTTCGCCTATCTTTGATTAATTTTTTTTAAGAGTTCAAATGATCCATTCCTCAATAATCCGTATTGATTGGTTCACTAGCAATATTTGTTTGAATGACGACCATCAATTTTTCATCTATTGTCCAAGGTCACGTCACGCTCGCCATCGTTTGACTAAGTTAAAGCTACTCAATTGTCAATGCTCAAGTTTGTGATTGAAATTGATATTACTCTTGTACCCAATTCTTTTCATTCTTTTCATGGGTATTTAACAGCCTCTATTTGTTTACTTGTACAAGTTGTCTTACTCCCTCAAACACATGAAATTGCTATTAGGAGCTTTGACATTAATTTGTCTATTTATTTTTGGAGCATCTTTATTTTAAAAAAAAAAAAAAACTCATGTAAATATAAAAATGATTTTTTATGTTATTATCAATATAAAAAAATAACAAATATGATAAATATCACTTATATTAAATTCATAAATAAAGGTTGATGATATTTTTTAACACATCTCACGTTATTTTGTATTAACATCAGTATTTTTTATTATTTAATAAATATTTAAAAGAGTCATATTTAAAATTTATAAACTGAAAATAATATGTTTTAAAATTGAATATTGAACTTTTTATCAATCATTCTTAATATTTATCAAATGATTTAAAATAGAATAAAGTAAAATTTTACTTTTTTATTTATGATTCATTACAATAAATATGATGTCTTCATATTCATGATAAAATAAAAAATTAAATTAAAAAAATGTTGATAAGAAAATTGATCATTTTTTTTCCATTCAAAAAGTCTCAAATAAACTATAGACAACTGTGGTGATGATGAAAGACAAAGTATAACAAGAATATGTAATTTTTTAAAACAAGTTTTTTTGTTGTTGTAAAATCTCATAAGTTTTTTCAAAGTCAAATTTTGTATGCTTTTGTTAATTTAACTCTTATCAAATTTGATCATTCATGATCACAAGATGCATGTTATAAAATATTCTTACATTTTTAGTTTTTGATTGTATAGATTGTTAAAATATCTTTTACCATATTGTCAAGATTACTTTAATTAATATTGATATAGTTTTTTTTTAGTGCCTACCTAGAGTTCGTTGTCTATATATTACAAATAAGTATAATTATTGATAAATAAATAATTTCAATTATTCAATATATGACTCTATTAAATTTTCAATACTCTCAAAAATAGAAAGAATGACATGTGTGTCAATCATATTTATGTAGGAAAAATATCTTTCTGAAAATTACAAATGATTAATTGGCAAGCTGAAATTTGTTTCCAAATCCACATTTTATTATGAACCATATATTGACGTTGTCACATGGAAGTGGAGGTATTTAAGAGATGAAAATAAAATTGTTATATTTTATTATGATATTATACTCTTTTTATATGGAGCTCATATGAGTTTACAATGTGTAAGTAATGAAACTTTGATCATATTTTTAGTAAAGTACATCATAAAGTATAAACCACCATGTGCTATTACCATTGATCACAAATTTGTAAAAGTTGTAGATCTAATAGGTTTGCGTAAATTGCAATAATAATCAATTTCATCCTATATATTATCAAGATAGATAGCATCAGTGATGCAAATTTAACATGTTTGCCAATTCCAATCATACTTATATTTGACACTAATTTTTTTTTAGTATTTAATCTTTTCACACATAAAAATTGTGCTTATAAAAATACTTCATATTTTATACAACATTATATTCAATTGTATACTCAAAAATGTCATATATTTTTTTTCACTTAATTTTAAAAAATTCATACGGTTATTAATAAATAGAAGCTTGCATATGATGAATAATTAGTTGAAAAAGAATATAAATGTTTATAAATAAATAAAAAAAGACAAATTTGATTCGATAATTTTAATAATTTGTATTCAATAAATATTTGTTTAATATTTCATTTTATTTGTTTAAGTTTTTTGTTGAGCTATTATCATGAATTATCCACATGCTCCGTAAATGTATATGGAAAATATCTATGTGTCCGTAACTTGATATTATGAGATTAATATTTCCTTTTTGTTATGTTTATTTATGGTGTACTATATACGTAAATTATAACATGTTAAAAAATTGTTTGAAAAAACTAATGAACATATTTTTGATAAGGTGTTATATTCTTCACAATTCAATGGAGCCTCTACATGTTTGGATTTGCAAAAAATGACTGAAATATGTGGAGCCATCACAAATTCTAATCTTAACACATGATAAGTGTCATGCTTATAATATCCTAAAAAATAAAACAAGGAGAATGTGCATGTTTACTTGTCTCATTTTTATTTTTGAAACAGTATTGGATTCCACTAACAAAAGTTAATCTGATTATGAGGGAGTACTTGAGTGGCGGCTATATGATTGGAGATCTCTCTACTCAAACTATTCATTAAGTATTTAGTATTCCTATTAAAGGTTATATGCAAGAATTTGTCATAAATATAATAAATAATTCTTGCATGATGAATTCAATCATGATCTAAACACATTTTTTCGTGTTTAGATCATGGTGACATTATTATCATGAATGAATGTTTCATGTTTGTAACACACATGCTATACAAGAAAGGAATAAATCAGAATATTATATATTTATTTCCAAGAGGAATGAGGTACCAAGATAGCCAAAATGCAAAATAAATAAATAAATTGATTTGCACATCTTTATATAATATGGAATTTGAAGTATGAAGATCAATAGTCAAATACACTTCAAATGTTTGTAAATTCAATTCAAATAACACACATATAACTCATCAATCAAGATAACACTAAATACATAAATAATATCGTTAGAACATATTGTCAATATATAATGGATATCTTTTCAATAAAATGATCGATTCTAGCTACATACAAACAAACTAATGATAACATTACATTTTTTTATTTGTTCGAGTGCTCAAATAAGCCAAATCCTTTGATTCGTAAGAAAAATTTATCAAATGTTGTCCACCATTTAGACACAATTTCTTTTAGCCACAAGTGTCTCATTTGACCCCTTTAATCAAAATTGTATTTTTCTTAGAATGGGTCAAATTGAAGAGCCTTGTAACTACCTCATGATTCCACTTATATACATTTCTAACTCTAAACTATCATAGGTTCCTTTTAATCAATATTGTCCTCTCCAACAATTTTTTTGGATTTTGTTTCTTGGATGACTTCAGTTGCTATTCAGATGAATCCACACTCACATGTACCTCCACACCTTCTTCTTTGTCATATCATGTTGATAGGTCTTCATCCCTTTTGACATTTCAATCCCATCACTCAATACATATCCTTCATGGAATCCTTGATATTTTTGGAACTTTTTCATTGCTTGCTCCAACGACTTTGCCTCAAAGTCATTATACATTGTAAATATATATATATATATAGTGCATATGTTGGCTAATGTCTCCAATTGTGCAAGCTGTTTTACATTTAGATGGATAACTTGGTTATTTAATCTAGTTACTTGAATCCAAAAGTGCACGTTCTCTACTTTAACAAATGATTTTATTTTATTTTTAAAAGAAAGTCATTGTTTTCATCTAATTCTTTCTTTGTCATGATATTTTCCTTTGTCACATTCTCCATATATGGTTGTATGGCTTTTTGCCAAGCCATACAAGGGATACCTTCCTCAAGATAATGAACACTTCCCACAAAGTGACTTCCTCTACTCCTCCTACCCCTAGTTGGCTAGTTATGAATATGTTGCGTTTACTAATGGCTACATCCAATTCATCTTTAATATTTGACAATCTCATCTTCAATTTATACTTCTTTCGATTTGTTGTAGTAAACCAGTCCATTTTTTAAATAGATTTTCATCTAGTAAGAAGATAGATACATTATCTCTTCTCTTTGGTCCTTAAATTCTTGATCATCGTTTGTAGTATCCAAATGAAGATTACATCTCAATTCATCAAAACTGGACATCCTACAAAGCTCTTCACAAATCAAACCTTATGCATATTCACATAATCATGTACTCCTCTACATATGAAATATTTGGTTGAGCGTGAATGTGCTCAAAAAAAATTTGATTTTGAATTTCTTTGTATGTTTATTTTTGCATGGATCAAACCATTTTGTTTTGTTGAAGTCAAATCTTGTGTATAAGATTGAACCTTTCTAGTCAATTCTATCTTCCTCCATCTCCTGGTCTCTACACATGAACTTCATCCACATCTCAAGCTTCCTATGTTTCCAACTTTAAATCCTAAAGTCATGAGTTACTCACACAATCATGGCAAATGTAATCCATATGCAATATCAAGGTGCACTTCTTTTAGATTCTTTATGCATTTTGCATTCCCTATAGTCCATTCCAACAATTATAAATAGCGTTCAAAAGAATCTAGTCGGTAGCTTTTTCAATGATAAAAGTTTGATTTTTTTCCTTGGTCTCAAGGACACTTAATTGATTTTATTTTTTTTTAAGCCTATCTTTGATTAATTTTTTTAAAGAGTTCAAATGATCCATTCCTCAATAATCCGTATTGATTGGTTCACTAGCAATATTTGTTTGAATAGCGACCATCAATTTTTCATCTATTGTCCAAGGTCACGTCGTCACTCTGCCATCGTTTGACTAAGTTAAAGCTACTCAATTGTCAATGCTCAAGTTTGTGATTGAAATTGATATTACTCTTGTACCCAATTCTTTTCATTCTTTTCATGGGTATTTAACAGCCTCTATTTGTTTACTTGTACAAGTTGTCTTACTCCCTCAAACACATGAAATTGCTATTAGGAGCTTTGACATTAATTTGTCTATTTTTTTTGGAGCATCTTTATTTTAAAAAAAAAAAAAAACTCATGTAAATATAAAATGATTTTTTTTTATGTTATTATCAATATAAAAAAAAATAACAAATATGATAAATATCACTTATATTAAATTCATAAATAAAGGTTGATGATATTTTTAACACATCTCACGTTATTTTGTATTAACATCAGTATTTTTTATTATTTAATAAATATTTAAAAGAGTCATATTTAAAATTTATAAACTGAAAATAATATGTTTTAAAATTGAATATTGAACTTTTTATCAATCATTCTTAATATTTATCAAATGATTTAAAATAGAATAAAGTAAAATTTTACTTTTTATTTATGATTCATTACAATAAATATGATGTCTTCATATTCATGATAAAATAAAAAAATTAAATTAAAAAAATGTTGATAAGAAAATTGATCATTTTTTCCATTCAAAAAGTCTCAAATAAACTATAGACAACTGTGGTGATGATGAAAGACAAAGTATAACAAGAATATGTAATTTTTAAAACAAGTTTTTTTTTGTTGTTGTAAAATCTCATAAGTTTTTTCAAAGTCAAATTTTGTATGCTTTTGTTAATTTAACTCTTATCAAATTTGATCATTCATGATCACAAGATGCATGTTATAAAATATTCTTACATTTTTAGTTTTTGATTGTATAGATTGTTAAAATATCTTTTTACCATATTGTCAAGATTACTTTAATTAATATTGATATAGTTTTTTTAGTGCCTACCTAGAGAGTTCGTTGTTGTCTATATATTACAAATAAGTATAATTATTGATAAATAAATAATTTCAATTATTCAATATATGACTCTATTAAATTTTTCAAATACTCTCAAAAAATAGAAAGAATGACATGTGTGTCAATCATATTTATGTAGGAAAAATATCTTTCTGAAAATTACAAATGATTAATTGGCAAGCTGAAATTTGTTTCCAAATCCACATTTTATTATGAACCATATATTGACGTTGTCACATGGAAGTGGAGGTATTTAAGAGATGAAAATAAAATGGTTATATTTTATTATGATATTATACTCTTTTATATGGAGCTCATATGAGTTTGCAATGTGTAAGTAATGAAACTTTGATCATATTTTTTATCAAAGTACATCATAAAAGTATAAACCACCATGTGCTATTACCATTGATCACAAATTTGCAAAGTTGTAGATCTAATAGGTTTGAGTGAATTGCAATAATAATTAATTTCATCCTATATATTATGGAGATAGATATCATCAGTGATGCAAGTTTAACATGTATGCCAATTCCAATCATACTTATATTTGACACTAATTTTTATATAGTATTCAATCTTTTCACACATAAAAAATTGTGCTTATAAAAATACTTCATATTTTATACAACATTATATTCAATTGTATACTCAAAAATGTCATATATTTTTTTCACTTAATTTTAAAAATTCATACGGTTATTAATAAATAGAAGCTTGCATATGATGAATAATTAGTTGAAAAAGAATATAAATGTTTATAAATAAATAAAAAAGACAAATTTGATTCGATAATTTTAATAATTTGTATTCAATAAATATTTGTTTAATATTTCATTTTATTTGTTTAAGTTTTTGTTGAGCTATTATCATGAATTATCCACATGCTCCGTAAATGTATATGGAAAATATCTATGTGTCCGTAACTTGATATTATGAGATTAATATTTCCTTTTTTGTTATGTTTATTTATGGTGTACTATATACGTAAATTATAACATGTTAAAAATTGTTTGAAAAACTAATGAACATATTTTTGATAAGGTGTTATATTCTTCACAATTCAATGGAGCCTCTACATGTTTGGATTTGCAAAAAATGACTGAAATATGTGGAGCCATCACAAATTCTAATCTTAACACATGATAAGTGTCATGCTTTATAATATCCTAAAAAATAAAACAAGGAGAATGTGCATGTTTACTTGTCTCATTTTTATTTTGAAACAGTTTGGATTCCACTAACAAAAAGTTAATCTGATTATGAGGGAGTACTTGAGTGGCGGCTATATGATTGGAGATCTCTCTCTCAAACTATTCATTAAGTATTTAGTATTCCTATTAAAGGTTATATGCAAGAATTTGTCATAAATATAATAAATAATTCTTGCATGATGAATTCAATCATGATCTAAACACATTTTTCGTGTTTAGATCATGGTGACATTATTATCATGAATGAATGTTTCATGTTTGTAACACACATGCTATACAAGAAAGGAATAAATCAGAATATTATATATTTATTTCCAAGAGGAATGAGGTACCAAGATAGCCAAAATGCAAAATAAATAAATAAATTGATTTGCACATCTTTATATAATATGGAATTTGAAGTATGAAGATCAATAAATCAAATACACTTCAAATGTTTGTAAAATTCAATTCAAATAACACACATATAACTCATCAATCAAGATAACACTAAATACATAAATAATATCGTTAGAACATATTGTCAATATATAATGGATATCTTTTCAATAAAATGATCGATTCCTAGCTACATACAAACAAACTAATGATAACATTACATTTTTTTATTTGTTCGAGTGCTCAAATAAGCCAAATCCTTTGATTCAAGAAGAAAAATTTATCCAAATGTTGTCCACCATTTAGACACAATTTCTTTAGCCACAAGTGTCTCATTTGACCCTTTAATCAAAATTGTATTTTTTTCTTAGAATGGGTCAAATTGAAGAGCCTTGTAACTACCTCATGATTCCACTTATATACATTTCTAACTCTAAACTATCATAGGTTCCTTTTAATCAATATTGTCCTCTCCAACAATTTTTTTGGATTTTGTTTCTTGGATGACTTCAGTTGCTATTCGAATGAATCCACACTCACATGTACCTCACACACCTTCTTTGTCATATCATGTTGATAGGTCTTCATCCCTTTTTGACATTTCAATCCATCACTCAATACATATCCTTCATGGAATCCTTGATATTTTTGGAACTTTTTTCATTGCTTGCTCCAACAGAATTTTGCCTCAAAGTCATTATACATTGTAAATATATATATATAGTGCATATGTTGGCTAATGTCTCCAATTGTGCAAGCTGTTTTTACATTTAGATGGATAACTTGGTTATTTAATCTAGTTACTTGAATCCAAAGCTGCACGTTTCTACTTTAACAAATGATTTTATTTTATTTTAAAAAGAAAAGTCATTGTTTTCATCTAATTCTTTCTTTGTCATGATATTTTCCTTTGTCACATTCTCCATATATGGTTGTATGGCTTTTTTGCCAAGCCATACAAGGGATACCTTCCTCCAAGATAATGAACACTTCCCACAAAGTGACTTCCTCTACTCCTCCTACCCCTAGTTGGCTAGTTATGAATCTGTTGCGTTTACTAATGGCTACATCCAATTCATCTTTAATATTTGACAATCTCATCTTCAATTTATACTTCTTTCGATTTGTTGTAGTAAACCAGTCCATTTTAAATAGATTTTCATCTAGTAAGAAGATAGATACATTATCTCTTCTCTTTGGTCCTTAAATTCTTGATCATCGTTTGTAGTATCCAAATGAAGATTACATCTCAATTCATCCAAACTGGACATCCTACAAAGCTCTTCACAAATCAAACCTTATGCATATTCACATAATCATATGCTCCTCTACATATGAAATATTTGGTTGAGCGTGAATGTGCTCAAAAAAGATTGATTTTGAATTTCTTTGTATGTTTATTTTTGCATGGATCAAACCATTTTGTTTTGTTGAAGTCAAATCTTGTGTATAAGATTGAACCTTTCTAGTCAATTCTATCTTCCTCCATCTCCTAGTCTCTACACATGAACTTCATCCACATCTCAAGCTTCCCTATGTTTCCAACTTTAAATCCTAAAGTCATGAGTTACTCACACAATCATGGCAAATGTAATCCATATGCAATATCAAGGTGCACTTCTTTTAGATTCTTTATGCATTTTGCATTCCCTATAGTCCATTCCAACAATTATCGTGGCGTTCAAAAAGAATCTAGTCGGTAGCTTTTTCAATGATAAAAGTTTGATTTTTTCCTTGGTCTCATGACACTTAATTGATTTTATTTTTTTTTTAAGCTATCTTTGATTAATTTTTTTAAAGAGTTCAAATGATCCATTCCTCAATAATCCGTATTGATTGGTTCACTAGCAATATTTGTTTGAATGACGACCATCAATTTTTCATCTATTGTCCAAGGTCGCGTCGCCACTCGCCATCGTTTGACTAAGTTAAAGCTACTCAATTGTCAATGCTCAAGTTTGTGATTGAAATTGATATTACTCTTTGTACCCAATTCTTTTCATTCTTTTCATGGGTATTTAACAGCCTCTATTTGTTTACTTGTACAAGTTGTCTTACTCCCTCAAACACATGAAATTGCTATTAGGAGCTTTGACATTAATTTGTCTATTTATTTTTTGAGCATCTTTATTTTAAAAAAAAAAAAAAACTCATGTAAATATAAAATGATTTTTTTATGTTATTATCAATATAAAAAAAAAACAAATATGATAAATATCACTTATATTAAATTCATAAATAAAGGTTGATGATATTTTTTAACACATCTCACGTTATTTTGTATTAACATCAGTATTTTTTATTATTTAATAAATATTTAAAAGAGTCATATTTAAAATTTATAAACTGAAAATAATATGTTTTAAAATTGAATATTGAACTTTTTATCAATCATTCTTAATATTTATCAAATGATTTAAAATAGAATGAAGTAAAATTTTACTTTTTTATTTATGATTCATTACAATAAATATGATGTCTTCATATTCATGATAAAATAAAAAATTAAATTAAAAAATGTTGATAAGAAAATTGATCATTTTTTCCATTCAAAAAGTCTCAAATAAACTATAGACAACTGTGGTGATGATGAAAGACAAAGTATAACAAGAATATGTAATTTTTTTTTTAAACAAGTTTTTTTTTGTTGTAAAATCTCATAAGTTTTTTCAAAGTCAAATTTTGTATGCTTTTGTTAATTTAACTCTTATCAAATTTGATCATTCATGATCACAAGATGCATGTTATAAAATATTCTTACATTTTTAGTTTTTGATTGTATAGATTGTTAAAATATCTTTTACCATATTGTCAAGATTACTTTAATTAATATTGATATAGTTTTTTTTAGTGCCTACCTAGAGAGTTCGTTGTCTATATATTACAAATAAGTATAATTATTGATAAATAAATAATTTCAATTATTCAATATATGACTCTATTAAATTTTTCAATACTCTCAAAAATAGAAAGAATGACATGTGTGTCAATCATATTTATGTAGGAAAAATATCTTTCTGAAAATTACAAATGATTAATTGGCAAGCTGAAATTTGTTTCCAAATCCACATTTTATTATGAACCATATATTGACGTTGTCACATGGAAGTGGAGGTATTTAAGAGATGAAAATAAAATGGTTATATTTTTATTATGATATTATACTCTTTTTATATGGAGCTCATATGAGTTTGCAATGTGTAAGTAATGAAACTTTGATCATATTTTTTATCAAAGTACATCATAAAGTATAAACCACCATGTGCTATTACCATTGATCACAAATTTGCAAAAGTTGTAGATCTAATAGGTTTGAGTGAATTGCAATAATAATTAATTTCATCCTATATATTATGGAGATAGATATCATCAGTGATGCAAGTTTAACATGTATGCCAATTCCAATCATACTTATATTTGACACTAATTTTTATATAGTATTCAATCTTTTCACACATAAAAATTGTGCTTATAAAAATACTTCATATTTTATACAACATTATATTCAATTGTATACTCAAAAAATGTCATATATTTTTTCACTTAATTTTAAAAAATTCATACGGTTATTAATAAATAGAAGCTTGCATATGATGAATAATTAGTTGAAAAAAGAATATAAATGTTTATAAATAAATAAAAAAGACAAATTTGATTCGATAATTTTAATAATTTGTATTCAATAAATATTTGTTTAATATTTCATTTTATTTGTTTAAGTTTTTTTGTTGAGCTATTATCATGAATTATCCACATGCTCCGTAAATGTATATGGAAAATATCTATGTGTCCGTAACTTGATATTATGAGATTAATATTTCCTTTTTGTTATGTTTATTTATGGTGTACTATATACGTAAATTATAACATGTTAAAAATTGTTTGAAAAACTAATGAACATATTTTTTTGATAAGGTGTTATATTCTTCACAATTCAATGGAGCCTCTACATGTTTGGATTTGCAAAAAATGACTGAAATATGTGGAAGCCATCACAAATTCTAATCTTAACACATGATAAGTGTCATGCTTATAATATCCTAAAAAATAAAACAAGGAGAATGTGCATGTTTACTTGTCTCATTTTTATTTTGAAACAGTATTGGATTCCACTAACAAAAGTTAATCTGATTATGAGGGAGTACTTGAGTGACGGCTATATGATTGGAGATCTCTCTACTCAAACTATTCATTAAGTATTTAGTATTCCTATTAAAGGTTATATGCAAGAATTTGTCATAAATATAATAAATAATTCTTGCATGATGAATTCAATCATGATCTAAACACATTTTTCGTGTTTAGATCATGGTGACATTATTATCATGAATGAATGTTTCATGTTTGTAACACACATGCTATACAAGAAAGGAATAAATCAGAATATTATATATTTATTTCCAAGAGGAATGAGGTACCAAGATAGCCAAAATGCAAAATAAATAAATAAATTGATTTGCACATCTTTATATAATATGGAATTTGAAGTATGAAGATCAATAGTCAAATACACTTCAAATGTTTGTAAAAATTCAATTCAAATAACACACATATAACTCATCAATCAAGATAACACTAAATACATAAATAATATCGTTAGAACATATTGTCAATATATAATGGATATCTTTTCAATAAAATGATCGATTCCTAGCTACATACAAACAAACTAATGATAACATTACATTTTTTTATTTGTTCGAGTGCTCAAATAAGCCAAATCCTTTGATTCGTAAGAAAGAAAAATTTATCCAAATGTTGTCCACCATTTAGACACAATTTCTTTAGCCACAAGTGTCTCATTTGACCCTTTAATCAAAATTGTATTTTTTTCTTAGAATGGGTCAAATTGAAGAGCCTTGTAACTACCTCATGATTCCACTTATATACATTTCTAACTCTAAACTATCATAGGTTCCTTTTAATCAATATTGTCCTCTCCAACAATTTTTTTTGGATTTTTTGTTTCTTGGATGACTTCAGTTGCTATTCGAATGAATCCACACTCACATGTACCTCACACACCTTCTTTGTCATATCATGTTGATAGGTCTTCATCCCTTTTGACATTTCAATCCCATCACTCAATACATATCCTTCATGGAATCCTTGATATTTTGGAACTTTTTTCATTGCTTGCTCCAACGACTTTGCCTCAAAGTCATTATACATTGTAAATATATATATATAGTGCATATGTTGGCTAATGTCTCCAATTGTGCAAGCTGTTTTACATTTAGATGGATAACTTGGTTATTTAATCTAGTTACTTGAATCCAAAGCTGCACGTTCTCTACTTTAACAAATGATTTTTATTTTATTTTAAAAAGAAAGTCATTGTTTTCATCTAATTCTTTCTTTGTCATGATATTTTCCTTTGTCACATTCTCCATATATGGCTGTATGGCTTTTTGCCAAGCCATACAAAGGGATACCTTCCTCCAAGATAATGAACACTTCCCACAAAGTGACTTCCTCTACTCCTCCTACCCCTAGTTGGCTAGTTATGAATCTGTTGCGTTTACTAATGGCTACATCCAATTCATCTTTAATATTTGACAATCTCATCTTCAATTTATACTTCTTTCGATTTGTTGTAGTAAACCAGTCCATTTTTTAAATAGATTTTCATCTAGTAAGAAGATAGATACATTATCTCTTCTCTTTGGTCCTTAAATTCTTGATCATCGTTTGTAGTATCCAAATGAAGATTACATCTCAATTCATCCAAATGGACATCCTACAAAGCTCTTCACAAATCAAACCTTATGCATATTCACATAATCATGTACTCCTCTACATATGAAAATATTTGGTTGAGCGTGAATGTGCTCAAAAAAAGATTGATTTTGAATTTCTTTGTATGTTTATTTTTGCATGGATCAAACCATTTTGTTTTGTTGAAGTCAAATCTTGTGTATAAAAGATTGAACCTTTCTAGTCAATTCTATCTTCCTCCATCTCCTGGTCTCTACACATGAACTTCATCCACATCTCAAGCTTCCCTATGTTTCCAACTTTAAATCCTAAAGTCATGAGTTACTCACACAATCATGGCAAATGTAATCCATATGCAATATCAAGGTGCACTTCTTTTAGATTCTTTATGCATTTTGCATTCCCTATAGTCCATTCCAACAATTATCGTAGCGTTCAAAAAAATCTAGTCGGTAGCTTTTTCAATGATAAAAGTTTGATTTTTTCCTTGGTCTCATGACACTTAATTGATTTTATTTTTTTTTTCGCCTATCTTTGATTAATTTTTTTAAAGAGTTCAAATGATCCATTCCTCAATAATCCGTATTGATTGGTTCACTAGCAATATTTGTTTGAATGACGACCATCAATTTTTCATCTATTGTCCAAGGTCACGTGACGTCACTCGCCATCGTTTGACTAAGTTAAAGCTACTCAATTGTCAATGCTCAAGTTTGTGATTGAAATTGATATTACTCTTGTACCCAATTCTTTTCATTCTTTTCATGGGTATTTAACAGCCTCTATTTGTTTACTTGTACAAGTTGTCTTACTCCCTCAAACACATGAAATTGCTATTAGGAGCTTTGACATTAATTTGTCTATTTATTTTTGAGCATCTTTATTTTAAAAAAAAAAAAACTCATGTAAATATAAAAATGATTTTTTTTATGTTATTATCAATATAAAAAAAATAACAAATATGATAAATATCACTTATATTAAATTCATAAATAAAGGTTGATGATATTTTTTAACACATCTCACGTTATTTTGTATTAACATCAGTATTTTTTATTATTTAATAAATATTTAAAAAGAGTCATATTTAAAATTTATAAACTGAAAATAATATGTTTTAAAATTGAATATTGAACTTTTTATCAATCATTCTTAATATTTATCAAATGATTTAAAATAGAATAAAGTAAAATTTTTACTTTTTTATTTATGATTCATTACAATAAATATGATGTCTTCATATTCATGATAAAATAAAAATTAAATTAAAAAATGTTGATAAGAAAATTGATCATTTTTTCCATTCAAAAAAGTCTCAAATAAACTATAGACAACTGTGGTGATGATGAAAGACAAAGTATAACAAGAATATGTAATTTTTTAAAACAAGTTTTTTTTTGTTGTAAAATCTCATAAGTTTTTTCAAAGTCAAATTTTGTATGCTTTTGTTAATTTAACTCTTATCAAATTTGATCATTCATGATCACAAGATGCATGTTATAAAATATTCTTACATTTTTAGTTTTTGATTGTATAGATTGTTAAAATATCTTTTACCATATTGTCAAGATTACTTTAATTAATATTGATATAGTTTTTTTTTAGTGCCTACCTAGAGAGTTCGTTGTCTATATATTACAAATAAGTATAATTATTGATAAATAAATAATTTCAATTATTCAATATATGACTCTATTAAATTTTTCAATACTCTCAAAAATAGAAAGAATGACATGTGTGTCAATCATATTTATGTAGGAAAAATATCTTTCTGAAAATTACAAATGATTAATTGGCAAGCTGAAATTTGTTTCCAAATCCACATTTTATTATGAACCATATATTGACGTTGTCACATGGAAGTGGAGGTATTTAAGAGATGAAAATAAAATGGTTATATTTTATTATGATATTATACTCTTTTTATATGGAGCTCATATGAGTTTGCAATGTGTAAGTAATGAAACTTTGATCATATTTTTTTATCAAAGTACATCATAAAGTATAAACCACCATGTGTTATTACCATTGATCACAAATTTGCAAAAGTTGTAGATCTAATAGGTTTGAGTGAATTGCAATAATAATTAATTTCATCCTATATATTATGGAGATAGATATCATCAGTGATGCAAGTTTAACATGTATGCCAATTCCAATCATACTTATATTTGACACTAATTTTTATATAGTATTCAATCTTTTCACACATAAAAATTGTGCTTATAAAAATACTTCATATTTTATACAACATTATATTCAATTGTATACTCAAAAATGTCATATATTTTTTTCACTTAATTTTAAAAAATTCATACGGTTATTAATAAATAGAAGCTTGCATATGATGAATAATTAGTTGAAAAAGAATATAAATGTTTATAAATAAATAAAAAAGACAAATTTGATTCGATAATTTTAATAATTTGTATTCAATAAATATTTGTTTAATATTTCATTTTATTTGTTTAAGTTTTTTTTGAGCTATTATCATGAATTATCCACATGCTCCGTAAATGTATATGGAAAATATCTATGTGTCCGTAACTTGATATTATGAGATTAATATTTCCTTTTTGTTATGTTTATTTATGGTGTACTATATACGTAAATTATAACATGTTAAAAATTGTTTGAAAAACTAATGAACATATTTTTTGATAAGGTGTTATATTCTTCACAATTCAATGGAGCCTCTACATGTTTGGATTTGCAAAAATGACTGAAATATGTGGAGCCATCACAAATTCTAATCTTAACACATGATAAGTGTCATGCTTATAATATCCTAAAAAATAAAACAAGGAGAATGTGCATGTTTACTTGTCTCATTTTTTATTTTGAAACAGTATTGGATTCCACTAACAAAAGTTAATCTGATTATGAGGGAGTACTTGAGTGACGGCTATATGATTGGAGATCTCTCTACTCAAACTATTCATTAAGTATTTAGTATTCCTATTAAAGGTTATATGCAAGAATTTGTCATAAATATAATAAATAATTCTTGCATGATGAATTCAATCATGATCTAAACACATTTTTTCGTGTTTAGATCATGGTGACATTATTATCATGAATGAATGTTTCATGTTTGTAACACACATGCTATACAAGAAAGGAATAAATCAGAATATTATATATTTATTTCCAAGAGGAATGAGGTACCAAGATAGCCAAAATGCAAAATAAATAAATAAATTGATTTGCACATCTTTATATAATATGGAATTTGAAGTATGAAGATCAATAGTCAAATACACTTCAAATGTTTGTAAAATTCAATTCAAATAACACACATATAACTCATCAATCAAGATAACACTAAATACATAAATAATATCGTTAGAACATATTGTCAATATATAATGGATATCTTTTCAATAAAATGATCGATTCCTAGCTACATACAAACAAACTAATGATAACATTACATTTTTTTTTTGTTCGAGTGCTCAAATAAGCCAAATCCTTTGATTCGTAAGAAAAAATTTATCCAAATGTTGTCCACCATTTAGACACAATTTCTTTAGCCACAAGTGTCTCATTTGACCCTTTAATCAAAATTGTATTTTTTTTTCTTAGAATGGGTCAAATTGAAGAGCCTTGTAACTACCTCATGATTCCACTTATATACATTTCTAACTCTAAACTATCATAGGTTCCTTTTAATCAATATTGTCCTCTCCAACAATTTTTTTTTGGATTTTTGTTTCTTGGATGACTTCAGTTGCTATTCGAATGAATCCACACTCACATGTACCTCACACACACCTTCTTTGTCATATCATGTTGATAGGTCTTCATCCCTTTTTGACATTTCAATCCCATCACTCAATACATATCCTTCATGGAATCCTTGATATTTTTGGAACTTTTTCATTGCTTGCTCCAACAAACTTTGCCTCAAAGTCATTATACATTGTAAATATATATATATATAGTGCATATGTTGGCTAATGTCTCCAATTGTGCAAGTCTGTTTTACATTTAGATGGATAACTTGGTTATTTAATCTAGTTACTTGAATCCAAAGCTGCACGTTCTCTACTTTAACAAATGATTTTATTTTATTTTAAAAAGAAAGTCATTGTTTTCATCTAATTCTTTCTTTGTCATGATATTTTCCTTTGTCACATTCTCCATATATGGTTGTATGGCTTTTTTTTTGCCAAGCCATACAAGGGATACCTTCCTCCAAGATAATGAACACTTCCCACAAAGTGACTTCCTCTACTCCTCCTACCCCTAGTTGGCTAGTTATGAATCTGTTGCGTTTACTAATGGCTACATCCAATTCATCTTTAATATTTGACAATCTCATCTTCAATTTATACTTCTTTCGATTTGTTGTAGTAAACCAGTCCATTTTTAAATAGATTTTCATCTAGTAAGAAGATAGATACATTATCTCTTCTCTTTGGTCCTTAAATTCTTGATCATCGTTTGTAGTATCCAAATGAAGATTACATCTCAATTCATCCAAACTGGACATCCTACAAAGCTCTTCACAAATCAAACCTTATGCATATTCACATAATCATGTACTCCTCTACATATGAAATATTTGGTTGAGCGTGAATGTGCTCAAAAAAAGATTGATTTTGAATTTCTTTGTATGTTTATTTTTGCATGGATCAAACCATTTTGTTTTGTTGAAGTCAAATCTTGTGTATAAGATTGAACCTTTCTAGTCAATTCTATCTTCCTCCATCTCCTGGTCTCTACACATGAACTTCATCCACATCTCAAGCTTCCCTATGTTTCCAACTTTAAATCCTAAAGTCATGAGTTACTCACACAATCATGGCAAATGTAATCCATATGCAATATCAAGGTGCACTTCTTTTAGATTCTTTATGCATTTTGCATTCCCTATAGTCCATTCCAACAATTATCGTAGCGTTCAAAAGAATCTAGTCGGTAGCTTTTCAATGATAAAAGTTTGATTTTTTCCTTGGTCTCATGACACTTAATTGATTTTATTTTTTTCGCCTATCTTTGATTAATTTTTTTTTAAAGAGTTCAAATGATCCATTCCTCAATAATCCGTATTGATTGGTTCACTAGCAATATTTGTTTGAATGACGACCATCAATTTTTCATCTATTGTCCAAAGGTCACGTATTTATGCCATCGTTTGACTAAGTTAAAGCTACTCAATTGTCAATGCTCAAGTTTGTGATTGAAATTGATATTACTCTTGTACCCAATTCTTTTCATTCTTTTCATGGGTATTTAACAGCCTCTATTTGTTTATTTGTACAAGTTGTCTTATAAACTCAAACACATGAAATTGCTATTAGGAGCTTTTGACATTAATTTGTCTATTTATTTTTGGAGCATCTTTATTCAAAAAAAAAAAAAAAACTCATGTAAATATAAAATGATTTTTTATGTTATTATCAATATAAAAAAATAACAAATATGATAAATATCACTTATATTAAATTCATAAATAAAGGTTGATGATATTTTTTAACACATCTCACGTTATTTTGTATTAACATCAGTATTTTTTAAAATTTAATAAATATTTAAAAGAGTCATATTTAAAATTTATAATATGTTTAAAATTGAATATTGAACTTTTTATCAATCATTCTTAATATTTTTTAAATGATTTAAAATAGAATGAAAGTAAAATTTTATTGATTCATTACAAAAATAATTATAATATTCATGATAAAATAAAAAAATTAAATTAAAAAATTTGATAAGAAAAATTGATCATTTTTTTCCATTCAAAAAGTTCAAATAAACTATAGACAACTAAAAAGTTAACAAGAATATGTAATTTTTTTTTTTTTTTTGTTGTTTTTTTTCAAAGTCAAATTTTGTATGCTTTTGTTAATTTAACTCTTATCAAAAATAGAATTCATGATGATGCATGTTATAAAATTTCTTACATTTTTAGTTTTTGATTGTATAGATTGTTAAAATATCTTTTATCATATTTATTTACAAATAAGTATAATTATTGTAAATAAAAATTATTCTTTCTGAAAATTTTTTCAATACAAAAATGATTAAATCATATTTATGTAGGAAAAATATCTTTTGAAAATTACAAATGATTAATTGGCAAATCCAAATCATTTTATTATGAACCATATATTGACGTTGTCACATGGAGTGGAGGTATTTAAGAGATGAAAATAAAATGGTTATATTTTATTATGATATTATACTTTTTTTTATATGGAGCTCATATGAGTTTGCAATGTTGTAAGTAATGAAACTTTGATCATATTTTTTTATCAAAGTACATCATAAAAGTATAAACCACCATGTGCTATTACCATTGATCACAAATTTGCAAAAGTTGTAGATCTAATAGGTTTGAGTGAATTGCAATAATAATTAATTTCATCCTATATATTATGGAGATAGATATCATCAGTGATGCAAGTTTAACATGTATGCCAATTCCAATCATACTTATATTTGACACTAATTTTATATAGTATTCAATCTTTTCACACATAAAAATTGTGCTTATAAAAATACTTCATATTTTATACAACATTATATTCAATTGTATACTCAAAAATGTCATATATTTTTTTCACTTAATTTTAAAAATTCATACGGTTATTAATAAATAGAAGCTTGCATATGATGAATAATTAGTTGAAAAAGAATATAAATGTTTATAAATAAATAAAAAAGACAAATTTGATTCGATAATTTTAATAATTTGTATTCAATAAATATTTGTTTAATATTTCATTTTATTTGTTTAAGTTTTTTGTTGAGCTATTATCATGAATTATCCACATGCTCCGTAAATGTATATGGAAAATATCTATGTGTCCGTAACTTGATATTATGAGATTAATATTTCCTTTTGTTATGTTTATTTATGGTGTACTATATACGTAAATTATAACATGTTAAAAATTGTTTGAAAAAACTAATGAACATATTTTTGATAAGGTGTTATATTCTTCACAATTCAATGGAGCCTCTACATGTTTGGATTTGCAAAAAATGACTGAAATATGTGGAGCCATCACAAATTCTAATCTTAACACATGATAAGTGTCATGCTTATAATATCCTAAAAAAATAAAACAAGGAGAATGTGCATGTTTACTTGTCTCATTTTTATTTTGAAACAGTATTGGATTCCACTAACAAAAGTTAATCTGATTATGAGGGAGTACTTGAGTGACGGCTATATGATTGGAGATCTCTCTACTCAAACTATTCATTAAGTATTTAGTATTCCTATTAAAGGTTATATGCAAGAATTTGTCATAAATATAATAAATAATTCTTGCATGATGAATTCAATCATGATCTAAACACATTTTTTCGTGTTTAGATCATGGTGACATTATTATCATGAATGAATGTTTCATGTTTGTAACACACATGCTATACAAGAAAGGAATAAATCAGAATATTATATATTTATTTCCAAGAGGAATGAGGTACCAAGATAGCCAAAATGCAAAATAAATAAATAAATTGATTTGCACATCTTTATATAATATGGAATTTGAAGTATGAAGATCAATAGTCAAATACACTTCAAATGTTTGTAAAATTCAATTCAAATAACACACATATAACTCATCAATCAAGATAACACTAAATACATAAATAATATCGTTAGAACATATTGTCAATATATAATGGATATCTTTTCAATAAAATGATCGATTCTAGCTACATACAAACAAACTAATGATAACATTACATTTTTTTATTTGTTCGAGTGCTCAAATAAGCCAAATCCTTTGATTAAGTAAGAAAAATTTATCCAAATGTTGTCCACCATTTTAGACACAATTTCTTTAGCCACAAATTGTCTCATTTGACCCTTTAATCAAAATTGTATTTTTTTCTTAGAATGGGTCAAATTGAAGAGCCTTGTAACTACCTCATGATTCCACTTATATACATTTCTAACTCTAAACTATCATAGGTTCCTTTTTAATCAATATTGTCCTCTCCAACAATTTTTTTGGATTTTTGTTTCTTGGATGACTTCAGTTGCTATTCGAATGAATCCACACTCACATGTACCTCACACACCTTCTTTGTCATATCATGTTGATAGGTCTTCATCCCTTTTTGACATTTCAATCCCATCACTCAATACATATCCTTCATGGAATCCTTGATATTTTGGAACTTTTTCATTGCTTGCTCCAACGACTTTGCCTCAAAGTCATTATACATTGTAAATATATATATATATATAGTGCATATGTTGGCTAATGTCTCCAATTGTGCAAAGCTGTTTTACATTTAGATGGATAACTTGGTTATTTAATCTAGTTACTTGAATCCAAAGTGCTGCACGTTCTCTACTTTAACAAATGATTTTATTTTATTTTTAAAAAGAAAGTCATTGTTTTCATCTAATTCTTTCTTTGTCATGATATTTTCCTTTGTCACATTCTCCATATATGGTTGTATGGCTTTTTGCCAAACCATACAAGGGATACCTTCCTCCAAGATAATGAACACTTCCACAAAGTGACTTCCTCTACTCCTCCTACCCCTAGTTGGCTAGTTATGAATATGTTGCGTTTACTAATGGCTACATCCAATTCATCTTTAATATTTGACAATCTCATCTTCAATTTATACTTCTTTCGATTTGTTGTAGTAAACCAGTCCATTTTTAAATAGATTTTCATCTAGTAAGAAGATAGATACATTATCTCTTCTCTTTGGTCCTTAAATTCTTGATCATCGTTTGTAGTATCCAAATGAAGATTACATCTCAATTCATCAAAATTGGACATCCTACAAAGCTCTTCACAAATCAAACCTTATGCATATTCACATAATCATGTACTCCTCTACATATGAAATATTTGGTTGAGCGTGAATGTGCTCAAAAAGATTGATTTTGAATTTCTTTGTATGTTTATTTTTGCATGGATCAAACCATTTTGTTTTGTTGAAGTCAAATCTTGTGTATAAGATTGAACCTTTCTAGTCAATTCTATCTTCCTCCATCTCCTAGGTCTCTACACATGAACTTCATCCACATCTCAAGCTTCCCTATGTTTCCAACTTTAAATCCTAAAGTCATGAGTTACTCACACAATCATGGCAAATGTAATCCATATGCAATATCAAGGTGCACTTCTTTTAGATTCTTTATGCATTTTGCATTCCCTATAGTCCATTCCAACAATTATCGTAGCGTTCAAAAGAATCTAGTCGGTAGCTTTTCAATGATAAAAGTTTGATTTTTCCCTTGGTCTCATGACACTTAATTGATTTTATTTTTTTCGCCTATCTTTGATTAATTTTTTTTAAAGAGTTCAAATGATCCATTCCTCAATAATCCGTATTGATTGGTTCACTAGCAATATTTGTTTGAATGACGACCATCAATTTTTCATCTATTGTCCAAGGTCACGTCGTCACTCGCCATCGTTTGACTAAGTTAAAAAGCTACTCAATTGTCAATGCTCAAGTTTGTGATTGAAATTGATATTACTCTTGTACCCAATTCTTTTCATTCTTTTCATGGGTATTTAACAGCCTCTATTTGTTTACTTGTACAAGTTGTCTTACTCCCTCAAACACATGAAATTGCTATTAGGAGCTTTGACATTAATTTGTCTATTTATTTTTGGAGCATCTTTTATTTTAAAAAAAAAAAAAAACTCATGTAAATATAAAAATGATTTTTTATGTTATTATCAATATAAAAAAATAACAAATATGATAAATATCACTTATATTAAATTCATAAATAAAGGTTGATGATATTTTTTTAACACATCTCACGTTATTTTGTATTAACATCAGTATTTTTTATTATTTAATAAATATTTAAAAAGAGTCATATTTAAAATTTATAAACTGAAAATAATATGTTTTAAAATTGAATATTGAACTTTTTATCAATCATTCTTAATATTTATCAAATGATTTAAAATAGAATAAAGTAAAATTTTACTTTTTATTTATGATTCATTACAATAAATATGATGTCTTCATATTCATGATAAAATAAAAAATTAAATTAAAAAAATGTTGATAAGAAAATTGATCATTTTTTTTCCATTCAAAAGTCTCAAATAAACTATAGACAACTGTGGTGATGATGAAAGACAAAGTATAACAAGAATATGTAATTTTTTAAAACAAGTTTTTTTTTTGATTGTAAAATCTCATAAGTTTTTTCAAAGTCAAATTTTGTATGCTTTTGTTAATTTAACTCTTATCAAATTTGATCATTCATGATCACAAGATGCATGTTATAAAATATTCTTACATTTTTAGTTTTTGATTGTATAGATTGTTAAAATATCTTTTACCATATTGTCAAGATTACTTTAATTAATATTGATATAGTTTTTTTTTTAGTGCCTACCTAGAGAGTTCGTTGTCTATATATTACAAATAAGTATAATTATTGATAAATAAATAATTTCAATTATTCAATATATGACTCTATTAAATTTTCAATACTCTCAAAAATAGAAAGAATGACATGTGTGTCAATCATATTTATGTAGGACAAATATCTTTCTAAAAATTACAAATGATCAATTTGCAAGTGGAAATTTTTTTCCAAATCCACATTTTATTATGAATCATATACTGACTTTGTCACATGGAAGTGGAGGTATTTAAGAGATGAAAATAAAATTGTTATATTTTATTATGATATTATACTCTTTTTATATGGAGCTCATATGAGTTTACAATGTGTAAGTAATGAAACTTTGATCATATTTTTAGTAAAGTACATCATAAAGTATAAACCACCATGTGCTATTACCATTGATCACAAATTTGTAAAAGTTGTAGATCTAATAGGTTTGCGTAAATTGCAATAATAATCAATTTCATCCTATATATTATCAAGATAGATAGCATCAGTGATGCAAGTTTAACATGTATGCCAATTCCAATCATACTTATATTTGACACTAATTTTTTATATAGTATTCAATCTTTTCACACATAAAAAATTGTGCTTATAAAAATACTTCATATTTTATACAACATTATATTCAATTGTATACTCAAAAAATGTCATATATTTTTTCACTTAATTTTAAAAAATTCATACGGTTATTAATAAATAGAAGCTTGCATATGATGAATAATTAGTTGAAAAAGAATATAAATGTTTATAAATAAATAAAAAAGACAAATTTGATTCGATAATTTTAATAATTTGTATTCAATAAATATTTGTTTAATATTTCATTTTATTTGTTTAAGTTTTTGTTGAGCTATTATCATGAATTATCCACATGCTCCGTAAATGTATATGGAAAATATCTATGTGTCCGTAACTTGATATTATGAGATTAATATTTCCTTTTTGTTATGTTTATTTATGGTGTACTATATACGTAAATTATAACATGTTAAAAATTGTTTGAAAAACTAATGAACATATTTTTGATAAGGTGTTATATTCTTCACAATTCAATGGAGCCTCTACATGTTTGGATTTGCAAAAATGACTGAAATATGTGGAGCCATCACAAATTCTAATCTTAACACATGATAAGTGTCATGCTTATAATATCCTAAAAAAATAAAACAAGGAGAATGTGCATGTTTACTTGTCTCATTTTTATTTTGAAACAGTATTGGATTCCACTAACAAAAGTTAATCTGATTATGAGGGGAGTACTTGAGTGACGGCTATATGATTGGAGATCTCTCTACTCAAACTATTCATTAAGTATTTAGTATTCCTATTAAAGGTTATATGCAAGAATTTGTCATAAATATAATAAATAATTCTTGCATGATGAATTCAATCATGATCTAAACACATTTTTCGTGTTTAGATCATGGTGACATTATTATCATGAATGAATGTTTCATGTTTGTAACACACATGCTATACAAGAAAGGAATAAATCAGAATATTATATATTTATTTCCAAGAGGAATGAGGTACCAAGATAGCCAAAATGCAAAATAAATAAATAAATTGATTTGCACATCTTTATATAATATGGAATTTGAAGTATGAAGATCAATAGTCAAATACACTTCAAATGTTTGTAAAATTCAATTCAAATAACACACATATAACTCATCAATCAAGATAACACTAAATACATAAATAATATCGTTAGAACATATTGTCAATATATAATGGATATCTTTTCAATAAAATGATCGATTCTAGCTACATACAAACAAACTAATGATAACATTACATTTTTTTATTTGTTCGAGTGCTCAAATAAGCCAAATCCTTTGATTCGTAAGAAAAATTTATCCAAATGTTGTCCACCATTTAGACACAATTTCTTTAGCCACAAGTGTCTCATTTGACCCTTTAATCAAAATTGTATTTTCTTAGAATGGGTCAAATTGAAGAGCCTTTGTAACTACCTCATGATTCCACTTATATACATTTCTAACTCTAAACTATCATAGGTTCCTTTTAATCAATATTGTCCTCTCCAACAATTTTTTTGGATTTTTGTTTCTTGGATGACTTCAGTTATTCGAATGAATCCACACTCACATGTACCCCACACACCTTCTTTGTCATATCATGTTGATAGGTCTTCATCCCTTTTTGACATTTCAATCCCATCACTTTCAATACATATCCTTCATGGAATCCTTGATATTTTTGGAACTTTTTCATTGCTTGCTCCAACACTTTGCCTCAAAAGTCATTATACATTGTAAATATATATATATATAGTGCATATGTTGGCTAATGTCTCCAATTAGGCAAGCTGTTTTACATTTAGATGGATAACTTGGTTATTTAATCTAGTTACTTGAATCCAAAGCGCACGTTCTCTACTTTAACAAATGATTTTATTTTATTTTAAAAAAAAGTCATTGTTTTCATCTAATTCTTTCTCTGTCATGATATTTTCCTTTGTCACATTCTCCATATATGGTTGTATGGCTTTTTTGCCAAGCCATACAAGGGATACCTTCCTCCAAGATAATGAACACTTCCCACAAAGTGACTTCCTCTACTCCTCCTACCCCTAGTTGGCTAGTTATGAATATGTTGCGTTTACTAATGGCTACATCCAATTCATCTTTAATATTTGACAATCTCATCTTCAATTTATACTTCTTTCGATTTGTTGTAGTAAACCAGTCCATTTTTAAATAGATTTTCATCTAGTAAGAAGATAGATACATTATCTCTTCTCTTTGGTCCTTAAATTCTTGATCATCGTTTGTAGTATCCAAATGAAGATTACATCTCAATTCATCCAAACTGGACATCCTACAAAGCTCTTCACAAATCAAACCTTATGCATATTCACATAATCATGTACTCCTCTACATATGAAATATTTGGTTTGAGCGTGAATGTGCTCAAAAAAAGATTGATTTTGAATTTCTTTGTATGTTTATTTTTTGCATGGATCAAACCATTTTGTTTTGTTGAAGTCAAATCTTGTGTATAAGATTGAACCTTTTTCTAGTCAATTCTATCTTCCTCCATCTCCTGGTCTCTACACATGAACTTCATCCACATCTCAAGCTTCCCTATGTTTCCAACTTTAAATCCCTAAAGTCATGAGTTACTCACACAATCATGGCAAATGTAATCCATATGCAATATCAAGGTGCACTTCTTTTAGATTCTTTATGCATTTTGCATTCCCTATAGTCCATTCCAACAATTATCGTGGCGTTCAAAAGAATCTAGTCGGTAGCTTTTTCAATGATAAAAGTTTGATTTTTTCCTTGGTCTCATGACACTTAATTGATTTTATTTTTTTTCGCCTATCTTTGATTAATTTTTTAAAGAGTTCAAATGATCCATTCCTCAATAATCCGTATTGATTGGTTCACTAGCAATATTTGTTTGAATGACGACCATCAATTTTTCATCTATTGTCCAAGGTCACGTCGTCACTCTGCCATCGTTTGACTAAGTTAAAGCTACTCAATTGTCAATGCTCAAGTTTGTGATTGAAATTGATATTACTCTTGTACCCAATTCTTTTCATTCTTTTCATGGGTATTTAACAGCCTCTATTTGTTTACTTGTACAAGTTGTCTTACTCCCTCAAACACATGAAATTGCTATTAGGAGCTTTGACATTAATTTGTCTATTTATTTTTTGGAGCATCTTTATTTTTAAAAAAAAAAAAAAAAATGTAAATATAAAAATGATTTTTTATGTTATTATCAATATAAAAAAAATAACAAATATGATAAATATCACTTATATTAAATTCATAAATAAAGGTTGATGATATTTTTTAACACATCTCACGTTATTTTGTATTAACATCAGTATTTTTATTATTTAATAAATATTTAAAAAGAGTCATATTTAAAATTTATAAACTGAAAATAATATGTTTTAAAATTGAATATTGAACTTTTTATCAATCATTCTTAATATTTATCAAATGATTTAAAAATAGAATAAAGTAAAATTTTACTTTTTATTTATGATTCATTACAATAAATATGATGTCTTCATATTCATGATAAAATAAAAAATTAAATTAAAAAAAAAATGTTGATAAGAAAATTGATCATTTTTTTCCATTCAAAAAGTCTCAAATAAACTATAGACAACTGTGGTGATGATGAAAGACAAAAAGTATAACAAGAATATGTAATTTTTTTTAAAACAAGTTTTTTTTTTGTTGTAAAAATCTCATAAGTTTTTTCAAAGTCAAATTTTGTATGCTTTTGTTAATTTAACTCTTATCAAATTTGATCATTCATGATCACAAGATGCATGTTATAAAATATTTTTACATTTTAGTTTTTGATTGTATAGATTGTTAAAATATCTTTTACCATATTGTCAAGATTACTTTAATTAATATTGATATAGTTTTTTTTAGTGCCTACCTAGAGAGTTCGTTGTCTATATATTACAAATAAAGTATAATTATTGATAAATAAATAATTTCAATTATTCAATATATGACTCTATTAAATTTTTAAATACTCTCAAAAATAGAAAGAATGACATGTGTGTCAATCATATTTATGTAGGAAAAATATCTTTCTGAAAATTACAAATGATTAATTGGCAAGCTGAAATTTGTTTCCAAATCCACATTTTATTATGAACCATATATTGACGTTGTCACATGGAAGTGGAGGTATTTAAGAGATGAAAATAAAATGGTTATATTTTATTATGATATTATACTCTTTTTTATATGGAGCTCATATGAGTTTGCAATGTGTAAGTAATGAAACTTTGATCATATTTTTTATCAAAGTACATCATAAAGTATAAACCACCATGTGCTATTACCATTGATCACAAATTTGCAAAAGTTGTAGATCTAATAGGTTTGAGTGAATTGCAATAATAATTAATTTCATCCTATATATTATGGAGATAGATATCATCAGTGATGCAAGTTTAACATGTATGCCAATTCCAATCATACTTATATTTGACACTAATTTTTATATAGTATTCAATCTTTTCACACATAAAAATTGTGCTTATAAAAATACTTCATATTTTATACAACATTATATTCAATTGTATACTCAAAAAATGTCATATATTTTTTTCACTTAATTTTAAAAAAAATTCATACGGTTATTAATAAATAGAAGCTTGCATATGATGAATAATTAGTTGAAAAAGAATATAAATGTTTATAAATAAATAAAAAGACAAATTTGATTCGATAATTTTAATAATTTGTATTCAATAAATATTTGTTTAATATTTCATTTTATTTGTTTAAGTTTTTTGTTGAGCTATTATCATGAATTATCCACATGCTCCGTAAATGTATATGGAAAATATCTATGTGTCCGTAACTTGATATTATGAGATTAATATTTCCTTTTTGTTATGTTTATTTATGGTGTACTATATACGTAAATTATAACATGTTAAAAATTGTTTGAAAAACTAATGAACATATTTTTGATAAGGTGTTATATTCTTCACAATTCAATGGAGCCTCTACATGTTTGGGATTTGCAAAAATGACTGAAATATGTGAAGCCATCACAAATTCTAATCTTAACACATGATAAGTGTCATGCTTATAATATCTAAAAAAAAAACAAGGAGAATGTGCATGTTTACTTGTCTCATTTTTATTTTGAAACAGTATTGGATTCCACTAACAAAAGTTAATCTGATTATGAGGGAGTACTTGAGTGACGGCTATATGATTGGAGATCTCTCTACTCAAACTATTCATTAAGTATTTAGTATTCCTATTAAAGGTTATATGCAAGAATTTGTCATAAATATAATAAATAATTCTTGCATGATGAATTCAATCATGATCTAAACACATTTTTTCGTGTTTAGATCATGGTGACATTATTATCATGAATGAATGTTTCATGTTTGTAACACACATGCTATACAAGAAAGGAATAAATCAGAATATTATATATTTATTTCCAAGAGGAATGAGGTACCAAGATAGCCAAAATGCAAAATAAATAAATAAATTGATTTGCACATCTTTATATAATATGGAATTTGAAGTATGAAGATCAATAGTCAAATACACTTCAAATGTTTGTAAAATTCAATTCAAATAACACACATATAACTCATCAATCAAGATAACACTAAATACATAAATAATATCGTTAGAACATATTGTCAATATATAATGGATATCTTTTCAATAAAATGATCGATTCTAGCTACATACAAACAAACTAATGATAACATTACATTTTTTTATTTGTTCGAGTGCTCAAATAAGCCAAATCCTTTGATTCGTAAGAAAAATTTATCCAAATGTTGTCCACCATTTAGACACAATTTCTTTAGCCACAAGTGTCTCATTTGACCCTTTAATCAAAATTGTATTTTTCTTAGAATGGGTCAAATTGAAGAGCCTTGTAACTACCTCATGATTCCACTTATATACATTTCTAACTCTAAACTATCATAGGTTCCTTTTAATCAATATTGTCCTCTCCAACAATTTTTTTTTTTTTTGTTTCTTGGATGACTTCAGTTGCTATTCGAATGAATCCACACTCACATGTACCTCACACACCTTCTTTGTCATATCATGTTGATAGGTCTTCATCCCTTTTTGACATTTCAATCCCATCACTCAATACATATCCTTCATGGAATCCTTGATATTTTTGGAACTTTTTTTCATTGCTTGCTCCAAAGACTTTGCCTCAAAGTCATTATACATTGTAAATATATATATATATAGTGCATATGTTGGCTAATGTCTCCAATTGTGCAAGCTGTTTTACATTTAGATGGATAACTTGGTTATTTAATCTAGTTACTTGAATCCAAAGCTGCACGTTCTCTACTTTAACAAATGATTTTATTTTATTTTAAAAAAAGTCATTGTTTTCATCTAATTCTTTCTCTGTCATGATATTTTCCTTTGTCACATTCTCCATATATGGTTGTATGGCTTTTTTGCCAAAGCCATACAAGGGATACCTTCCTCAAGATAATGAACACTTCCCACAAAGTGACTTCCTCTACTCCTCCTACCCCTAGTTGGCTAGTTATGAATATGTTGCGTTTACTAATGGCTACATCCAATTCATCTTTAATATTTGACAATCTCATCTTCAATTTATACTTCTTTCGATTTGTTGTAGTAAACCAGTCCATTTTTAAATAGATTTTCATCTAGTAAGAAGATAGATACATTATCTCTTCTCTTTGGTCCTTAAATTCTTGATCATCGTTTGTAGTATCCAAATGAAGATTACATCTCAATTCATCAAACTGGACATCCTACAAAGCTCTTCACAAATCAAACCTTATGCATATTCACATAATCATGTACTCCTCTACATATGAAATATTTGGTTGAGCGTGAATGTGCTCAAAAAAGATTGATTTTGAATTTCTTTGTATGTTTATTTTTGCATGGATCAAACCATTTTGTTTTGTTGAAGTCAAATCTTGTGTATAAGATTGAACCTTTCTAGTCAATTCTATCTTCCTCCATCTCCTAGTCTCTACACATGAACTTCATCCACATCTCAAGCTTCCTATGTTTCCAACTTTAAATCCTAAAGTCATGAGTTACTCACACAATCATGGCAAATGTAATCCATATGCAATATCAAAGGTGCACTTCTTTTAGATTCTTTATGCATTTTGCATTCCCTATAGTCCATTCCAACAATTATCGTGGCGTTCAAAAGAATCTAGTCGGTAGCTTTTTCAATGATAAAAGTTTGATTTTTTCCTTGGTCTCATGACACTTAATTGATTTTATTTTTTTTCGCCTATCTTTGATTAATTTTTTAAAGAGTTCAAATGATCCATTCCTCAATAATCCGTATTGATTGGTTCACTAGCAATATTTGTTTGAATGACGACCATCAATTTTTCATCTATTGTCCAAGGTCACGTACGTCACTCTGCCATCGTTTGACTAAGTTAAAGCTACTCAATTGTCAATGCTCAAGTTTGTGATTGAAATTGATATTACTCTTGTACCCAATTCTTTTCATTCTTTTCATGGGTATTTAACAGCCTCTATTTGTTTACTTGTACAAGTTGTCTTACTCCCTCAAACACATGAAATTGCTATTAGGAGCTTTGACATTAATTTGTCTATTTATTTTTGGAGCATCTTTATTTTTTAAAAAAAAAAAAAAACTCATGTAAATATAAAAATGATTTTTTTATGTTATTATCAATATAAAAAAAATAACAAATATGATAAATATCACTTATATTAAATTCATAAATAAAGGTTGATGATATTTTTAACACATCTCACGTTATTTTGTATTAACATCAGTATTTTTTATTATTTAATAAATATTTAAAAAGGTCATATTTAAAATTTATAAACTGAAAATAATATGTTTTAAAATTGAATATTGAACTTTTTATCAATCATTCTTAATATTTATCAAATGATTTAAAATAGAATGAAGTAAATTTTACTTTTTTATTTATGATTCATTACAATAAATATGATGTCTTTATATTCATGATAAAATAAAAAATTAAATTAAAAAAATGTTGATAAGAAAATTGATCATTTTTTTCCATTCAAAAAGTCTCAAATAAACTATAGACAACTGTGGTGATGATGAAAGACAAAGTATAACAAGAATATGTAATTTTTTAAAACAAGTTTTTTTTTTTGTTGTAAAATCTCATAAGTTTTTTCAAAGTCAAATTTTGTATGCTTTTGTTAATTTAACTCTTATCAAATTTGATCATTCATGATCACAAGATGCATGTTATAAAATATTTTTACATTTTTAGTTTTTGATTGTATAGATTGTTAAAATATCTTTTACCATATTGTCAAGATTACTTTAATTAATATTGATATAGTTTTTTTTTTAGTGCCTACCTAGAGAGTTCGTTGTCTATATATTACAAATAAGTATAATTATTGATAAATAAATAATTTCAATTATTCAATATATGACTCTATTAAATTTTTAAATACTCTCAAAAATAGAAAGAATGACATGTGTGTCAATCATATTTATGTAGGAAAAATATCTTTCTGAAAATTACAAATGATTAATTGGCAAGCTGAAATTTGTTTCCAAATCCACATTTTATTATGAACCATATATTGACGTTGTCACATGGAAGTGGAGGTATTTAAGAGATGAAAATAAAATGGTTATATTTTTATTATGATATTATACTCTTTTTATATGGAGCTCATATGAGTTTGCAATGTGTAAGTAATGAAACTTTGATCATATTTTTATCAAAGTACATCACAAAGTATAAACCACCATGTGCTATTACCATTGATCACAAATTTGCAAAGTTGTAAATCTAATAGGTTTGAGTGAATTGCAATAATAATTAATTTCATCCTATATATTATGGAGATAGATATCATCAGTGATGCAAGTTTAACATGTATGCCAATTCCAATCATACTTATATTTGACACTAATTTTTATATAGTATTCAATCTTTTCACACATAAAAATTGTGCTTATAAAAATACTTCATATTTTATACAACATTATATTCAATTGTATACTCAAAAATGTCATATATTTTTTTTTTCACTTAATTTTAAAAAAATTCATACGGTTATTAATAAATAGAAGCTTACATATGATGAATAATTAGTTGAAAAGAATATAAATGTTTATAAATAAATAAAAAAGACAAATTTGATTCGATAATTTTAATAATTTGTATTCAATAAATATTTGTTTAATATTTCATTTTATTTGTTTAAGTTTTTTGTTGAGCTATTATCATGAATTATCCACATGCTCCGTAAATGTATATGGAAAATATCTATGTGTCCGTAAATTTGATATTATGAGATTAATATTTCCTTTTTGTTATGTTTATTTATGGTGTACTATATACGTAAATTATAACATGTTAAAAATTGTTTGAAAAACTAATGAACATATTTTTGATAAGGTGTTATATTCTTCACAATTCAATGGAGCCTCTACATGTTTGGATTTGCAAAAAAAAAAAAATGACTGAAATATGTGGAGCCATCACAAATTCTAATCTTAACACATGATAAGTGTCATGCTTATAATATCCTAAAAAAATAAAACAAGGAGAATGTGCATGTTTACTTGTCTCATTTTTATTTTGAAACAGTATTGGATTCCACTAACAAAAGTTAATCTGATTATGAGGGAGTACTTGAGTGACGGCTATATGATTGGAGATCTCTCTCAAACTATTCATTAAGTATTTAGTATTCCTATTAAAGGTTATATGCAAGAATTTGTCATAAATATAATAAATAATTCTTGCATGATGAATTCAATCATGATCTAAACACATTTTTTCGTGTTTAGATCATGGTGATTATTATTATCATGAATGAATGTTTCATGTTTGTAACACACATGCTATACAAGAAAGGAATAAATCAGAATATTATATATTTATTTCCAAGAGGAATGAGGTACCAAGATAGCCAAAATGCAAAATAAATAAATAAATTGATTTGCACATCTTTATATAAATATGGAATTTGAAGTATGAAGATCAATAGTCAAATACACTTCAAATGTTTGTAAAATTCAATTCAAATAACACACATATAACTCATCAATCAAGATAACACTAAATACATAAATAATATCGTTAGAACATATTGTCAATATATAATGGATATCTTTTCAATAAAATGATCGATTCCTAGCTACATACAAACAAACTAATGATAACATTACATTTTTTTTATTTGTTCGAGTGCTCAAATAAGCCAAATCCTTTGATTCGTAAGAAAAATTTATCCAAATGTTGTCCACCATTTAGACACAATTTCTTTAATTACAAGTGTCTCATTTGACCCTTTAATCAAAATTGTATTTTTTCTTAGAATGGGTCAAATTGAAGAGCCTTTGTAACTACCTCATGATTCCACTTATATACATTTCTAACTCTAAACTATCATAGGTTCCTTTTAATCAATATTGTCCTCTCCAACAATTTTTTTGGATTTTTGTTTCTTGGATGACTTCAGTTGCTATTCGAATGAATCCACACTCACATGTACCTCACACACCTTCTTTGTCATATCATGTTGATAGGTCTTCATCCCTTTTTGACATTTCAATCCCATCACTCAATACATATCCTTCATGGAATCCTTGATATTTTGGAACTTTTTCATTGCTTGCTCCAACACTTTTGCCTCAAAGTCATTATACATTGTAAATATATATATATATAGTGCATATGTTGGCTAATGTCTCCAATTGTGCAAGCTGTTTTACATTTAGATGGATAACTTGGTTATTTAATCTAGTTACTTGAATCCAAAGCTGCACGTTCTCTACTTTAACAAATGATTTTATTTTATTTTAAAAGAAAGTCATTGTTTTCATCTAATTCTTTCTCTGTCATGATATTTTCCTTTGTCACATTCTCCATATATGGTTGTATGGCTTTTTTGCCAAACCATACAAGGGATACCTTCCTCCAAGATAATGAACACTTCCCACAAAGTGACTTCCTCTACTCCTCCTACCCCTAGTTGGCTAGTTATGAATATGTTGCGTTTACTAATGGCTACATCCAATTCATCTTTAATATTTGACAATCTCATCTTCAATTTATACTTCTTTCGATTTGTTGTAGTAAACCAGTCCATTTTTAAATAGATTTTCATCTAGTAAGAAGATAGATACATTATCTCTTCTCTTTTGGTCCTTAAATTCTTGATCATCGTTTGTAGTATCCAAATGAAGATTACATCTCAATTCATCCAAACTGGACATCCTACAAAGCTCTTCACAAATCAAACCTTATGCATATTCACATAATCATGTACTCCTCTACATATGAAATATTTGGTTGAGCGTGAATGTGCTCAAAAAAAAGATTGATTTTGAATTTCTTTGTATGTTTACTTTTGCATGGATCAAACCATTTTGTTTTGTTGAAGTCAAATCTTGTGTATAAGATTGAACCTTTCTAGTCAATTCTATCTTCCTCCATCTCCTAGTCTCTACACATGAACTTCATCCACATCTCAAGCTTCCCTATGTTTCCAACTTTAAATCCTAAAGTCATGAGTTACTCACACAATCATGGCAAATGTAATCCATATGCAATATCAAGGTGCACTTCTTTTTAGATTCTTTATGCATTTTGCATTCCCTATAGTCCATTCAACAATTATCGTAGCGTTCAAAAAAGAATCTAGTCGGTAGCTTTTCAATGATAAAAAGTTTGATTTTTTTCCTTGGTCTCATGACACTTAATTGATTTTATTTTTTTTCGCCTATCTTTGATTAATTTTTTTAAAGAGTTCAAATGATCCATTCCTCAATAATCCGTATTGATTGGTTCACTAGCAATATTTGTTTGAATGACGACCATCAATTTTTCATCTATTGTCCAAGGTCACGTGCGTCACTCGCCATCGTTTGACTAAGTTAAAGCTACTCAATTGTCAATGCTCAAGTTTGTGATTGAAATTGATATTACTCTTGTACCCAATTCTTTTCATTCTTTTCATGGGTATTTAACAGCCTCTATTTGTTTACTTGTACAAGTTGTCTTACTCCCTCAAACACATGAAATTGCTATTAGGAGCTTTGACATTAATTTGTCTATTTATTTTTGGAGCATCTTTATTTTTTAAAAAAAAAAAAAACTCATGTAAATATAAAAATGATTTTTTTATGTTATTATCAATATAAAAAAAATAACAAATATGATAAATATCACTTATATTAAATTCATAAATAAAGGTTGATGATATTTTTTAACACATCTCACGTTATTTTGTATTAACATCAGTATTTTTTATTATTTAATAAATATTTAAAAGAGTCATATTTAAAATTTATAAACTGAAAATAATATGTTTTAAAATTGAATATTGAACTTTTTATCAATCATTCTTAATATTTATCAAATGATTTAAAATAGAATGAAGTAAAATTTTACTTTTTTATTTATGATTCATTACAATAAATATGATGTCTTCATATTCATGATAAAATAAAAAATTAAATTAAAAAAATGTTGATAAGAAAATTGATCATTTTTTTTCCATTCAAAAAGTCTCAAATAAACTATAGACAACTGTGGTGATGATGAAAGACAAAGTATAACAAGAATATGTAATTTTTTAAAACAAGTTTTTTTTTTTTGTGTAAAATCTCATAAGTTTTTTCAAAGTCAAATTTTGTATGCTTTTGTTAATTTAACTCTTATCAAATTTGATCATTCATGATCACAAGATGCATGTTATAAAATATTCTTACATTTTTAGTTTTTGATTGTATAGATTGTTAAAATATCTTTTACCATATTGTCAAGATTACTTTAATTAATATTGATATAGTTTTTTTTTAGTGCCTACCTAGAGTTTCGTTGTCTATATATTACAAATAAGTATAATTATTGATAAATAAATAATTTCAATTATTCAATATATGACTCTATTAAATTTTTAAATACTCTCAAAAATAGAAAGAATGACATGTGTGTCAATCATATTTATGTAGGAAAAATATCTTTCTGAAAATTACAAATGATTAATTGGCAAGCTGAAATTTGTTTCCAAATCCACATTTTATTATGAACCATATATTGACGTTGTCACATGGAAGTGGAGGTATTTAAGAGATGAAAATAAAATGGTTATATTTTATTATGATATTATACTCTTTTTTATATGGAGCTCATATGAGTTTGCAATGTGTAAGTAATGAAACTTTGATCATATTTTTTATCAAAGTACATCACAAAGTATAAACCACCATGTGCTATTACCATTGATCACAAATTTGCAAAAGTTGTAGATCTAATAGGTTTGAGGAATTGCAATAATAATTAATTTCATCCTATATATTATGGAGATAGATATCATCAGTGATGCAAGTTTAACATGTATGCCAATTCCAATCATACTTATATTTGACACTAATTTTATATAGTATTCAATCTTTTCACACATAAAAATTGTGCTTATAAAAATACTTCATATTTTATACAACATTATATTCAATTGTATACTCAAAAATGTCATATATTTTTTTCACTTAATTTTAAAAAATTCATACGGTTATTAATAAATAGAAGCTTGCATATGATGAATAATTAGTTGAAAAAAGAATATAAATGTTTATAAATAAATAAAAAAACAAATTTGATTCGATAATTTTAATAATTTGTATTCAATAAATATTTGTTTAATATTTCATTTTATTTGTTTAAGTTTTTTGTTGAGCTATTATCATGAATTATCCACATGCTCCGTAAATGTATATGGAAAATATCTATGTGTCCGTAACTTGATATTATGAGATTAATATTTCCTTTTTATTATGTTTATTTATGGTGTACTATATACGTAAATTATAACATGTTAAAAATTGTTTGAAAAAACTAATGAACATATTTTTGATAAGGTGTTATATTCTTCACAATTCAATGGAGCCTCTACATGTTTGGATTTGCAAAAATGACTGAAATATGTGGAGCCATCACAAATTCTAATCTTAACACATGATAAGTGTCATGCTTATAATATCCTAAAAAATAAAACAAGGAGAATGTGCATGTTTACTTGTCTCATTTTTATTTTGAAACAGTATTGATTCCACTAACAAAAGTTAATCTGATTATGAGGGAGTACTTGAGTGACGGCTATATGATTGGAGATCTCTCTACTCAAACTATTCATTAAGTATTTAGTATTCCTATTAAAGGTTATATGCAAGAATTTGTCATAAATATAATAAATAATTCTTGCATGATGAATTCAATCATGATCTAAACACATTTTTTCGTGTTTAGATCATGGTGACATTATTATCATGAATGAATGTTTCATGTTTGTAACACACATGCTATACAAAAAAGGAATAAATCAGAATATTATATATTTATTTCAAGAGGAATGAGGTACCAAGATAGCCAAAATGCAAAATAAATAAATAAATTGATTTGCACATCTTTATATAATATGGAATTTGAAGTATGAAGATCAATAGTCAAATACACTTCAAATGTTTGTAAAATTCAATTCAAATAACACACATATAACTCATCAATCAAGATAACACTAAATACATAAATAATATCGTTAGAACATATTGTCAATATATAATGGATATCTTTTCAATAAAATGATCGATTCCTAGCTACATACAAACAAACTAATGATAACATTACATTTTTTTATTTGTTCGAGTGCTCAAATAAGCCAAATCCTTTGATTCGTAAGAAAAATTTATCCAAATGTTGTCCACCATTTAGACACAATTTCTTTAGCCACAAGTGTCTCATTTGACCCTTTAATCAAAATTGTATTTTTTTCTTAGAATGGGTCAAATTGAAGAGCCTTGTAACTACCTCATGATTCCACTTATATACATTTCTAACTCTAAACTATCATAGGTTCCTTTTAATCAATATTGTCCTCTCCAACAATTTTTTTTGGATTTTTGTTTCTTGGATGACTTCGGTTTGCTATTCGAATGAATCCACACTCACATGTACCTCACACACACCTTCTTTGTCATATCATGTTGATAGGTCTTCATCCCTTTTGACATTTCAATCCCATCACTTCAATACATATCCTTCATGGAATCCTTGATATTTTGGAACTTTTTCATTGCTTGCTCCAACAGACTTTGCCTCAAAGTCATTATACATTGTAAATATATATATATATAGTGCATATGTTGGCTAATGTCTCCAATTGTGCAAGCTGTTTTACATTTAGATGGATAACTTGGTTATTTAATCTAGTTACTTGAATCCAAAAGTGCCGTTCTCTACTTTAACAAATGATTTTATTTTATTTTAAAAAAAAAGTCATTGTTTTCATCTAATTCTTTCTCTCTGTCATGATATTTTCCTTTGTCACATTCTCCATATATGGTTGTATGGCTTTTTGCCAAGCCATACAAGGGATACCTTCCTCCAAGATAATGAACACTTCCCACAAAGTGACTTCCTCTACTCCTCCTACCCCTAGTTGGCTAGTTATGAATATGTTGCGTTTACTAATGGCTACATCCAATTCATCTTTAATATTTGACAATCTCATCTTCAATTTATACTTCTTTCGATTTGTTGTAGTAAACCAGTCCATTTTAAATAGATTTTCATCTAGTAAGAAGATAGATACATTATCTCTTCTCTTTGGTCCTTAAATTCTTGATCATCGTTTGTAGTATCCAAATGAAGATTACATCTCAATTCATCCAAACTGGACATCCTACAAAGCTCTTCACAAATCAAACCTTATGCATATTCACATAATCATGTACTCCTCTACATATGAAATATTTGGTTGGCGTGAATGTGCTCAAAAAAGATTGATTTTGAATTTCTTTGTATGTTTATTTTTGCATGGATCAAACCATTTTGTTTTGTTGAAGTCAAATCTTGTGTATAAGATTGAACCTTTCTAGTCAATTCTATCTTCCTCCATCTCCTGGTCTCTACACATGAACTTCATCCACATCTCAAGCTTCCCTATGTTTCCAACTTTAAATCCTAAAGTCATGAGTTACTCACACAATCATGGCAAATGTAATCCATATGCAATATCAAGGTGCACTTCTTTTAGATTCTTTATGCATTTTGCATTCCCTATAGTCCATTCAACAATTATCGTATTGTTCAAAAGAATCTAGTCGGTAGTTTTTCAATGATAAAAGTTTGATTTTTTCCTTGGTCTCATGACACTTAATTGATTTTATTTTTTTCGCCTATCTTTGATTAATTTTTTTTTAAAGTTCAAATGATCCATTCCTCAATAATCCGTATTGATTGGTTCACTAGCAATATTTGTTTGAATGACGACCATCAATTTTTCATCTATTGTCCAAGGTCACGTCGCCACTTTCTGCCATCGTTTGACTAAGTTAAAGCTACTCAATTGTCAATGCTCAAGTTTGTGATTGAAATTGATATTACTCTTGTACCCAATTCTTTTCATTCTTTTCATGGGTATTTAACAGCCTCTATTTGTTTACTTGTACAAGTTGTCTTACTCCCTCAAACACATGAAATTGCTATTAGGAGCTTTGACATTAATTTGTCTATTTATTTTTGGAGCATCTTTATTTTTTTTTAAAAAAAAAAAACTCATGTAAATATAAAAATGATTTTTTTATGTTATTATCAATATAAAAAAAAAACAAATATGATAAATATCACTTATATTAAATTCATAAATAAAGGTTGATGATATTTTTTAACACATCTCACGTTATTTTGTATTAACATCAGTATTTTTTATTATTTAATAAATATTTAAAAGAGTCATATTTAAAAATTTATAAACTGAAAATAATATGTTTTAAAATTGAATATTGAACTTTTATCAATCATTCTTAATATTTATCAAATGATTTAAAATAGAATGAAGTAAAATTTTACTTTTTATTTATGATTCATTACAATAAATATGATGTCTTTATATTCATGATAAAATAAAAATTAAATTAAAAAATGTTGATAAGAAAATTGATCATTTTTTTCCATTCAAAAGTCTCAAATAAACTATAGACAACTGTGGTGATGATGAAAGACAAAGTATAACAAGAATATGTAATTTTTTTAAAACAAGTTTTTTTTTTGTTGTAAAATCTCATAAGTTTTTTCAAAGTCAAATTTTTGTATGCTTTTGTTAATTTAACTCTTATCAAATTTGATCATTCATGATCACAAGATGCATGTTATAAAATATTTTTACATTTTTAGTTTTTGATTGTATAGATTGTTAAAATATCTTTTTTACCATATTGTCAAGATTACTTTAATTAATATTGATATAGTTTTTTTTTAGTGCCTACCTAGAGAGTTCGTTGTCTATATATTACAAATAAGTATAATTATTGATAAATAAATAATTTCAATTATTCAATATATGACTCTATTAAATTTTTAAATACTCTCAAAAATAGAAAAAGAATGACATGTGTGTCAATCATATTTATGTAGGAAAAATATCTTTCTGAAAATTACAAATGATTAATTGGCAAGCTGAAATTTGTTTCCAAATCCACATTTTATTATGAACCATATATTGACGTTGTCACATGGAAGTGGAGGTATTTAAGAGATGAAAATAAAATGGTTATATTTTATTATGATATTATACTCTTTTTATATGGAGCTCATATGAGTTTTGCAATGTGTAAAGTAATGAAACTTTTGATCATATTTTTTATCAAAGTACATCACAAAGTATAAACCACCATGTGCTATTACCATTGATCACAAATTTGCAAAAGTTGTAGATCTAATAGGTTTGAGTGAATTGCAATAATAATTAATTTCATCCTATATATTATGGAGATAGATATCATCAGTGATGCAAGTTTAACATGTATGCCAATTCCAATCATACTTATATTTGACACTAATTTTTTTATATAGTATTCAATCTTTTCACACAAAAAATTGTGCTTATAAAAAATACTTCATATTTTATACAACATTATATTCAATTGTATACTCAAAAAAATGTCATATATTTTTTCACTTAATTTTAAAAAATTCATACGGTTATTAATAAATAGAAGCTTGCATATGATGAATAATTAGTTGAAAAAGAATATAAATGTTTATAAATAAATAAAAAAGACAAATTTGATTCGATAATTTTAATAATTTGTATTCAATAAATATTTGTTTAATATTTCATTTTATTTGTTTAAGTTTTTGTTGAGCTATTATCATGAATTATCCACATGCTCCGTAAATGTATATGGAAAATATCTATGTGTCCGAACTTGATATTATGAGATTAATATTTCCTTTTTGTTATGTTTATTTATGGTGTACTATATACGTAAATTATAACATGTTAAAAATTGTTTGAAAAACTAATGAACATATTTTTTGATAAGGTGTTATATTCTTCACAATTCAATGGAGCCTCTACATGTTTGGATTTGCAAAAAATGACTGAAATATGTGAAGCCATCACAAATTCTAATCTTAACACATGATAAGTGTCATGCTTATAATATCCTAAAAAAATAAAACAAGGAGAATGTGCATGTTTACTTGTCTCATTTTTATTTTGAAACAGTATTGGATTCCACTAACAAAAGTTAATCTGATTATGAGGGAGTACTTGAGTGGCGGCTATATGATTGGAGATCTCTCTACTCAAACTATTCATTAAGTATTTAGTATTCCTATTAAAGGTTATATGCAAGAATTTGTCATAAATATAATAAATAATTCTTGCATGATGAATTCAATCATGATCTAAACACATTTTTTTCGTGTTTAGATCATGGTGACATTATTATCATGAATGAATGTTTCATGTTTGTAACACACATGCTATACAAGAAAGGAATAAATCAGAATATTATATATTTATTTCCAAGAGGAATGAGGTACCAAGATAGCCAAAATGCAAAATAAATAAATAAATTGATTTGCACATCTTTATATAATATGGAATTTGAAGTATGAAGATCAATAGTCAAATACACTTCAAATGTTTGTAAAATTCAATTCAAATAACACACATATAACTCATCAATCAAGATAACACTAAATACATAAATAATATCGTTAGAACATATTGTCAATATATAATGGATATCTTTTCAATAAAATGATCGATTCCTAGCTACATACAAACAAACTAATGATAACATTACATTTTTTTATTTGTTCGAGTGCTCAAATAAGCCAAATCCTTTGATTCAGAAGAAAAATTTATCCAAATGTTGTCCACCATTTAGACACAATTTCTTTAGCCACAAATTGTCTCATTTGACCCTTTAATCAAAATTGTATTTTTCTTAGAATGGGTCAAATTGAAGAGCCTTGTAACTACCTCATGATTCCACTTATATACATTTCTAACTCTAAACTATCATAGGTTCCTTTTAATCAATATTGTCCTCTCCAACAATTTTTTTTTTGGATTTTTGTTTCTTGGATGACTTCGAGTTGCTATTCGAATGAATCCACACTCACATGTACCTCACACACCTTCTTTGTCATATCATGTTGATAGGTCTTCATCCCTTTTTGACATTTCAATCCCATCACTCAATACATATCCTTCATGGAATCCTTGATATTTTTGGAACTTTTTCATTGCTTGCTCCAACAGCTTTGCCTCAAAGTCATTATACATTGTAAATATATATATATATGCATATGCATATGTTGGCTAATGTCTCCAATTGTGCAAGCTGTTTTACATTTAGATGGATAACTTGGTTATTTAATCTAGTTACTTGAATCCAAAGCTGCATCGTTCTCTACTTTAACAAATGATTTTATTTTTATTTTAAAAGAAAGTCATTGTTTTTCATCTAATTCTTTCTTTGTCATGATATTTTCCTTTGTCACATTCTCCATATATGGTTGTATGGCTTTTTTGCCAAGCCATACAAGGGATACCTTCCTCCAAGATAATGAACACTTCCCACAAAGTGACTTCCTCTACTCCTCCTACCCCTAGTTGGCTAGTTATGAATCTGTTGCGTTTACTAATGGCTACATCCAATTCATCTTTAATATTTGACAATCTCATCTTCAATTTATACTTCTTTCGATTTGTTGTAGTAAACCAGTCCATTTTAAATAGATTTTCATCTAGTAAGAAGATAGATACATTATCTCTTCTCTTTGGTCCTTAAATTCTTGATCATCGTTTGTAGTATCCAAATGAAGATTACATCTCAATTCATCCAAACTGGACATCCTACAAAGCTCTTCACAAATCAAACCTTATGCATATTCACATAATCATGTGCTCCTCTACATATGAAATATTTGGTTGAGCGTGAATGTGCTCAAAAAAAGATTGATTTTGAATTTCTTTGTATGTTTATTTTTGCATGGATCAAACCATTTTGTTTTGTTGAAGTCAAATCTTGTGTATAAGATTGAACCTTTCTAGTCAATTCTATCTTCCTCCATCTCCTAGTCTCTACACATGAACTTCATCCACATCTCAAGCTTCCCTATGTTTCCAACTTTAAATCCTAAAGTCATGAGTTACTCACACAATCATGGCAAATGTAATCCATATGCAATATCAAAGGTGCACTTCTTTTAGATTCTTTATGCATTTTGCATTCCCTATAGTCCATTCCAACAATTATCGTAGCGTTCAAAAGAATCTAGTCGGTAGCTTTTTTTCAATGATAAAGTTTGATTTTTTTTTCTTGGTCTCATGACATTAATTGATTTTATTTTTTTTTTCGCCTATCTTTGATTAATTTTTTTAAAGAGTTCAAATGATCCATTCCTCAATAATCCGTATTGATTGGTTCACTAGCAATATTTGTTTGAATGACGACCATCAATTTTCATCTATTGTCCAAGGTCACGTCGTCACTCTGCATCGTTTGACTAAGTTAAAGCTACTCAATTGTCAATGCTCAAGTTTGTGATTGAAATTGATATTACTCTTGTACCCCAATTCTTTTCATTCTTTTCATGGGTATTTAACAGCCTCTATTTGTTTACTTTGTACAAGTTGTCTTACCCTCAAACACATGAAATTGCTATTAGGAGCTTTGACATTAATTTGTCTATTTATTTTTGGAGCATCTTTTATTTAAAAAAAAAAAAAAACTCATGTAAATATAAAAATGATTTTTTTATGTTATTATCAATATAAAAAAAAAAATAACAAATATGATAAATATCACTTATATTAAATTCATAAATAAAGGTTGATGATATTTTTTAACACATCTCACGTTATTTTGTATTAACATCAGTATTTTTTATTATTTAATAAATATTTAAAAGAGTCATATTTAAAATTTATAAACTGAAAATAATATGTTTTAAAATTGAATATTGAACTTTTATCAATCATTCTTAATATTTATCAAATGATTTAAAATAGAATAAAGTAAAATTTTACTTTTTATTTATGATTCATTACAATAAATATGATGTCTTTATATTCATGATAAAATAAAAAATTAAATTAAAAAATGTTGATAAGAAAATTGATCATTTTTTTCCATTCAAAAAAAGTCTCAAATAAACTATAGACAACTGTGGTGATGATGAAAGACAAAGTATAACAAGAATATGTAATTTTTTTAAAACAAGTTTTTTTTGGTTGTAAAATCTCATAAGTTTTTTTCAAAGTCAAATTTTGTATGCTTTTTGTTAATTTAACTCTTATCAAATTTGATCATTCATGATCACAAGATGCATGTTATAAAAATATTTTTACATTTTTAGTTTTTGATTGTATAGATTGTTAAAATATCTTTTTACCATATTGTCAAGATTACTTTAATTAATATTGATATAGTTTTTTTTAGTGCCTACCTAGAGTTCGTTGTCTATATATTACAAATAAGTATAATTATTGATAAATAAATAATTTCAATTATTCAATATATGACTCTATTAAATTTTTCAATACTCTCAAAAATAGAAAAGAATGACATGTGTGTCAATCATATTTATGTAGGAAAAATATCTTTCTGAAAATTACAAATGATTAATTGGCAAGCTGAAATTTGTTTCCAAATCCACATTTTATTATGAACCATATATTGACGTTGTCACATGGAAGTGGAGGTATTTAAGAGATGAAAATAAAATGGTTATATTTTATTATGATATTATACTCTTTTTATATGGAGCTCATATGAGTTTGCAATGTGTAAAGTAATGAAACTTTGATCATATTTTTTTATCAAAGTACATCACAAAGTATAAACCACCATGTGCTATTACCATTGATCACAAATTTGCAAAAGTTGTAGATCTAATAGGTTTAGTGAATTGCAATAATAATTAATTTCATCCTATATATTATGGAGATAGATATCATCAGTGATGCAAGTTTAACATGTATGCCAATTCCAATCATACTTATATTTGACAAATTTTTTATATAGTATTCAATCTTTTCACACATAAAAATTGTGCTTATAAAATACTTCATATTTTATACAACATTATATTCAATTGTATACTCAAAAATGTCATATATTTTTTTCACTTAATTTTAAAAATTCATACGGTTATTAATAAATAGAAGCTTGCATATGATGAATAATTAGTTGAAAAAGAATATAAATGTTTATAAATAAATAAAAAAGACAAATTTGATTCGATAATTTTAATAATTTGTATTCAATAAATATTTGTTTAATATTTCATTTTATTTGTTTAAGTTTTTTTGTTGAGCTATTATCATGAATTATCCACATGCTCAAGTAAATGTATATGGAAAATATCTCTGTGTCCAAGTAACTTGATATTATGAGATTAATATTTCCTTTTTGTTATGTTTATTTATGGTGTACTATATGCGTAAATTATAACATGTTAAAAAATTGTTTGAAAAACTAATGAACATATTTTTGATAAGGTGTTATATTCTTCACAATTCAATGGAGCCTCTACATGTTTGGATTTGCAAAAAATGACTGAAATATGTGGAGCCATCACAAATTCTAATCTTAACACATGATAAGTGTCATGCTTATAATATCCTAAAAAAAAAAACAAGGAGAATGTGCATGTTTACTTGTCTCATTTTTATTTTGAAACAGTATTGGATTCCACTAACAAAAGTTAATCTGATTATGAGGGAGTACTTGAGTGACGGCTATATGATTGGAGATCTCTCTACTCAAACTATTCATTAAGTATTTAGTATTCCTATTAAAGGTTATATGCAAGAATTTGTCATAAATATAATAAATAATTCTTGCATGATGAATTCAATCATGATCTAAACATTTTTTTCGTGTTTAGATCATGGTATGACATTATTATCATGAATGAATGTTTCATGTTTGTAACACACATGCTATACAAGAAAGGAATAAATCAGAATATTATATATTTATTTCCAAGAGGAATGAGGTACCAAGATAGCCAAAATGCAAAATAAATAAATAAATTGATTTGCACATCTTTATATAATATGGAATTTGAAGTATGAAGATCAATAGTCAAATACACTTCAAATGTTTGTAAAATTCAATTCAAATAACACACATATAACTCATCAATCAAGATAACACTAAATACATAAATAATATCGTTAGAACATATTGTCAATATATAATGGATATCTTTTCAATAAAATGATCGATTCCTAGCTACATACAAACAAACTAATGATAACATTACATTTTTTTATTTGTTCGAATGCTCAAATAAGCCAAATCCTTTGATTCGTAAGAAAAATTTATCCAAATGTTGTCCACCATTTTAGACACAATTTCTTTAGCCACAAATTGTCTCATTTGACCCTTTAATCAAAATTGTATTTTTTTCTTAGAATGGGTCAAATTGAAGAACTGTGTAACTACCTCATGATTCCACTTATATACATTTCTAACTCTAAACTATCATAGGTTCCTTTTAATCAATATTGTCCTCTCCAACAATTTTTTTTTGGATTTTTTGTTTCTTGGATGACTTCGAGTTCTTATTCGAATGAATCCACACTCACATGTACCTCACACCTTCTTTGTCATATCATGTTGATAGGTCTTCATCCCTTTTTGACATTTCAATCCCATCCACTCAATACATATCCTTCATGGAATCCTTGATATTTTGGAACTTTTTCATTGCTTTGCTCCAACGACTTTGCCTCAAAGTCATTATACATTGTAAATATATATATATATATAGTGCATATGTTGGCTAATGTCTCCAATTGTGCAAGCTGTTTTACATTTAGATGGATAACTTGGTTATTTAATCTAGTTACTTGAATCAAAACTGCCGTTCTCTACTTTAACAAATGATTTTATTTTATTTTAAAAAGAAAGTCATTGTTTTCATCTAATTCTTTCTTTGTCATGATATTTTCCTTTGTCACATTCTCCATATATGGTTGTATGGCTTTTTTGCCAAGCCATACAAAGGGATACCTTCCTCCAAGATAATGAACACTTCCCACAAAGTGACTTCCTCTACTCCTCCTACCCCTAGTTGGCTAGTTATGAATATGTTGCGTTTACTAATGGCTACATCCAATTCATCTTTAATATTTGACAATCTCATCTTCAATTTATACTTCTTTCGATTTGTTGTAGTAAACCAGTCCATTTTAAATAGATTTTCATCTAGTAAGAAGATAGATACATTATCTCTTCTCTTTGGTCCTTAAATTCTTGATCATCGTTTGTAGTATCCAAATGAAGATTACATCTCAATTCATCAAACTGGACATCCTACAAAGCTCTTCACAAATCAAACCTTATGCATATTCACATAATCATGTACTCCTCTACATATGAAATATTTGGTTGGCGTGAATGTGCTCAAAAAAAAGATTGATTTTGAATTTCTTTGTATGTTTATTTTGCATGGATCAAACCATTTTGTTTTGTTGAAGTCAAATCTTGTGTATAAGATTGAACCTTTCTAGTCAATTCTATCTTCCTCCATCTCCTGTAGATCTACACATGAACTTCATCCACATCTCAAGCTTCCCTATGTTTCCAACTTTAAATCCTAAAGTCATGAGTTACTCACACAATCATGGCAAATGTAATCCATATGCAATATCAAGGTGCACTTCTTTTAGATTCTTTATGCATTTTGCATTCCCTATAGTCCATTCCAACAATTATCGTAGCGTTCAAAAAAGAATCTAGTCGGTAGCTTTTTCAATGATAAAGTTTGATTTTTCCTTGGTCTCATGACACTTAATTGATTTTATTTTTTTTCGCCTATCTTTGATTAATTTTTTTAAAGAGTTCAAATGATCCATTCCTCAATAATCCGTATTGATTGGTTCACTAGCAATATTTGTTTGAATGACGACCATCAATTTTTCATCTATTGTCCAAGGTCACGTGCGTCACTCGCCATCGTTTGACTAAGTTAAAAGCTACTCAATTGTCAATGCTCAAGTTTGTGATTGAAATTGATATTACTCTTATTACCCAATTCTTTTCATTCTTTTCATGGGTATTTAACAGCCTCTATTTGTTTACTTGTACAAGTTGTCTTACTCCCTCAAACACATGAAATTGCTATTAGGAGCTTTGACATTAATTTGTCTATTTATTTTGGAGCATCTTTATTTTAAAAAAAAAAAAAAAAAATGTAAATATAAAATGATTTTTATGTTATTATCAATATAAAAAAAATAACAAATATGATAAATATCACTTATATTAAATTCATAAATAAAGGTTGATGATATTTTTAACACATCTCACGTTATTTTGTATTAACATCAGTATTTTTATTATTTAATAAATATTTAAAAGAGTCATATTTAAAATTTATAAACTGAAAATAATATGTTTTAAAATTGAATATTGAACTTTTATCAATCATTCTTAATATTTATCAAATGATTTAAAATAGAATAAAGTAAAATTTTACTTTTTATTTATGATTCATTACAATAAATATGATGTCTTCATATTCATGATAAAATAAAAAATTAAATTAAAAAAATGTTGATAAGAAAAATTGATCATTTTTTTCCATTCAAAAGTCTCAAATAAACTATAGACAACTGTGGTGATGATGAAAGACAAAAGTATAACAAGAATATGTAATTTTTTAAAACAAGTTTTTTTTTGTTGTTGTAAAATCTCATAAGTTTTTCAAAAGTCAAATTTTGTATGCTTTTGTTAATTTAACTCTTATCAAATTTGATCATTCATGATCACAAGATGCATGTTATAAAATATTCTTACATTTTTAGTTTTTGATTGTATAGATTGTTAAAATATCTTTTACCATATTGTCAAGATTACTTTAATTAATATTGATATAGTTTTTTTTTTGCCTGCCTACCTAGAGAGTTCGTTGTCTATATATTACAAATAAGTATAATTATTGATAAATAAATAATTTCAATTATTCAATATATGACTCTATTAAATTTTTCAATACTCTCAAAAATAGAAAAGAATGACATGTGTGTCAATCATATTTATGTAGGAAAAATATCTTTCTGAAAATTACAAATGATTAATTGGCAAGCTGAAATTTGTTTCCAAATCCACATTTTATTATGAACCATATATTGACGTTGTCACATGGAAGTGGAGGTATTTAAGAGATGAAAATAAAATGGTTATATTTTATTATGATATTATACTCTTTTTATATGGAGCTCATATGAGTTTGCAATGTGTAAGTAATGAAACTTTGATCATATTTTTTTATCAAAGTACATCATAAAGTATAAACCACCATGTGCTATTACCATTGATCACAAATTTGCAAAAGTTGTAGATCTAATAGGTTTGAGTGAATTGCAATAATAATTAATTTCATCCTATATATTATGGAGATAGATATCATCAGTGATGCAAGTTTAACATGTATGCCAATTCCAATCATACTTATATTTGACACTAATTTTATATAGTATTCAATCTTTTCACACATAAAAATTGTGCTTATAAAAATACTTCATATTTTATACAACATTATATTCAATTGTATACTCAAAAATGTCATATATTTTTTCACTTAATTTTAAAAAATTCATACGGTTATTAATAAATAGAAGCTTGCATATGATGAATAATTAGTTGAAAAAAATAATATAAATGTTTATAAATAAATAAAAAAAGACAAATTTGATTCGATAATTTTAATAATTTGTATTCAATAAATATTTGTTTAATATTTCATTTTATTTGTTTAAGTTTTTTTTGTTGAGCTATTATCATGAATTATCCACATGCTCCGTAAATGTATATGGAAAATATCTATGTGTCCGTAACTTGATATTATGAGATTAATATTTCCTTTTGTTATGTTTATTTATGGTGTACTATATACGTAAATTATAACATGTTAAAAATTGTTTGAAAAACTAATGAACATATTTTTGATAAGGTGTTATATTCTTCACAATTCAATGGAGCCTCTACATGTTTGGATTTGCAAAAAATGACTGAAATATGTGGAGCCATCACAAATTCTAATCTTAACACATGATAAGTGTCATGCTTATAATATCCTAAAAAATAAAACAAGGAGAATGTGCATGTTTACTTGTCTCATTTTTTATTTTGAAACAGTATTGGATTCCACTAACAAAAGTTAATCTGATTATGAGGGAGTACTTGAGTGACGGCTATATGATTGGAGATCTCTCTACTCAAACTATTCATTAAGTATTTAGTATTCCTATTAAAGGTTATATGCAAGAATTTGTCATAAATATAATAAATAATTCTTGCATGATGAATTCAATCATGATCTAAACACATTTTTTCGTGTTTAGATCATGGTGACATTATTATCATGAATGAATGTTTCATGTTTGTAACACACATGCTATACAAGAAAGGAATAAATCAGAATATTATATATTTATTTCCAAGAGGAATGATAGGTACCAAGATAGCCAAAATGCAAAATAAATAAATAAATTGATTTGCACATCTTTATATAATATGGAATTTGAAGTATGAAGATCAATAGTCAAATACACTTCAAATGTTTGTAAAATTCAATTCAAATAACACACATATAACTCATCAATCAAGATAACACTAAATACATAAATAATATCGTTAGAACATATTGTCAATATATAATGGATATCTTTTCAATAAAATGATCGATTCTAGCTACATACAAAACAAACTAATGATAACATTACATTTTTTTTTATTTGTTCGAGTGCTCAAATAAGCCAAATCCTTTGATTCGTAAGAAAAATTTATCCAAATGTTGTCCACCATTTAGACACAATTTCTTTAGCCATTAGTGTCTCATTTGACCCTTTAATCAAAATTGTATTTTTCTTAGAATGGGTCAAATTGAAGAGCCTTGTAACTACCTCATGATTCCACTTATATACATTTCTAACTCTAAACTATCATAGGTTCCTTTTAATCAATATTGTCCTCTCCAACAATTTTTTTGGATTTTTGTTTCTTGGATGACTTCAGTTGCTATTCGAATGAATCCACACTCACATGTACCTCTCACACCTTCTTTGTCATATCATGTTGATAGGTCTTCATCCCTTTTTGACATTTCAATCCCATCACTCAATACATATCCTTCATGGAATCCTTGATATTTTGGAACTTTTTCATTGCTTGCTCCAACAGCTTTGCCTCAAAGTCATTATACATTGTAAATATATATATATATAGTGCATATGTTGGCTAATGTCTCCAATTGTGCAAGTCTGTTTTTACATTTAGATGGATAACTTGGTTATTTAATCTAGTTACTTGAATCCAAAGCTGCCACGTTCTCTACTTTAACAAATGATTTTATTTTTATTTTAAAAGAAAGTCATTGTTTTCATCTAATTCTTTCTTTGTCATGATATTTTCCTTTGTCACATTCTCCATATATGGCTGTATGGCTTTTTTGCCAAGCCATACAAGGATACCTTCCTCCAAGATAATGAACACTTCCCACAAAGTGACTTCCTCTACTCCTCCTACCCTAGTTGGCTAGTTATGAATCTGTTGCGTTTACTAATGGCTACATCCAATTCATCTTTAATATTTGACAATCTCATCTTCAATTTATACTTCTTTCGATTTGTTGTAAGAAACCAGTCCATTTTTTAAATAGATTTTCATCTAGTAAGAAGATAGATACATTATCTCTTCTCTTTGGTCCTTAAATTCTTGATCATCGTTTGTAGTATCCAAATGAAGATTACATCTCAATTCATCCAAACTGGACATCCTACAAAGCTCTTCACAAATCAAACCTTATGCATATTCACATAATCATGTACTCCTCTACATATGAAATATTTGGTTGAGCGTGAATGTGCTCAAAAAAGATTGATTTTGAATTTCTTTGTATGTTTACTTTTGCATGGATCAAACCATTTTGTTTTGTTGAAGTCAAATCTTGTATAAGATTGAACCTTTCTAGTCAATTCTATCTTCCTCCATCTCCTGGTCTCTACACATGAACTTCATCCACATCTCAAGCTTCCCTATGTTTCCAACTTTAAATCCTAAAGTCATGAGTTACTCACACAATCATGGCAAATGTAATCCATATGCAATATCAAAGTTGCACTTCTTTTTTTAGATTCTTTATGCATTTTGCATTCCCTATAGTCCATTCCAACAATTATCGTAGCGTTCAAAAGAATCTAGTCGGTAGCTTTTCAATGATAAAAGTTTGATTTTTTCCTTGGTCTCATGACACTTAATTGATTTTATTTTTTTCGCCTATCTTTGATTAATTTTTTTTTAAGAGTTCAAATGATCCATTCCTCAATAATCCGTATTGATTGGTTCACTAGCAATATTTGTTTGAATGACGACCATCAATTTTTTCATCTATTGTCCAAGGAGTCACGTCATCGTGCCATCGTTTGACTAAGTTAAAGCTACTCAATTGTCAATGCTCAAGTTTTGTGATTGAAATTGATATTACTCTTGTACCCAATTCTTTTCATTCTCTTTTCATGGGTATTTAACAGCCTCTATTTGTTTACTTGTACAAGTTGTCTTACTCCCTCAAACACATGAAATTGCTATTAGGAGCTTTGACATTAATTTGTCTATTTATTTTTGGAGCATCTTTATTTTTTTTTAAAAAAAAAAAACTCATGTAAATATAAAAATGATTTTTTTATGTTATTATCAATATAAAAAAAATAACAAATATGATAAATATCACTTATATTAAATTCATAAATAAAGGTTGATGATATTTTTTAACACATCTCACGTTATTTTGTATTAACATCAGTATTTTTTATTATTTAATAAATATTTAAAAAAGAGTCATATTTAAAATTTATAAACTGAAAATAATATGTTTAAAATTGAATATTGAACTTTTTATCAATCATTCTTAATATTTATCAAATGATTTAAAATAGAATAAAGTAAAATTTTACTTTTTATTTATGATTCATTACAATAAATATGATGTCTTCATATTCATGATAAAATAAAAAATTAAATTAAAAAAATGTTGATAAGAAAATTGATCATTTTTTTCCATTCAAAAAAGTCTCAAATAAACTATAGACAACTGTGGTGATGATGAAAGACAAAAGTATAACAAGAATATGTAATTTTTTAAAACAAGTTTTTTTTTGTTGTAAAATCTCATAAGTTTTTTCAAAAGTCAAATTTTGTATGCTTTTGTTAATTTAACTCTTATCAAATTTGATCATTCATGATCACAAGATGCATGTTATAAAATATTCTTACATTTTTAGTTTTTGATTGTATAGATTGTTAAAATATCTTTTACCATATTGTCAAGATTACTTTAATTAATATTGATATAGTTTTTTTTGAGTGCCTACCTAGAGAGTTCGTTGTCTATATATTACAAATAAGTATAATTATTGATAAATAAATAATTTCAATTATTCAATATATGACTCTATTAAATTTTTTCAATACTCTCAAAATAGAAAGAATGACATGTGTGTCAATCATATTTATGTAGGAAAAATATCTTTCTGAAAATTACAAATGATTAATTGGCAAGCTGAAATTTGTTTCCAAATCCACATTTTATTATGAACCATATATTGACGTTGTCACATGGAAGTGGAGGTATTTAAGAGATGAAAATAAAATGGTTATATTTTATTATGATATTATACTCTTTTTATATGGAGCTCATATGAGTTTGCAATGTGTGTAAGTAATGAAACTTTGATCATATTTTTTATCAAAGTACATCATAAAGTATAAACCACCATGTGTTTATTACCATTGATCACAAATTTGCAAAAGTTGTAGATCTAATAGGTTTAGTGAATTGCAATAATAATTAATTTCATCCTATATATTATGGAGATAGATATCATCAGTGATGCAAGTTTAACATGTATGCCAATTCCAATCATACTTATATTTGACACTAATTTTTATATAGTATTCAATCTTTTCACACATAAAAATTGTGCTTATAAAAATACTTCATATTTTATACAACATTATATTCAATTGTATACTCAAAAATGTCATATATTTTTTTTCACTTAATTTTAAAAAATTCATACGGTTATTAATAAATAGAAGCTTGCATATGATGAATAATTAGTTGAAAAAGAATATAAATGTTTATAAATAAATAAAAAAGACAAATTTGATTCGATAATTTTAATAATTTGTATTCAATAAATATTTGTTTAATATTTCATTTTATTTGTTTAAGTTTTTTGTTGAGCTATTATCATGAATTATCCACATGCTCAAAATAAATGTATATGGAAAATATCTATGTGTCCGTAACTTGATATTATGAGATTAATATTTCCTTTTGTTATGTTTATTTATGGTGTACTATATACGTAAATTATAACATGTTAAAAATTGTTTGAAAAACTAATGAACATATTTTTGATAAGGTGTTATATTCTTCACAATTCAATGGAGCCTCTACATGTTTGGATTTGCAAAAATGACTGAAATATGTGGAGCCATCACAAATTCTAATCTTAACACATGATAAGTGTCATGCTTATAATATCCTAAAAAATAAAAACAAGGAGAATGTGCATGTTTACTTGTCTCATTTTTTATTTTGAAACAGTATTGGATTCCACTAACAAAAAGTTAATCTGATTATGAGGGAGTACTTGAGTGACGGCTATATGATTGGAGATCTCTCTACTCAAACTATTCATTAAGTATTTAGTATTCCTATTAAAGGTTATATGCAAGAATTTGTCATAAATATAATAAATAATTCTTGCATGATGAATTCAATCATGATCTAAACACATTTTTTCGTGTTTAGATCATGGTGACATTATTATCATGAATGAATGTTTCATGTTTGTAACACACATGCTATACAAGAAAGGAATAAATCAGAATATAATATATTTATTTCCAAGAGGAATGAGGTACCAAGATAGCCAAAATGCAAAATAAATAAATAAATTGATTTGCACATCTTTATATAATATGGAATTTGAAGTATGAAGATCAATAGTCAAATACACTTCAAATGTTTGTAAAATTCAATTCAAATAACACACATATAACTCATCAATCAAGATAACACTAAATACATAAATAATATCGTTAGAACATATTGTCAATATATAATGGATATCTTTTCAATAAAATGATCGATTCCTAGCTACATACAAACAAACTAATGATAACATTACATTTTTTTATTTGTTCGAGTGCTCAAATAAGCCAAATCCTTTGATTAAGTAAGAAAAATTTATCCAAATGTTGTCCACCATTTAGACACAATTTCTTTATTACAAGTGTCTCATTTGACCCTTTAATCAAAATTGTATTTTTCTTAGAATGGGTCAAATTGAAGAGCCTTGTAACTACCTCATGATTCCACTTATATACATTTCTAACTCTAAACTATCATAGGTTCCTTTTAATCAATATTGTCCTCTCCAACAATTTTTTTGGATTTTTGTTTCTTGGATGACTTCAGTTGCTATTCGAATGAATCCACACTCACATGTACCTCACACACCTTCTTTGTCATATCATGTTGATAGGTCTTCATCCCTTTTGACATTTCAATCCCATCACTCAATACATATCCTTCATGGAATCCTTGATATTTTGGAACTTTTTCATTGCTTGCTCCAAATGACTTTGCCTCAAAGTCATTATACATTGTAAATATATATATATATAGTGCATATGTTGGCTAATGTCTCCAATTGTGCAAGCTGTTTTACATTTAGATGGATAACTTGGTTATTTAATCTAGTTACTTGAATCCAAAGCTGCACGTTCTCTACTTTAACAAATGATTTTATTTTATTTTAAAAAGAAAGTCATTGTTTTCATCTAATTCTTTCTCTGTCATGATATTTTCCTTTGTCACATTCTCCATATATGGCTGTATGGCTTTTTTGCCAAGCCATACAAGGGATACCTTCCTCCAAGATAATGAACACTTCCCACAAAGTGACTTCCTCTACTCCTCCTACCCCTAGTTGGCTAGTTATGAATCTGTTTGCGTTTACTAATGGCTACATCCAATTCATCTTTAATATTTGACAATCTCATCTTCAATTTATACTTCTTTCGATTTGTTGTAGTAAACCAGTCCATTTTTTAAATAGATTTTCATCTAGTAAGAAGATAGATACATTATCTCTTCTCTTTGGTCCTTAAATTCTTGATCATCGTTTGTAGTATCCAAATGAAGATTACATCTCAATTCATCCAAACTGGACATCCTACAAAGCTCTTCACAAATCAAACCTTATGCATATTCACATAATCATGTACTCCTCTACATATGAAATATTTGGTTGGCGTGAATGTGCTCAAAAAAAGATTGATTTTGAATTTCTTTGTATGTTTACTTTTTGCATGGATCAAACCATTTTGTTTTGTTGAAGTCAAATCTTGTGTATAAGATTGAACCTTTCTAGTCAATTCTATCTTCCTCCATCTCCTGGTCTCTACACATGAACTTCATCCACATCTCAAGCTTCCCTATGTTTCCAACTTTAAATCCTAAAGTCATGAGTTACTCACACAATCATGGCAAATGTAATCCATATGCAATATCAAGGTGCACTTCTTTTAGATTCTTTATGCATTTTGCATTCCCTATAGTCCATTCAACAATTATCGTAGCGTTCAAAAGAATCTAGTCGGTAGCTTTTTCAATGATAAAAGTTTGATTTTTTTCCTTGGTCTCATGACACTTAATTGATTTTATTTTTTTTAGCCTATCTTTGATTAATTTTTTTTAAAGAGTTCAAATGATCCATTCCTCAATAATCCGTATTGATTGGTTCACTAGCAATATTTGTTTGAATGACGACCATCAATTTTTCATCTATTGTCCAAGGTCACGTCGTCACTCTGCCATCGTTTGACTAAGTTAAAGCTACTCAATTGTCAATGCTCAAGTTTGTGATTGAAATTGATATTACTCTTAATACCCAATTCTTTTCATTCTTTTCATGGGTATTTAACAGCCTCTATTTGTTTACTTGTACAAGTTGTCTTACTCCCTCAAACACATGAAATTGCTATTAGGAGCTTTGACATTAATTTGTCTATTTATTTTTTGGAGCATCTTTATTTTAAAAAAAAAAAAAAAACTCATGTAAATATAAAATGATTTTTTATGTTATTATCAATATAAAAAAAATAACAAATATGATAAATATCACTTATATTAAATTCATAAATAAAGGTTGATGATATTTTTTTAACACATCTCACGTTATTTTGTATTAACATCAGTATTTTTTTATTATTTAATAAATATTTAAAAAGAGTCATATTTAAAATTTATAAACTGAAAATAATATGTTTTAAAATTGAATATTGAACTTTTATCAATCATTCTTAATATTTATCAAATGATTTAAAATAGAATAAAGTAAAATTTTTACTTTTTATTTATGATTCATTACAATAAATATGATGTCTTCATATTCATGATAAAATAAAAATTAAATTAAAAAATGTTGATAAGAAAATTGATCATTTTTTCCATTCAAAAAAGTCTCAAATAAACTATAGACAACTGTGGTGATGATGAAAGACAAAGTATAACAAGAATATGTAATTTTTTAAAACAAGTTTTTTTTTGTTGTTGTAAAATCTCATAAGTTTTTTCAAAGTCAAATTTTGTATGCTTTTGTTAATTTAACTCTTATCAAATTTGATCATTCATGATCACAAGATGCATGTTATAAAATATTCTTACATTTTTAGTTTTTGATTGTATAGATTGTTAAAATATCTTTTACCATATTGTCAAGATTACTTTAATTAATATTGATATAGTTTTTTTTTTAGTGCCTACCTAGAGTTCGTTGTCTATATATTACAAATAAGTATAATTATTGATAAATAAATAATTTCAATTATTCAATATATGACTCTATTAAATTTTTCAATACTCTCAAAAAATAGAAAGAATGACATGTGTGTCAATCATATTTATGTAGGAAAAATATCTTTCTGAAAATTACAAATGATTAATTGGCAAGCTGAAATTTGTTTCCAAATCCACATTTTATTATGAACCATATATTGACGTTGTCACATGGAAGTGGAGGTATTTAAGAGATGAAAATAAAATGGTTATATTTTATTATGATATTATACTCTTTTTATATGGAGCTCATATGAGTTTGCAATGTGTAAGTAATGAAACTTTGATCATATTTTTTTTTATCAAAGTACATCATAAAGTATAAACCACCATGTGCTATTACCATTGATCACAAATTTGCAAAAGTTGTAGATCTAATAGGTTTGAGTGAATTGCAATAATAATTAATTTCATCCTATATATTATGGAGATAGATATCATCAGTGATGCAAGTTTAACATGTATGCCAATTCCAATCATACTTATATTTGACACTAATTTTTATATAGTATTCAATCTTTTCACACATAAAAATTGTGCTTATAAAATACTTCATATTTTATACAACATTATATTCAATTGTATACTCAAAAATGTCATATATTTTTTCACTTAATTTTAAAAAATTCATACGGTTATTAATAAATAGAAGCTTGCATATGATGAATAATTAGTTGAAAAAGAATATAAATGTTTATAAATAAATAAAAAAAGACAAATTTGATTCGATAATTTTAATAATTTGTATTCAATAAATATTTGTTTAATATTTCATTTTATTTTGTTTAAGTTTTTTTGTTGAGCTATTATCATGAATTATCCACATGCTCCGTAAATGTATATGGAAAATATCTATGTGTCCAGTAACTTGATATTATGAGATTAATATTTCCTTTTTGTTATGTTTATTTATGGTGTACTATATACGTAAATTATAACATGTTAAAAATTGTTTGAAAAACTAATGAACATATTTTTGATAAGGTGTTATATTCTTCACAATTCAATGGAGCCTCTACATGTTTGGATTTGCAAAAATGACTGAAATATGTGGAGCCATCACAAATTCTAATCTTAACACATGATAAGTGTCATGCTTATAATATCCTAAAAAAAAAAACAAGGAGAATGTGCATGTTTACTTGTCTCATTTTATTTTGAAACAGTATTGGATTCCACTAACAAAAGTTAATCTGATTATGAGGAGTACTTGAGTGACGGCTATATGATTGGAGATCTCTCTACTCAAACTATTCATTAAGTATTTAGTATTCCTATTAAAGGTTATATGCAAGAATTTGTCATAAATATAATAAATAATTCTTGCATGATGAATTCAATCATGATCTAAACACATTTTTTCGTGTTTAGATCATGGTGACATTATTATCATGAATGAATGTTTCATGTTTGTAACACACATGCTATACAAGAAAGGAATAAATCAGAATATTATATATTTATTTCCAAGAGGAATGAGGTACCAAGATAGCCAAAATGCAAAATAAATAAATAAATTGATTTGCACATCTTTATATAATATGGAATTTGAAGTATGAAGATCAATAGTCAAATACACTTCAAATGTTTGTAAAATTCAATTCAAATAACACACATATAACTCATCAATCAAGATAACACTAAATACATAAATAATATCGTTAGAACATATTGTCAATATATAATGGATATCTTTTCAATAAAATGATCGATTCCTAGCTACATACAAAACAAACTAATGATAACATTACATTTTTTTATTTGTTCGAGTGCTCAAATAAGCCAAATCCTTTGATTAAATAAGAAAAATTTATCCAAATGTTGTCCACCATTTAGACACAATTTCTTTAGCCACAAGTGTCTCATTTTGACCCTTTAATCAAAATTGTATTTTTCTTAGAATGGGTCAAATTGAAGAGCCTTGTAACTACCTCATGATTCCCACTTATATACATTTCTAACTCTAAACTATCATAGGTTCCTTTTTTTAATCAATATTGTCCTCTCCAACAATTTTTTTTGGATTTTTGTTTCTTGGATGACTTCAGTTGCTATTCGAATGAATCCACACTCACATGTACCTCACACACCTTCTTTGTCATATCATGTTGATAGGTCTTCATCCCTTTTGACATTTCAATCCCATCACTCAATACATATCCTTCATGGAATCCTTGATATTTTTGGAACTTTTTCATTGCTTGCTCCAACAACTTTGCCTCAAAGTCATTATACATTGTAAATATATATATATATAATGCATATGTTGGCTAATGTCTCCAATTGTGCAAGCTGTTTTACATTTAGATGGATAACTTGGTTATTTAATCTAGTTACTTGAATCCAAAATTTGCACGTTCTCTACTTTAACAAATGATTTTATTTTATTTTAAAAAGAAAGTCATTGTTTTCATCTAATTCTTTCTCTTGTCATGATATTTTCCTTTGTCACATTCTCCATATATGGCTGTATGGCTTTTTTGCCAAGCCATACAAGGATACCTTCCTCCAAGATAATGAACACTTCCCACAAAGTGACTTCCTCTACTCCTCCTACCCTAGTTGGCTAGTTATGAATCTGTTGCGTTTACTAATGGCTACATCCAATTCATCTTTAATATTTGACAATCTCATCTTCAATTTATACTTCTTTCGATTTGTTGTAGTAAACCAGTCCATTTTAAATAGATTTTCATCTAGTAAGAAGATAGATACATTATCTCTTCTCTTTGGTCCTTAAATTCTTGATCATCGTTTGTAGTATCCAAATGAAGATTACATCTCAATTCATCCAAACTGGACATCCTACAAAGCTCTTCACAAATCAAACCTTATGCATATTCACATAATCATGTACTCCTCTACATATGAAATATTTGGTTGAGCGTGAATGTGCTCAAAAAATTGATTTTGAATTTCTTTGTATGTTTATTTTGCATGGATCAAACCATTTTGTTTTGTTGAAGTCAAATCTTGTGTATAAGATTGAACCTTTCTAGTCAATTCTATCTTCCTCCATCTCCTAGTCTCTACATGAACTTCATCCACATCTCAAGCTTCCCTATGTTTCCAACTTTAAATCCTAAAGTCATGAGTTACTCACACAATCATGGCAAATGTAATCCATATGCAATATCAAGGTGCACTTCTTTTTTAGATTCTTTATGCATTTTGCATTCCTATAGTCCATTCCAACAATTATCGTAGCGTTCAAAAGAATCTAGTCGGTAGCTTTTCAATGATAAAAGTTTGATTTTTCCTTGGTCTCATGACACTTAATTGATTTTATTTTTTCGCCTATCTTTGATTAATTTTTTAAAAGAGTTCAAATGATCCATTCCTCAATAATCCGTATTGATTGGTTCACTAGCAATATTTGTTTGAATGACGACCATCAATTTTTCATCTATTGTCCAAGGTCACGTGCGTCAACTCTGCCATCGTTTGACTAAGTTAAAGCTACTCAATTGTCAATGCTCAAGTTTGTGATTGAAATTGATATTACTCTTATACCCAATTCTTTTCATTCTTTTCATGGGTATTTAACAGCCTCTATTTGTTTACTTGTACAAGTTGTCTTACTCCCTCAAACACATGAAATTGCTATTAGGAGCTTTGACATTAATTTGTCTATTTATTTTTTGGAGCATCTTTATTTTAAAAAAAAAAAAAAACTCATGTAAATATAAAAATGATTTTTTTATGTTATTATCAATATAAAAAAAAATAACAAATATGATAAATATCACTTATATTAAATTCATAAATAAAGGTTGATGATATTTTTTAACACATCTCACGTTATTTTGTATTAACATCAGTATTTTTTATTATTTAATAAATATTTAAAAGAGTCATATTTAAAATTTATAAACTGAAAATAATATGTTTTAAAATTGAATATTGAACTTTTATCAATCATTCTTAATATTTATCAAATGATTTAAAATAGAATAAAGTAAAATTTTACTTTTTATTTATGATTCATTACAATAAATATGATGTCTTCATATTCATGATAAAATAAAAAATTAAATTAAAAAATGTTGATAAGAAAAATTGATCATTTTTTCCATTCAAAAAGTCTCAAATAAACTATAGACAACTGTGGTGATGATGAAAGACAAAGTATAACAAGAATATGTAATTTTTTAAAACAAGTTTTTTTTTTTGTTGTAAAATCTCATAAGTTTTTTCAAAGTCAAATTTTTGTATGCTTTTGTTAATTTAACTCTTATCAAATTTGATCATTCATGATCACAAGATGCATGTTATAAAATATTCTTTACATTTTTAGTTTTGATTGTATAGATTGTTAAAATATCTTTTACCATATTGTCAAGATTACTTTAATTAATATTGATATAGTTTTTTTTTAGTGCCTACCTAGAGAGTTCGTTGTCTATATATTACAAATAAGTATAATTATTGATAAATAAATAATTTCAATTATTCAATATATGACTCTATTAAATTTTTCAATACTCTCAAAAATAGAAAGAATGACATGTGTGTCAATCATATTTATGTAGGAAAAATATCTTTCTGAAAATTACAAATGATTAATTGGCAAGCTGAAATTTGTTTCCAAATCCACATTTTATTATGAACCATATATTGACGTTGTCACATGGAAGTGGAGGTATTTAAGAGATGAAAATAAAATGGTTATATTTTATTATGATATTATACTCTTTTTTATATGGAGCTCATATGAGTTTGCAATGTGTAAGTAATGAAACTTTGATCATATTTTTATCAAAGTACATCATAAAAGTATAAACCACCATGTGCTATTACCATTGATCACAAATTTGCAAAAGTTGTAGATCTAATAGGTTTAGTGAATTGCAATAATAATTAATTTCATCCTATATATTATGGAGATAGATATCATCAGTGATGCAAGTTTAACATGTATGCCAATTCCAATCATACTTATATTTGACACTAATTTTTATATAGTATTCAATCTTTTCACACATAAAAATTGTGCTTATAAAAATACTTCATATTTTATACAACATTATATTCAATTGTATACTCAAAAAATGTCATATATTTTTTTCACTTAATTTTAAAAAATTCATACGGTTATTAATAAATAGAAGCTTGCATATGATGAATAATTAGTTGAAAAAGAATATAAATGTTTATAAATAAATAAAAAGACAAATTTGATTCGATAATTTTAATAATTTGTATTCAATAAATATTTGTTTAATATTTCATTTTATTTGTTTAAGTTTTTGTTGAGCTATTATCATGAATTATCCACATGCTCCGTAAATGTATATGGAAAATATCTATGTGTCCGTAACTTGATATTATGAGATTAATATTTCCTTTTGTTATGTTTATTTATGGTGTACTATATACGTAAATTATAACATGTTAAAATTGTTTGAAAAACTAATGAACATATTTTTGATAAGGTGTTATATTCTTCACAATTCAATGGAGCCTCTACATGTTTGGATTTGCAAAAATGACTGAAATATGTGGAGCCATCACAAATTCTAATCTTAACACATGATAAGTGTCATGCTTATAATATCCTAAAAATAAAACAAGGAGAATGTGCATGTTTACTTGTCTCATTTTTATTTTGAAACAGTATTGGATTCCACTAACAAAAGTTAATCTGATTATGAGGGAGTACTTGAGTGACGGCTATATGATTGGAGATCTCTCTACTCAAACTATTCATTAAGTATTTAGTATTCCTATTAAAGGTTATATGCAAGAATTTGTCATAAATATAATAAATAATTCTTGCATGATGAATTCAATCATGATCTAAACACATTTTTTCGTGTTTAGATCATGGTGACATTATTATCATGAATGAATGTTTCATGTTTGTAACACACATGCTATACAAGAAAGGAATAAATCAGAATATAATATATTTATTTCCAAGAGGAATGAGGTACCAAGATAGCCAAAATGCAAAATAAATAAATAAATTGATTTGCACATCTTTATATAATATGGAATTTGAAGTATGAAGATCAATAGTCAAATACACTTCAAATGTTTGTAAAATTCAATTCAAATAACACACATATAACTCATCAATCAAGATAACACTAAATACATAAATAATATCGTTAGAACATATTGTCAATATATAATGGATATCTTTTTCAATAAAATGATCGATTCCTAGCTACATACAAACAAACTAATGATAACATTACATTTTTTTATTTGTTCGAGTGCTCAAATAAGCCAAATCCTTTGATTCGTAAGAAAAATTTATCAAATGTTGTCCACCATTTTAGACACAATTTCTTTAGCCACAAGTGTCTCATTTGACCCTTTAATCAAAATTGTATTTTTTCTTAGAATGGGTCAAATTGAAGAAGCCTTTGTAACTACCTCATGATTCCACTTATATACATTTCTAACTCTAAACTATCATAGGTTCCTTTTAATCAATATTGTCCTCTCCAACAATTTTTTTTGGATTTTTGTTTCTTGGATGACTTCAGTTGCTATTCGAATGAATCCACACTCACATGTCTTATCCACACACCTTCTTTGTCATATCATGTTGATAGGTCTTCATCCCTTTTTGACATTTCAATCCCATCACTCAATACATATCCTTCATGGAATCCTTGATATTTTTGGAACTTTTTCATTGCTTGCTCCAAAAGCTTTGCCTCAAAGTCATTATACATTGTAAATATATATATATATATATAGTGCATATGTTGGCTAATGTCTCCAATTGTGCAAGCTGTTTTACATTTAGATGGATAACTTGGTTATTTAATCTAGTTATTTGAATCAAAGGCTGCCGTTCTCTACTTTAACAAATGATTTTATTTTATTTTAAAAAGAAAGTCATTGTTTTCATCTAATTCTTTCTCTGTCATGATATTTTCCTTTGTCACATTCTCCATATATGGGTATGGCTTTTTTGCCAAACCATACAAGGGATACCTTCCTCCAAGATAATGAACACTTCCCACAAAGTGACTTCCTCTACTCCTCCTACCCCTAGTTGGCTAGTTATGAATCTGTTGCGTTTACTAATGGCTACATCAATTCATCTTTAATATTTGACAATCTCATCTTCAATTTATACTTCTTTCGATTTGTTGTAGTAAACCAGTCCATTTTTAAATAGATTTTCATCTAGTAAGAAGATAGATACATTATCTCTTCTCTTTGGTCCTTAAATTCTTGATCATCGTTTGTAGTATCCAAATGAAGATTACATCTCAATTCATCAAACTGGACATCCTACAAAGCTCTTCACAAATCAAACCTTATGCATATTCACATAATCATGTACTCCTCTACATATGAAATATTTGGTTGGCGTGAATGTGCTCAAAAAATTGATTTTGAATTTCTTTGTATGTTTACTTTTGCATGGATCAAACCATTTTGTTTTGTTGAAGTCAAATCTTGTGTATAAGATTGAACCTTTCTAGTCAATTCTATCTTCCTCCATCTCCTGGTCTCTACACATGAACTTCATCCACATCTCAAGCTTCCCTATGTTTCCAACTTTAAATCCTAAAGTCATGAGTTACTCACACAATCATGGCAAATGTAATCCATATGCAATATCAAAGGTGCACTTCTTTTTAGATTCTTTATGCATTTTGCATTCCCTATAGTCCATTCAACAATTATCGTAGCGTTCAAAAGAATCTAGTCGGTAGCTTTTTCAATGATAAAAGTTTGATTTTTCCTTGGTCTCATGACACTTAATTGATTTTATTTTTTTTCGCCTATCTTTGATTAATTTTTTTAAAGAGTTCAAATGATCCATTCCTCAATAATCCGTATTGATTGGTTCACTAGCAATATTTGTTTGAATGACGACCATCAATTTTTCATCTATTGTCCAAAGGTCACGTGCGTCACTTTCTACGCCATCGTTTGACTAAGTTAAAGCTACTCAATTGTCAATGCTCAAGTTTGTGATTGAAATTGATATTACTCTTGTACCCAATTCTTTTCATTCTTTTCATGGGTATTTAACAGCCTCTATTTGTTTACTTGTACAAGTTGTCTTACTCCCTCAAACACATGAAATTGCTATTAGGAGCTTTGACATTAATTTGTCTATTTATTTTTGGAGCATCTTTATTTTAAAAAAAAAAAAAAACTCATGTAAATATAAAAATGATTTTTTTATGTTATTATCAATATAAAAAATAACAAATATGATAAATATCACTTATATTAAATTCATAAATAAAGGTTGATGATATTTTTTAACACATCTCACGTTATTTTGTATTAACATCAGTATTTTTTTATTATTTAATAAATATTTAAAAGAGTCATATTTAAAATTTATAAACTGAAAATAATATGTTTTAAAATTGAATATTGAACTTTTATCAATCATTCTTAATATTTATCAAATGATTTAAAATAGAATAAAGTAAAATTTTACTTTTTATTTATGATTCATTACAATAAATATGATGTCTTCATATTCATGATAAAATAAAAAATTAAATTAAAAAAATGTTGATAAGAAAATTGATCATTTTTTCCATTCAAAAGTCTCAAATAAACTATAGACAACTGTGGTGATGATGAAAGACAAAGTATAACAAGAATATGTAATTTTTTTAAAACAAGTTTTTTTTTGTTGTTGTAAAATCTCATAAGTTTTTTCAAAGTCAAATTTTGTATGCTTTTGTTAATTTAACTCTTATCAAATTTGATCATTCATGATCACAAGATGCATGTTATAAAATATTCTTACATTTTTAGTTTTTGATTGTATAGATTGTTAAAATATCTTTTACCATATTGTCAAGATTACTTTAATTAATATTGATATAGTTTTTTTTTAGTGCCTACCTAGAGTTCGTTGTCTATATATTACAAATAAGTATAATTATTGATAAATAAATAATTTCAATTATTCAATATATGACTCTATTAAATTTTTCAATACTCTCAAAAATAGAAAGAATGACATGTGTGTCAATCATATTTATGTAGGAAAAATATCTTTCTGAAAATTACAAATGATTAATTGGCAAGCTGAAATTTGTTTCCAAATCCACATTTTATTATGAACCATATATTGACGTTGTCACATGGAAGTGGAGGTATTTAAGAGATGAAAATAAAATGGTTATATTTTATTATGATATTATACTCTTTTTATATGGAGCTCATATGAGTTTGCAATGTGTAAGTAATGAAACTTTGATCATATTTTTTTATCAAAGTACATCATAAAGTATAAACCACCATGTGCTATTACCATTGATCACAAATTTGCAAAAGTTGTAGATCTAATAGGTTTAGTGAATTGCAATAATAATTAATTTCATCCTATATATTATGGAGATAGATATCATCAGTGATGCAAGTTTAACATGTATGCCAATTCAATCATACTTATATTTGACACTAATTTTTATATAGTATTCAATCTTTTCACACATAAAAATTGTGCTTATAAAAAATACTTCATATTTTATACAACATTATATTCAATTGTATACTCAAAAATGTCATATATTTTTTCACTTAATTTTAAAAAATTCATACGGTTATTAATAAATAGAAGCTTGCATATGATGAATAATTAGTTGAAAAAAGAATATAAATGTTTATAAATAAATAAAAAAGACAAATTTGATTCGATAATTTTAATAATTTGTATTCAATAAATATTTGTTTAATATTTCATTTTATTTGTTTAAGTTTTTTGTTGAGCTATTATCATGAATTATCCACATGCTCCGTAAATGTATATGGAAAATATCTATGTGTCCGTAACTTGATATTATGAGATTAATATTTCCTTTTTGTTATGTTTATTTATGGTGTACTATATACGTAAATTATAACATGTTAAAAATTGTTTGAAAAAACTAATGAACATATTTTTGATAAGGTGTTATATTCTTCACAATTCAATGGAGCCTCTACATGTTTGGATTTGCAAAAAATGACTGAAATATGTGGAGCCATCACAAATTCTAATCTTAACACATGATAAGTGTCATGCTTATAATATCCTAAAAAATAAAACAAGGAGAATGTGCATGTTTACTTGTCTCATTTTTATTTTGAAACAGTATTGGATTCCACTAACAAAAGTTAATCTGATTATGAGGGAGTACTTGAGTGACGGCTATATGATTGGAGATCTCTCTACTCAAACTATTCATTAAGTATTTAGTATTCCTATTAAAAGGTTATATGCAAGAATTTGTCATAAATATAATAAATAATTCTTGCATGATGAATTCAATCATGATCTAAACACATTTTTTCGTGTTTAGATCATGGTGACAATATTATCATGAATGAATGTTTCATGTTTGTAACACACATGCTATACAAAAAAGGAATAAATCAGAATATAATATATTTATTTCCAAGAGGAATGAGGTACCAAGATAGCCAAAATGCAAAATAAATAAATAAATTGATTTGCACATCTTTATATAATATGGAATTTGAAGTATGAAGATCAATAGTCAAATACACTTCAAATGTTTGTAAAATTCAATTCAAATAACACACATATAACTCATCAATCAAGATAACACTAAATACATAAATAATATCGTTAGAACATATTGTCAATATATAATGGATATCTTTTCAATAAAATGATCGATTCTAGCTACATACAAACAAACTAATGATAACATTACATTTTTTTATTTGTTCGAGTGCTCAAATAAGCCAAATCCTTTGATTCGTAAGAAAAATTTATCCAAATGTTGTCCACCATTTAGACACAATTTCTTTAGCCAAAGTGTCTCATTTGACCCTTTAATCAAAATTGTATTTTTTCTTAGAATGGGTCAAATTGAAGAAACAACTTGTAACTACCTCATGATTCCACTTATATACATTTCTAACTCTAAACTATCATAGGTTCCTTTTAATCAATATTGTCCTCTCCAACAATTTTTTTTTGGATTTTTTTTTCTTGGATGACTTCAGTTGCTATTCGAATGAATCCACACTCACATGTACCTCACACACCTTCTTTGTCATATCATGTTGATAGGTCTTCATCCCTTTTTTTGACATTTCAATCCCATCACTCAATACATATCCTTCATGGAATCCTTGATATTTTGGAACTTTTTCATTGCTTGCTCCAACACTTTGCCTCAAAGTCATTATACATTGTAAATATATATATATATATATAGTGCATATGTTGGCTAATGTCTCCAATTGTGCAAAAAACTGTTTTACATTTAGATGGATAACTTGGTTATTTAATCTAGTTACTTGAATCCAAAGCTGCCGCGTTCTCTACTTTAACAAATGATTTTATTTTTATTTTAAAAAGAAAGTCATTGTTTTCTTTAATTCTTTCTCTATCATGATATTTTCCTTTGTCACATTCTCCATATATGGCTGTATGGCTTTTTGCCAAGCCATACAAGGGACATCTTCCTCCAAGATAATGAACACTTCCCACAAAGTGACTTCCTCTACTCCTCCTACCCCTAGTTGGCTAGTTATGAATCTGTTTGCGTTTACTAATGGCTACATCAATTCATCTTTAATATTTGACAATCTCGTCTTCAATTTATACTTCTTTAGATTTGTTGTAGTAACCCAATCCATTTTCAAATAGATTCTCACCTAGTAAGAAGAAAGATACATTATCTCTTCTCTTTGGTCATTAAATTCTTGGTCATCATTTGTAATATCCAAATGAAGATTACATCTCAATTCATCCAAATTGGACATCCTACAAAGCTATTCATAAATCAAACCTTATGCATATTCACATAATCATGTACTCCTCTACATATGAAATATTTGGTTGGCGTGAATGTGCTCAAAAAAAGATTGATTTTGAATTTCTTTGTATGTTTACTTTTTGCATGGATCAAACCATTTTGTTTTGTTGAAGTCAAATCTTGTGTATAAGATTGAACCTTTCTAATCTATTCTATCTTCCTCCATCTCACTGGTCTCTACACATGAACTTCATCCACATCTCAAAGCTTCCCTATGTTTCCAACTTTAAATCCTAAAGTCATGAGTTACTCACACAATCATGGCAAATGTAATCCATATGCAATATCAAGGTGCACTTCTTTTTAGATTCTTTATGCATTTTGCATTCCCTATAGTCCATTCCAACAATTATCGTAGCGTTCAAAAGAATCTAGTCGGTAGCTTTTCAATGATAAAAGTTTGATTTTTTCCTTGGTCTCATGACATAATTGATTTTATTTTTTTTTTAAGCCTATCTTTGATTAATTTTTTAAAGAGTTCAAATGATCCATTCCTCAATAATCCGTATTGATTGGTTCACTAGCAATATTTGTTTGAATGACGACCATCAATTTTTCATCTATTGTCCAAGGTCACGTACGTCACTCTGCCATCGTTTGACTAAGTTAAAGCTACTCAATTGTCAATGCTCAAGTTTGTGATTGAAATTGATATTACTCTTGTACCCAATTCTTTTCATTCTTTTCATGGGTATTTAACAGCCTCTATTTGTTTACTTGTACAAGTTGTCTTACTCCCTCAAACACATGAAATTGCTATTAGGAGCTTTGACATTAATTTGTCTATTTATTTTTGGAGCATCTTTATTTTAAAAAAAAAAAAAAACTCATGTAAATATAAAAATGATTTTTTTATGTTATTATCAATATAAAAAAAATAACAAATATGATAAATATCACTTATATTAAATTCATAAATAAAGGTTGATGATATTTTTTTAACACATCTCACGTTATTTTGTATTAACATCAGTATTTTTATTATTTAATAAATATTTAAAAGAGTCATATTTAAAATTTATAAACTGAAAATAATATGTTTTAAAATTGAATATTGAACTTTTTATCAATCATTCTTAATATTTATCAAATGATTTAAAATAGAATAAAGTAAAATTTTACTTTTTATTTATGATTCATTACAATAAATATGATGTCTTCATATTCATGATAAAATAAAAATTTAAATTAAAAAAAAAATGTTGATAAGAAAATTGATCATTTTTTTTCCATTCAAAAAGTCTCAAATAAACTATAGACAACTGTGGTGATGATGAAAACAAAAAGTATAACAAGAATATGTAATTTTTTTTAAACAAGTTTTTTTGTTGTTGTTGTAAAATCTCATAAGTTTTTCAAAGTCAAATTTTGTATGCTTTTGTTAATTTAACTCTTATCAAATTTGATCATTCATGATCACAAGATGCATGTTATAAAATATTCTTACATTTTTAGTTTTTGATTGTATAGATTGTTAAAATATCTTTTACCATATTGTCAAGATTACTTTAATTAATATTGATATAGTTTTTTTAGTGCCTACCTAGAGAGTTCGTTGTCTATATATTACAAATAAGTATAATTATTGATAAATAAATAATTTCAATTATTCAATATATGACTCTATTAAATTTTTCAATACTCTCAAAAATAGAAAAAGAATGACATGTGTGTCAATCATATTTATGTAGGAAAAATATCTTTCTGAAAATTACAAATGATTAATTGGCAAGCTGAAATTTGTTTCCAAATCCACATTTTATTATGAACCATATATTGACGTTGTCACATGGAAGTGGAGGTATTTAAGAGATGAAAATAAAATGGTTATATTTTATTATGATATTATACTCTTTTTATATGGAGCTCATATGAGTTTGCAATGTGTAAGTAATGAAACTTTGATCATATTTTTTATCAAAGTACATCATAAAGTATAAACCACCATGTGCTATTACCATTGATCACAAATTTGCAAAAGTTGTAGATCTAATAGGTTTAGAGAAATTGCAATAATAATTAATTTCATCCTATATATTATGGAGATAGATATCATCAGTGATGCAAGTTTAACATGTATGCCAATTCCAATCATACTTATATTTGACACTAATTTTTATATAGTATTCAATCTTTTCACACATAAAATTGTGCTTATAAAAATACTTCATATTTTATACAACATTATATTCAATTGTATACTCAAAAATGTCATATATTTTTTTCACTTAATTTTAAAAAATTCATACGGTTATTAATAAATAGAAGCTTGCATATGATGAATAATTAGTTGAAAAAGAATATAAATGTTTATAAATAAATAAAAAAGACAAATTTGATTCGATAATTTTAATAATTTGTATTCAATAAATATTTGTTTAATATTTCATTTTATTTGTTTAAGTTTTTGTTGAGCTATTATCATGAATTATCCACATGCTCCGTAAATGTATATGGAAAATATCTATGTGTCCGTAACTTGATATTATGAGATTAATATTTCCTTTTTTTATGTTTATTTATGGTGTACTATATACGTAAATTATAACATGTTAAAAATTGTTTGAAAAAACTAATGAACATATTTTTGATAAGGTGTTATATTCTTCACAATTCAATGGAGCCTCTACATGTTTGGATTTGCAAAAATGACTGAAATATGTGGAGCCATCACAAATTCTAATCTTAACACATGATAAGTGTCATGCTTATAATATCCTAAAAAAATAAAACAAGGAGAATGTGCATGTTTTACTTGTCTCATTTTTTATTTTGAAACAGTATTGGATTCCACTAACAAAAAGTTAATCTGATTATGAGGGAGTACTTGAGTGACGGCTATATGATTGGAGATCTCTCTACTCAAACTATTCATTAAGTATTTAGTATTCCTATTAAAGGTTATATGCAAGAATTTGTCATAAATATAATAAATAATTCTTGCATGATGAATTCAATCATGATCTAAACACATTTTTTCGTGTTTAGATCATGGTGATTAATATTATCATGAATGAATGTTTCATGTTTGTAACACACATGCTATACAAGAAAGGAATAAATCAGAATATAATATATTTATTTCCAAGAGGAATGAGGTACCAAGATAGCCAAAATGCAAAATAAATAAATAAATTGATTTGCACATCTTTATATAATATGGAATTTGAAGTATGAAGATCAATAGTCAAATACACTTCAAATGTTTGTAAAATTCAATTCAAATAACACACATATAACTCATCAATCAAGATAACACTAAATACATAAATAATATCGTTAGAACATATTGTCAATATATAATGGATATCTTTTTCAATAAAATGATCGATTCCTAGCTACATACAAACAAACTAATGATAACATTACATTTTTTTTATTTGTTCGAGTGCTCAAATAAGCCAAATCCTTTGATTCGTAAGAAAAATTTATCCAAATGTTGTCCACCATTTAGACACAATTTCTTTAGCCAGAAATTAATCTCATTTGACCCTTTAATCAAAAATTGTATTTTTTCTTAGAATGGGTCAAATTGAAGACACAATGAACTACCTCATGATTCCACTTATATACATTTCTAACTCTAAACTATCATCATGATTCCACTTATTCCTTTTAATCAATATTGTCCTCTCCAACAATTTTTTTTTTGGATTTTTTTGTTTCTTGGATGACTTCGATTTGCTATTCGAATGAATCCACACTCCACATGTACCTCACACACCTTCTTTGTCATATCATGTTGATAGGTCTTCATCCCTTTTGACATTTCAATCCCATCACTCAATACATATCCTTCATGGAATCCTTGATATTTTTGGAACTTTTTCATTGCTTGCTCCAACGACTTTGCCTCAAAGTCATTATACATTGTAAATATATATATATAGTGCATATGTTGGCTAATGTCTCCAATTGTGCAAGCTGTTTTACATTTAGATGGATAACTTGGTTATTTAATCTAGTTACTTGAATCAAAGCTGCCGTTCTCTACTTTAACAAATGATTTTATTTTATTTTAAAAAAAGAAAGTCATTGTTTTTCATCTAATTCTTTCTACGTCATGATATTTTCCTTTGTCACATTCTCCATATATGGCTGTATGGCTTTTTTTTTGCCATACAAAGGGATACTTCCTCCAAGATAATGAACACTTCCCACAAAGTGACTTCCTCTACTCCTCCTACCCCTAGTTGGCTAGTTATGAATCTGTTGCGTTTACTAATGGCTACATCCAATTCATCTTTAATATTTGACAATCTCATCTTCAATTTATACTTCTTTCGATTTGTTGTAGTAAACCAGTCCATTTTTAAATAGATTTTCATCTAGTAAGAAGATAGATACATTATCTCTTCTCTTTGGTCCTTAAATTCTTGATCATCGTTTGTAGTATCCAAATGAAGATTACATCTCAATTCATCCAAACTGGACATCCTACAAAGCTCTTCACAAATCAAACCTTATGCATATTCACATAATCATGTACTCCTCTCTACATATGAAATATTTGGTTGGCGTGAATGTGCTCAAAAAAAGATTGATTTTGAATTTCTTTGTATGTTTACTTTTGCATGGATCAAACCATTTTGTTTTGTTGAAGTCAAATCTTGTGTATAAGATTGAACCTTTCTAGTCAATTCTATCTTCCTCCATCTCTGGTCTCTACACATGAACTTCATCCACATCTCAAGCTTCCCTATGTTTCCAACTTTAAATCCTAAAGTCATGAGTTACTCACACAATCATGGCAAATGTAATCCATATGCAATATCAAAGGTGCACTTCTTTTAGATTCTTTATGCATTTTGCATTCCCTATAGTCCATTCAACAATTATCGTAGCGTTCAAAAGAATCTAGTCGGTAGCTTTTTTCAATGATAAAAAGTTTGATTTTTCCTTGGTCTCATGACACTTAATTGATTTTATTTTTTCGCCTATCTTTGATTAATTTTTTTAAAGAGTTCAAATGATCCATTCCTCAATAATCCGTATTGATTGGTTCACTAGCAATATTTGTTTGAATGACGACCATCAATTTTTTCATCTATTGTCCAAGGTCACGTGTCGTCACTTTCTGCCATCGTTTGACTAAGTTAAAGCTACTCAATTGTCAATGCTCAAGTTTGTGATTGAAATTGATATTACTCTTTATTACTTAATTCTTTTCATTCTTTTCATGGGTATTTAACATATCTATTTGTTTACTTGTACAAGTTGTCTTACTCCCTCAAACACATGAAATTGCTATTAGGAGCTTTGACATTAATTTGTCTATTTATTTTTTGGAGACATCTTTATTTTAAAAAAAAAAACAAACTCATGTAAATATAAAATGATTTTTTTATGTTATTATCAATATAAAAAAATAACAAATATGATAAATATCACTTATATTAAATTCATAAATAAAGGTTGATGATATTTTTAACACATCTCACGTTATTTTGTATTAACATCAGTATTTTTATTATTTAATAAATATTTAAAAAGAGTCATATTTAAAATTTATAAACTGAAAATAATATGTTTTAAAATTGAATATTGAACTTTTATCAATCATTCTTAATATTTATCAAATGATTTAAAATAGAATAAAAGTAAAATTTTACTTTTATTTATGATTCATTACAATAAATATGATGTCTTCATATTCATGATAAAATAAAAATTAAATTAAAAAATGTTGATAAGAAAATTGATCATTTTTTCCATTCAAAAGTCTCAAATAAACTATATAGACAACTTTGTGGTGATGATGAAAGACAAAGTATAACAAGAATATGTAATTTTTTAAAACAAGTTTTTTTGTTGTTGTAAAATCTCATAAGTTTTTTCAAAGTCAAATTTTGTATGCTTTTGTTAATTTAACTCTTATCAAATTTGATCATTCATGATCACAAGATGCATGTTATAAAATATTCTTACATTTTAGTTTTGATTGTATAGATTGTTAAAATATCTTTTACCATATTGTCAAGATTACTTTAATTAATATTGATATAGTTTTTTTTAGTGCCTACCTAGAGAGTTCGTTGTCTATATATTACAAATAAGTATAATTATTGATAAATAAATAATTTCAATTATTCAATATATGACTCTATTAAATTTTCAATACTCTCAAAAATAGAAAGAATGACATGTGTGTCAATCATATTTATGTAGGAAAAATATCTTTCTGAAAATTACAAATGATTAATTGGCAAGCTGAAATTTGTTTCCAAATCCACATTTTATTATGAACCATATATTGACGTTGTCACATGGAAGTGGAGGTATTTAAGAGATGAAAATAAAATGGTTTATATTTTATTATGATATTATACTCTTTTTATATGGAGCTCATATGAGTTTGCAATGTGTAAGTAATGAAACTTTGATCATATTTTTTATCAAAGTACATCATAAAGTATAAACCACCATGTGCTATTAAGTTGATCACAAATTTGCAAAAGTTGTAGATCTAATAGGTTTAGTGAATTGCAATAATAATTAATTTCATCCTATATATTATGGAGATAGATATCATCAGTGATGCAAGTTTAACATGTATGCCAATTCCAATCATACTTATATTTGACACTAATTTTTATATAGTATTCAATCTTTTCACACATAAAAATTGTGCTTATAAAAAATACTTCATATTTTATACAACATTATATTCAATTGTATACTCAAAAATGTCATATATTTTTTTCACTTAATTTTAAAAAATTCATACGGTTATTAATAAATAGAAGCTTGCATATGATGAATAATTAGTTGAAAAAGAATATAAATGTTTATAAATAAATAAAAAAAGACAAATTTGATTCGATAATTTTAATAATTTGTATTCAATAAATATTTGTTTAATATTTCATTTTATTTGTTTAAGTTTTTTTTGAGCTATTATCATGAATTATCCACATGCTCCGGTAAATGTATATGGAAAATATCTATGTGTCCGTAACTTGATATTATGAGATTAATATTTCCTTTTGTTATGTTTATTTATGGTGTACTATATACGTAAATTATAACATGTTAAAAATTGTTTGAAAAAACTAATGAACATATTTTTGATAAGGTGTTATATTCTTCACAATTCAATGGAGCCTCTACATGTTTGGATTTGCAAAAAATGACTGAAATATGTGGAGCCATCACAAATTCTAATCTTAACACATGATAAGTGTCATGCTTATAATATCCTAAAAAATAAAACAAGGAGAATGTGCATGTTTTTTGTCTCATTTTTATTTTTAAACAGTATTGGATTCCACTAACAAAAGTTAATCTGATTATGAGGAGTACTTGGTGGCGGCTATATGATTGGAGATCTCTCTACTCAAACTATTCATTAAGTATTTAGTATTCCTATTAAAAGGTTATATGCAAGAATTTGTCATAAATATAATAAATAATTCTTGCATGATGAATTCAATCATGATCTAAACACATTTTTTTAGTGTTTAGATCATGGTATTCAATAATATCATGAATAGATGTTTTCATGTTTGTAACACACATGCTATACAAAAAGGAATAAATCAGAATATAATATATTTATTTCCAAGAGGAATGAGGAATGTAAGATAGCCAAAATGCAAAATAAATAAATAAATTGATTTGCACATCTTTATATAATATGGAATTTGAAGTATGAAGATCAATAGTCAAATACACTTCAAATGTTTGTAAAATTCAATTCAAATAACACACATATAACTCATCAATCAAGATAACACTAAATACATAAATAATATCGTTAGAACATATTGTCAATATATAATGGATATCTTTTCAATAAAATGATCGATTCCTAGCTACATACAAACAAACTAATGATAACATTACATTTTTTATTTGTTCGAGTGCTCAAATAAGCCAAATCCTTTGATTCGTAAGAAAAATTTATCCAAATGTTGTCCACCATTTAGACACAATTTCTTTAGCCACAAATTGTCTCATTTGACCCTTTAATCAAAATTGTATTTTTCTTAGAATGGGTCAAATTGAAAGAAACTTATAACTTCCTCATGATTCCACTTATATACATTTCTAACTCTAAACTATCATAGGTTCCTTTTAATCAATATTGTCCTCTCCAACAATTTTTTTTGGATTTTGTTTCTTGGATGACTTCAGTTGCTATTGAATGAATCCACACTCACATGTCTCTCCACACCTTCTTTGTCATATCATGTTGATAGGTCTTCATCCCTTTTGACATTTCAATCCCATCACTCAATACATATCCTTCATGGAATCCTTGATATTTTTGGAACTTTTTCATTGCTTGCTCCAACACTTTGCCTCAAAGTCATTATACATTGTAAATATATATATATATATAGTGCATATGTTGGCTAATGTCTCCAATTGTGCAAACTGTTTTACATTTAGATGGATAACTTGGTTATTTAATCTAGTTACTTGAATCAAAGTACGTTCTCTACTTTAACAAATGATTTTTATTTTATTTTAAAAGAAAGTCATTGTTTTCATCTAATTCTTTCTCTGTCATGATATTTTCCTTTGTCACATTCTCCATATATGGCTGTGGCTTTTTGCCAAACCATACAAGGGATCTCACCTTCCTCCAAGATAATGAACACTTCCCACAAAGTGACTTCCTCTACTCCTCCTACCCCTAGTTGGCTAGTTATGAATCTGTTGCGTTTACTAATGGCTACATCAATTCATCTTTAATATTTGACAATCTCATCTTCAATTTATACTTCTTTCGATTTGTTGTAGTAAACCAGTCCATTTTTAAATAGATTTTCATCTAGTAAGAAGATAGATACATTATCTCTTCTCTTTGGTCCTTAAATTCTTGATCATCGTTTGTAGTATCCAAATGAAGATTACATCTCAATTCATCAAAACTGGACATCCTACAAAGCTCTTCACAAATCAAACCTTATGCATATTCACATAATCATGTACTCCTCTACATATGAAATATTTGGTTGGCGTGAATGTGCTCAAAAAGATTGATTTTGAATTTCTTTGTATGTTTACTTTTGCATGGATCAAACCATTTTGTTTTGTTGAAGTCAAATCTTGTGTATAAGATTGAACCTTTCTAGTCAATTCTATCTTCCTCCATCTCCTGTCTCTACACATGAACTTCATCCACATCTCAAGCTTCCTATGTTTCCAACTTTAAATCCTAAAGTCATGAGTTACTCACACAATCATGGCAAATGTAATCCATATGCAATATCAAGGTGCACTTCTTTTAGATTCTTTATGCATTTTTGCATTCCTATAGTCCATTCAACAATTATCGTGGCGTTCAAAAGAATCTAGTCGGTAGCTTTTCAATGATAAAAGTTTGATTTTTTCCTTGGTCTCATGACAACTTAATTGATTTTATTTTTTCGCCTATCTTTGATTAATTTTTAAAGAGTTCAAATGATCCATTCCTCAATAATCCGTATTGATTGGTTCACTAGCAATATTTGTTTGAATGACGACCATCAATTTTCATCTATTGTCCAAGGTCACGTCACTCACTCTGCCATCGTTTGACTAAGTTAAAGCTACTCAATTGTCAATGCTCAAGTTTGTGATTGAAATTGATATTACTCTTGTTGCCCAATTCTTTTTCATTCTTTTCATGGGTATTTAACAGCCTCTATTTGTTTTACTTGTACAAGTTGTCTTACTCCCTCAAACACATGAAATTGCTATTAGGACTTTTGACATTAATTTGTCTATTTATTTTTGGAGCATCTTTATTTTAAAAAAAAAAAAAACTCATGTAAATATAAAAATGATTTTTTATGTTATTATCAATATAAAAAAAAATAACAAATATGATAAATATCACTTATATTAAATTCATAAATAAAGGTTGATGATATTTTTAACACATCTCACGTTATTTTTGTATTAACATCAGTATTTTTTATTATTTAATAAATATTTAAAAAGTCATATTTAAAATTTATAAACTGAAAATAATATGTTTTAAAATTGAATATTGAACTTTTTTATCAATCATTCTTAATATTTATCAAATGATTTAAAAATAGAATAAAGTAAAATTTTACTTTTTATTTATGATTCATTACAATAAATATGATGTCTTCATATTCATGATAAAATAAAAAATTAAATTAAAAAAATGTTGATAAGAAAATTGATCATTTTTTCCATTCAAAAAGTCTCAAATAAACTATAGACAACTGTGGTGATGATGAAAGACAAAGTATAACAAGAATATGTAATTTTTTAAAACAAGTTTTTTTGTTGTTGTAAAAATCTCATAAGTTTTTTCAAAGTCAAATTTTGTATGCTTTTGTTAATTTAACTCTTATCAAATTTGATCATTCATGATCACAAGATGCATGTTATAAAATATTCTTACATTTTTAGTTTTTGATTGTATAGATTGTTAAAATATCTTTTACCATATTGTCAAGATTACTTTAATTAATATTGATATAGTTTTTTTTTTTGCCTACCTAGAGAGTTCGTTGTCTATATATTACAAATAAGTATAATTATTGATAAATAAATAATTTCAATTATTCAATATATGACTCTATTAAATTTTTCAATACTCTCAAAAATAGAAAGAATGACATGTGTGTCAATCATATTTATGTAGGAAAAATATCTTTCTGAAAATTACAAATGATTAATTGGCAAGCTGAAATTTGTTTCCAAATCCACATTTTATTATGAACCATATATTGACGTTGTCACATGGAAGTGGAGGTATTTAAGAGATGAAAATAAAAAATGGTTATATTTTTATTATGATATTATACTCTTTTTATATGGAGCTCATATGAGTTTGCAATGTGTAAGTAATGAAACTTTGATCATATTTTTTTATCAAAGTACATCATAAAGTATAAACCACCATGTGCTATTACCATTGATCACAAATTTGCAAAAGTTGTAGATCTAATAGGTTTAGTGAATTGCAATAATAATTAATTTCATCCTATATATTATGGAGATAGATATCATCAGTGATGCAAGTTTAACATGTATGCCAATTCCAATCATACTTATATTTGACACTAATTTTTTATATAGTATTCAATCTTTTCACACATAAAATTGTGCTTATAAAAATACTTCATATTTTATACAACATTATATTCAATTGTATACTCAAAAATGTCATATATTTTTTTCTTAATTTTAAAAAATTCATACGGTTATTAATAAATAGAAGCTTGCATATGATGAATAATTAGTTGAAAAAGAATATAAATGTTTATAAATAAATAAAAAAAAAGACAAATTTGATTCGATAATTTTAATAATTTGTATTCAATAAATATTTGTTTAATATTTCATTTTATTTGTTTAAGTTTTTTGTTGAGCTATTATCATGAATTATCCACATGCTCCGTAAATGTATATGGAAAATATCTATGTGTCCGTAACTTGATATTATGAGATTAATATTTCCTTTTTGTTATGTTTATTTATGGTGTACTATATACGTAAATTATAACATGTTAAAAATTGTTTGAAAAAACTAATGAACATATTTTTGATAAGGTGTTATATTCTTCACAATTCAATGGAACCTCTACATGTTTGGATTTGCAAAAATGACTGAAAATATGTGGAGCCATCACAAATTCTAATCTTAACACATGATAAGTGTCATGCTTATAATATCTAAAAATAAAACAAGGAGAATGTGCATGTTTACTTGTCTCATTTTTATTTTGAAACTTGATATTAGTTCCACTAACAAAAGTTAATCTGATTATGAGGGAGTACTTGAGTGACTGCTATATGATTGGAGATCTCTCTACTCAAACTATTCATTAAGTATTTAGTATTCCTAATAAAAGGTTATATGCAAGAATTTGTCATAAATATAATAAATAATTCTTGCATGATGAATTCAATCATGATCTAAACACATTTTTCGTGTTTAGATCATGGTGACATTAATATCATGAATGAATGTTTCATGTTTGTAACACACATGCTATACAAGAAAGGAATAAATCAGAATATAATATATTTATTTCCAAGAGGAATGAGAGGTATAAGATATAGTAAAATGCAAAATAAATAAATAAATTGATTTGCACATCTTTATATAATATGGAATTTGAAGTATGAAGATCAATACTCAAATACACTTCAAATGTTTGTAAAATTCAATTCAAATAACACATATAACTCATCAATCAAGATAACACTAAATACATAAATAATATCGTTAGAACATATTGTCAATATATAATGGATATCTTTTCAATAAAATGATCGATTCCTAGCTACATACAAACAAACTAATGATAACATTACATTTTTTATTTGTTCGAGTGCTCAAATAAGCCAAATCCTTTGATTAAATAAGAAAAATTTATCCAAATGTTGTCCACCATTTTAGACACAATTTCTTTAGCCACAAGTGTCTCATTTGATACTTTAATCAAAATTGTATTTTTTCTTAGAATGGGTCAAATTGAAGAACCTTGTAACTACCTCATGATTCCACTTATATACATTTCTAACTCTAAACTATCATAGGTTCCTTTTAATCAATATTGTCCTCTCCAACAATTTTTTTTTGGATTTTTTGTTTCTTGGATGACTTGATTGCTATTCGAATGAATCCACACTCACATATACCTCCCACACACCTTCTTTGTCATATCATGTTGATAGGTCTTCATCCCTTTTTTGACATTTCAATCCCATCACTCAATACATATCCTTCATGGAATCCTTGATATTTTTGGAACTTTTCATTGCTTGCTCCAATGACTTTGCCTCAAAGTCATTATACATTGTAAATATATATATATAGTGCATATGTTGGCTAATGTCTCCAATTGTGCAAGGCTGTTTACATTTAGATGGATAAACTTGGTTATTTAATCTAGTTCTTGAATCCAAAGCTGCCGTTCTCTACTTTAACAAATGATTTTATTTTATTTTAAAAAGAAGTCATTGTTTTCATCTAATTCTTTCTCTGTCATGATATTTTCCTTTGTCACATTCTCCATATATGGCTGTATGGCTTTTTGCCAAGCCATACAAAGGGATACCTTCCTCAAGATAATGAACACTTCCCACAAAGTGACTTCCTCTACTCCTCCTACCCCTAGTTGGCTAGTTATGAATCTGTTGCGTTTACTAATGGCTACATCCAATTCATCTTTAATATTTGACAATCTCATCTTCAATTTATACTTCTTTCGATTTGTTGTAGTAAACCAGTCCATTTTTAAATAGATTTTCATCTAGTAAGAAGATAGATACATTATCTCTTCTCTTTGGTCCTTAAATTCTTGATCATCGTTTGTAGTATCCAAATGAAGATTACATCTCAATTCATCAAAACTGGACATCCTACAAAGCTCTTCACAAATCAAACCTTATGCATATTCACATAATCATGTACTCCTCTACATATGAAATATTTGGTTGGCGTGAATGTGCTCAAAAAAGATTGATTTTGAATTTCTTTGTATGTTTTACTTTTGCATGGATCAAACCATTTTGTTTTGTTGAAGTCAAATCTTGTGTATAAGATTGAACCTTTCTAGTCAATTCTATCTTCCTCCATCTCCTGGTCTCTACACATGAACTTCATCCACATCTCAAGCTTCCCTATGTTTCCAACTTTAAATCCTAAAGTCATGAGTTACTCACACAATCATGGCAAATGTAATCCATATGCAATATCCAAGGTGCACTTCTTTTAGATTCTTTATGCATTTTGCATTCCCTATAGTCCATTCAACAATTATCGTAGCGTTCAAAAAGAATCTAGTCGGTAGCTTTTTTCAATGATAAAAGTTTGATTTTTTCCTTGGTCTCATGACACTTAATTGATTTTATTTTTTTAGCCTATCTTTGATTAATTTTTTTAAAGAGTTCAAATGATCCATTCCTCAATAATCCGTATTGATTGGTTCACTAGCAATATTTGTTTGAATGACGACCATCAATTTTTCATCTATTGTCCAAGGTCACGTCGTCACTCTGCCATCGTTTGACTAAGTTAAAGCTACTCAATTGTCAATGCTCAAGTTTGTGATTGAAATTGATATTACTCTTGTACCCAATTCTTTTCATTCTTTTCATGGGTATTTAACAGCCTCTATTTGTTTACTTGTACAAGTTGTCTTACTCCCTCAAACACATGAAATTGCTATTAGGACTTTGACATTAATTTGTCTATTTATTTTTTTGGAGCATCTTTATTTTAAAAAAAAAAACAAACTCATGTAAATATAAAAATGATTTTTTTTATGTTATTATCAATATAAAAAAAAATAACAAATATGATAAATATCACTTATATTAAATTCATAAATAAAGGTTGATGATATTTTTAACACATCTCACGTTATTTTGTATTAACATCAGTATTTTTATTATTTAATAAATATTTAAAAAAGAGTCATATTTAAAATTTATAAACTGAAAATAATATGTTTTAAAATTGAATATTGAACTTTTTATCAATCATTCTTAATATTTATCAAATGATTTAAAATAGAATAAAAATGAAATTTTACTTTTTATTTATGATTCATTACAATAAATATGATGTCTTCATATTCATGATAAAATAAAAAATTAAATTAAAAAAATGTTGATAAGAAAAATTGATCATTTTTTCCATTCAAAAATTCTCAAATAAACTATAGACAACTGTGGTGATGATGAAAAGACAAAGTATAACAAGAATATGTAATTTTTTAAAACAAGTTTTTTTTTTGTTGTTGTAAAATCTCATAAGTTTTTCAAAGTCAAATTTTGTATGCTTTTGTTAATTTAACTCTTATCAAATTTGATCATTCATGATCACAAGATGCATGTTATAAAATATTCTTACATTTTTAGTTTTTGATTGTATAGATTGTTAAAATATCTTTTACCATATTGTCAAGATTACTTTAATTAATATTGATATAGTTTTTTTTTGCCTACCTAGAGTTCGTTGTCTATATATTACAAATAAGTATAATTATTGATAAATAAATAATTTCAATTATTCAATATATGACTCTATTAAATTTTTCAATACTCTCAAAAATAGAAAAGAATGACATGTGTGTCAATCATATTTATGTAGGAAAAATATCTTTCTGAAAATTACAAATGATTAATTGGCAAGCTGAAATTTGTTTCCAATCCACATTTTATTATGAACCATATATTGACGTTGTCACATGGAAGTGGAGGTATTTAAGAGATGAAAATAAAATGGTTATATTTTATTATGATATTATACTCTTTTTATATGGAGCTCATATGGAGTTTGCAATGTGTAAGTAATGAAACTTTGATCATATTTTTTATCAAAGTACATCATAAAGTATAAACCACCATGTGCTATTACCATTGATCACAAATTTGCAAAAAGTTGTAGATCCTAATAGGTTTGAGTGAATTACAATAATAATTAATTTCATCTATATATTATGGAGATAGATATCATCAGTGATGCAAGTTTAACATGTATGCCAATTCCAATCATACTTATATTTGACACTAATTTTTATATAGTATTCAATCTTTTCACACATAAAAATTGTGCTTATAAAAATACTTCATATTTTATACAACATTATATTCAATTGTATACTCAAAATGTCATATATTTTTTTCACTTAATTTTTAAAAATTCATACGGTTATTAATAAATAGAAGCTTGCATATGATGAATAATTAGTTGAAAAAAGAATATAAATGTTTATAAATAAATAAAAAAAGACAAATTTGATTCGATAATTTTAATAATTTGTATTCAATAAATATTTGTTTAATATTTCATTTTATTTGTTTAAGTTTTTTGTTGTTGAGCTATTATCATGAATTATCCACATGCTCCGTAAATGTATATGGAAAATATCTATGTGTCCGTAACTTGATATTATGAGATTAATATTTCCTTTTTTGTTATGTTTATTTATGGTGTACTATATACGTAAATTATAACATGTTAAAAATTGTTTGAAAAACTAATGAACATATTTTGATAAGGTGTTATATTCTTCACAATTCAATGGAGCCTCTACATGTTTGGATTTGCAAAAAAATGACTGAAATATGTGGAGCCATCACAAATTCTAATCTTAACACATGATAAGTGTCATGCTTATAATATCTAAAAAATAAAACAAGGAGAATGTGCATGTTTACTTGTCTCATTTTTATTTTGAAACAGTATTGGATTCCACTAACAAAAGTTAATCTGATTATGAGGGAGTACTTGAGTGGCGGCTATATGATTGGAGATCTCTCTTTCAAACTATTCATTAAGTATTTAGTATTCCTATTAAAGGTTATATGCAAGAATTTGTCATAAATATAATAAATAATTCTTGCATGATGAATTCAATCATGATCTAAACACATTTTTTCGTGTTTAGATCATGGTATTTAATATCATGAATGAATGTTTCATGTTTGTAACACACATGCTATACAAGAAAGGAATAAATCAGAATATAATATATTTATTTCCAAGAGGAATGAGGTACCAAGATAGCCAAAATGCAAAATAAATAAATAAATTGATTTGCACATCTTTATATAATATGGAATTTGAAGTATGAAGATCAATAGTCAAATACACTTCAAATGTTTGTAAAATTCAATTCAAATAACACACATATAACTCATCAATCAAGATAACACTAAATACATAAATAATATCGTTAGAACATATTGTCAATATATAATGGATATCTTTTCAATAAAATGATCGATTCCTAGCTACATACAAACAAACTAATGATAACATTACATTTTTTTTTATTTGTTCGAGTGCTCAAAATAAGCCAAAATCCTTTGATTAAGTAAGAAAAAATTTATCCAAATGTTTGTCCCATTTTGGGACACAATTTCTTTAGCCACAAATTATCTCATTTTGACCCTTTAATCAAAAATTGTATTTTTTTCTTAGAATGGGTCAAATTGAAGAAGCCTTGTAACTACCTCATGATTCCCACTTATATACATTTTCTAACTCTAAAACTCCATAGGTTCCTTTTAATCAATATTGTCCTCTCCAACAATTTTTTTTGGATTTTTTGTTTCTTGGATGACTTCGGTTGCTATTCGAATGAATCCACACTCACATGTCCTCCACACACACCTTCTTTTTGTCATATCATGTTGATAGGTCTTCATCCTTTTGACATTTCAATCCCATCACTCAATACATATCCTTCATGGAATCCTTGATATTTTTGGAACTTTTTCATTGCTTGCTCCAACAGCTTTGCCTCAAAGTCATTATACATTGTAAATATATATATATAGTGCATATGTTGGCTAATGTCTCCAATTGTGCAAGCTGTTTTTACATTTAGATGGATAACTTGGTTTATTTAATCTAGTTACTTGAATCCAAAGCTTTTGGATTCTCTACTTTAACAAATGATTTTATTTTATTTTAAAAGAAAGTCATTGTTTTCATCTAATTCTTTCTCTGTCATGATATTTTCCTTTGTCACATTCTCCATATATGGCTGTATGGCTTTTTTGCCAAGCCATACAAGGGATCTCCTTCCTCCAAGATAATGAACACTTCCCACAAAGTGACTTCCTCTACTCCTCCTACCCCTAGTTGGCTAGTTATGAATCTGTTGCGTTTACTAATGGCTACATCAATTCATCTTTAATATTTGACAATCTCATCTTCAAATTTATACTTCTTTCGATTTGTTGTAGTAAACCAGTCCATTTTAAATAGATTTTCATCTAGTAAGAAGATAGATACATTATCTCTTCTCTTTGGTCCTTAAATTCTTGATCATCGTTTGTAGTATCCAAATGAAGATTACATCTCAATTCATCCAACTGGACATCCTACAAAGCTCTTCACAAATCAAACCTTATGCATATTCACATAATCATGTACTCCTCTACATATGAAATATTTGATTGGCGTGAATGTGCTCAAAAAGATTGATTTTGAATTTCTTTGTATGTTTACTTTTGCATGGATCAAACCATTTTGTTTTGTTGAAGTCAAATCTTGTGTATAAGATTGAACCTTTCTAGTCAATTCTATCTTCCTCCATCTCTGGTCTCTACACATGAACTTCATCCACATCTCAAGCTTCCCTATGTTTCCAACTTTAAATCCTAAAGTCATGAGTTACTCACACAATCATGGCAAATGTAATCCATATGCAATATCAAAGGTGCACTTCTTTTAGATTCTTTATGCATTTTGCATTCCCTATAATCCATTCAACAATTATCGTGGCGTTCAAAAAGAATCTAGTCGGTAGCTTTTCAATGATAAAAGTTTGATTTTTTCCTTGTCTCATGACAACAATTGATTTTATTTTTTCGCCTATCTTTGATTAATTTTTTTAAAGAGTTCAAATGATCCATTCCTCAATAATCCGTATTGATTGGTTCACTAGCAATATTTGTTTGAATGACGACCATCAATTTTCATCTATTGTCCAAGGTCCGTGCGTCAACTCTGCCATCGTTTGACTAAGTTAAAAAACTACTCAATTGTCAATGCTCAAGTTTGTGATTGAAATTGATATTACTCTTATTACCCAATTCTTTTCATTCTTTTCATGGGTATTTAACAGCCTCTGTTGTTTACTTGTACAAGTTGTCTTACTCCCTCAAACACATGAAATTACTATTAGGAGCTTTGACATTAATTTGTCTATTTATTTTTGGAGCATCTTTATTTTAAAAAAAAAAAAAAAACTCATGTAAATATAAAAATGATTTTTTTATGTTATTATCAATATAAAAAAAATAACAAATATGATAAATATCACTTATATTAAATTCATAAATAAAGGTTGATGATATTTTTTTAACACATCTCCGTTATTTTGTATTAACATCAGTATTTTTATTATTTAATAAATATTTAAAAAGTCATATTTAAAATTTATAAACTGAAAATAATATGTTTTAAAATTGAATATTGAACTTTTTTATCAATCATTCTTAATATTTATCAAATGATTTAAAATAGAATAAAATAAAATTTTACTTTTTTATTTATGATTCATTACAATAAATATGATGTCTTCATATTCATGATAAAATAAAAAATTAAATTAAAAAATGTTGATAAGAAAATTGATCATTTTTTCCATTCAAAAGTCTCAAATAAACTATGAGACAACTGTGGTGATGATGAAAGACAAAGTATAACAAGAATATGTAATTTTTTAAAACAAGTTTTTTTTGTTGTTGTAAAAATCTCATAAGTTTTTTCAAAGTCAAATTTTGTATGCTTTTGTTAATTTAACTCTTATCAAATTTGATCATTCATGATCACAAGATGCATGTTATAAAATATTCTTACATTTTTAGTTTTTTGATTGTATAGATTGTTAAAATATCTTTTACCATATTGTCAAGATTACTTTAATTAATATTGATATAGTTTTTTTTAGTGCCTACCTAGAGAGTTCGTTGTCTATATATTACAAAATAAGTATAATTATTGATAAATAAATAATTTCAATTATTCAATATATGACTCTATTAAATTTTCAATACTCTCAAAAATAGAAAGAATGACATGTGTGTCAATCATATTTATGTAGGAAAAATATCTTTCTGAAAATTACAAATGATTAATTGGCAAGCTGAAATTTGTTTTTCCAAATCCACATTTTATTATGAACCATATATTGACGTTGTCACATGGAAGTGGAGGTATTTAAGAGATGAAAATAAAATGGTTATATTTTATTATGATATTATACTCTTTTTTATATGGAGCTCATATGAGTTTGCAATGTGTAAAGTAATGAAACTTTGATCATATTTTTTTATCAAAGTACATCATAAAGTATAAACCACCATGTCTTTATTACCATTGATCACAAATTTGCAAAAGTTGTAGATCTAATAGGTTTAGTGAATTGCAATAATAATTAATTTCATCCTATATATTATGGAGATAGATATCATCAGTGATGCAAGTTTAACATGTATGCCAATTCAATCATACTTATATTTGACACTAATTTTTTATATAGTATTCAATCTTTTCACACATAAAATTGTGCTTATAAAAAATACTTCATATTTTATACAACATTATATTCAATTGTATGCTCAAAAATGTCATATATTTTTTTCACTTAATTTTAAAAAATTCATACGGTTATTAATAAATAGAAGCTTGCATATGATGAATAATTAGTTGAAAAAAGAATATAAATGTTTATAAATAAATAAAAAGACAAATTTGATTCGATAATTTTAATAATTTGTATTCAATAAATATTTGTTTAATATTTCATTTTATTTGTTTAAGTTTTTTTGTTGAGCTATTATCATGAATTATCCACATGCTCCGTAAATGTATATGGAAAATATCTATGTGTCCGTAACTTGATATTATGAGATTAATATTTCCTTTTTGTTATGTTTATTTATGGTGTACTATATACGTAGAATTATAACATGTTAAAAATTGTTTGAAAAACTAATGAACATATTTTTGATAAGGTGTTATATTCTTCACAATTCAATGGAGCCTCTACATGTTTGGATTTGCAAAAATGACTGAAATATGTGGAGCCATCACAAATTCTAATCTTAACACATGATAAGTGTCATGCTTATAATATCCTAAAAAAATAAAACAAGGAGAATGTGCATGTTTACTTGTCTCATTTTATTTTGAAACAGTATTGGATTCCACTAACAAAGTTAATCTGATTATGAGGGAATGCTTGGTGCGGCTATATGATTGGAGATCTCTCTACTCAAACTATTCATTAAGTATTTAGTATTCCTATTAAAGGTTATATGCAAGAATTTGTCATAAATATAATAAATAATTCTTGCATGATGAATTCAATCATGATCTAAACACATTTTTTCGTGTTTAGATCATGGTGACAATAATATCATGAATGAATGTTTCATGTTTGTAACACACATGCTATACAAGAAAGGAATAAATCAGAATATAATATATTTATTTCCAAGAGGAATGAAGATATAAAGATAGCCAAAATGCAAAATAAATAAATAAATTGATTTGCACATCTTTATATAATATAGAATTTGAAGTATGAAGATCAATAGTCAAATACAACTTCAAATGTTTGTAAAATTCAATTCAAATAACACACATATAACTCATCAATCAAGATAACACTAAATACATAAATAATATCGTTAGAACATATTGTCAATATATAATGGATATCTTTTCAATAAAATGATCGATTCCTAGCTACATACAAACAAACTAATGATAACATTACATTTTTTTTTTTGTTCGAGTGCTCAAATAAGCCAAAATCCTTTGATTAAATAAGAAAAATTTATCAAATGTTGTCCACCATTTAGACACAATTTCTTTAGCCACAAGTGTCTCATTTGACCCTTTAATCAAAATTGTATTTTTCTTAGAATGGGTCAAATTGAAGAGCCTTGTAACTACCTCATGATTCCACTTATATACATTTCTAACTCTAAACTATCATAGGTTCCTTTTAATCAATATTGTCCTCTCAACAATTTTTTTTTTGGATTTTTGTTTCTTGGATGACTTCAGTTGCTATTCGAATGAATCCACACTCACATGTCCTCACACCTTCTTTGTCATATCATGTTGATAGGTCTTCATCCCTTTTGACATTTCAATCCCATCCTCAATACATATCCTTCATGGAATCCTTGATATTTTGGAACTTTTTCATTGCTTGCTCCAAATGACTTTGCCTCAAAGTCATTATACATTGTAAATATATATATATATATAGTGCATATGTTGGCTAATGTCTCCAATTGTGCAAGGCTGTTTTACATTTAGATGGATAACTTGGTTATTTAATCTAGTTACTTGAATCCAAAGCTGCACGTTCTCTACTTTAACAAATGATTTTATTTTATTTTAAAAAGAAAGTCATTGTTTTCATCTAATTCTTTCTCTGTCATGATATTTTCCTTTGTCACATTCTCCATATATGGCTGTATGGCTTTTTTGCCAAAAAGCCATACAAGGATACCTTCCTCCAAGATAATGAACACTTCCCACAAAGTGACTTCCTCTACTCCTCCTACCCCTAGTTGGCTAGTTATGAATCTGTTGCGTTTACTAATGGCTACATCCAATTCATCTTTAATATTTGACAATCTCATCTTCAATTTATACTTCTTTCGATTTGTTGTAGTAAACCAGTCCATTTTTAAATAGATTTTCATCTAGTAAGAAGATAGATACATTATCTCTTCTCTTTGGTCCTTAAATTCTTGATCATCGTTTGTAGTATCCAAATGAAGATTACATCTCAATTCATCCAAACTGGACATCCTACAAAGCTCTTCACAAATCAAACCTTATGCATATTCACATAATCATGTACTCCTCTACATATGAAATATTTGGTTGAGCGTGAATGTGCTCAAAAAAGATTGATTTTGAATTTCTTTGTATGTTTACTTTTGCATGGATCAAACCATTTTGTTTTGTTGAAGTCAAATCTTGTGTATAAGATTGAACCTTTCTAGTCAATTCTATCTTCCTCCATCTCCTGGTCTCTACACATGAACTTCATCCACATCTCAAGCTTCCCTATGTTTCCAACTTTAAATCCTAAAGTCATGAGTTACTCACACAATCATGGCAAATGTAATCCATATGCAATATCAAGGTGCACTTCTTTTAGATTCTTTATGCATTTTGCATTCCCTATAGTCCATTCAACAATTATCGTAGCGTTCAAAAAGAATCTAGTCGGTAGCTTTTCAATGATAAAAGTTTGATTTTTTCCTTGGTCTCATGACACTTAATTGATTTTATTTTTTTTAGCCTATCTTTGATTAATTTTTTAAAAGAGTTCAAATGATCCATTCCTCAATAATCCGTATTGATTGGTTCACTAGCAATATTTGTTTGAATGACGACCATCAATTTTTCATCTATTGTCCAAGGTCACGTCGTCACTTTCTGCCATCGTTTGACTAAGTTAAAGCTACTCAATTGTCAATGCTCAAGTTTGTGATTGAAATTGATATTACTCTTGTACCCAATTCTTTTCATTCTTTTCATGGGTATTTAACAGCCTCTATTTGTTTACTTGTACAAGTTGTCTTACTCCCTCAAACACATGAAATTGCTATTAGGAGCTTTGACATTAATTTGTCTATTTATTTTTGGAGCATCTTTATTTTAAAAAAAAAAAAAAAACTCATGTAAATATAAAATGATTTTTTTATGTTATTATCAATATAAAAAAATAACAAATATGATAAATATCACTTATATTAAATTCATAAATAAAGGTTGATGATATTTTTTAACACATCTCACGTTATTTTGTATTAACATCAGTATTTTTATTATTTAATAAATATTTAAAAGAGTCATATTTAAAATTTATAAACTGAAAATAATATGTTTTAAAATTGAATATTGAACTTTTTATCAATCATTCTTAATATTTATCAAATGATTTAAAATAGAATAAAGTAAAATTTTACTTTTTATTTATGATTCATTACAATAAATATGATGTCTTCATATTCATGATAAAATAAAAAATTAAATTAAAAAATGTTGATAAGAAAATTGATCATTTTTTCCATTCAAAAAAGTCTCAAATAAACTATAGACAACTGTGGTGATGATGAAAGACAAAGTATAACAAGAATATGTAATTTTTTTTTAAACAAGTTTTTTTGTTGTTGTAAAATCTCATAAGTTTTTTCAAAGTCAAATTTTGTATGCTTTTGTTAATTTAACTCTTATCAAATTTGATCATTCATGATCACAAGATGCATGTTATAAAATATTCTTACATTTTTAGTTTTTTTTGATTGTATAGATTGTTAAAATATCTTTTTACCATATTGTCAAGATTACTTTAATTAATATTGATATAGTTTTTTTTTAGTGCCTACCTAGAGAGTTCGTTGTCTATATATTACAAATAAGTATAATTATTGATAAATAAATAATTTCAATTATTCAATATATGACTCTATTAAATTTTTCAATACTCTCAAAAATAGAAAGAATGACATGTGTGTCAATCATATTTATGTAGGAAAAATATCTTTCTGAAAATTACAAATGATTAATTGGCAAGCTGAAATTTGTTTCCAAATCCACATTTTATTATGAACCATATATTGACGTTGTCACATGGAAGTGGAGGTATTTAAGAGATGAAAATAAAATGGTTTATATTTTATTATGATATTATACTCTTTTTATATGGAGCTCATATGAGTTTGCAATGTGTAAGTAATGAAACTTTGATCATATTTTTTTTATCAAAGTACATCATAAAAGTATAAACCACCATGTCTTATTACCATTGATCACAAATTTGCAAAAGTTGTAGATCTAATAGGTTTGAGTGAATTGCAATAATAATTAATTTCATCCTATATATTATGGAGATAGATATCATCAGTGATGCAAGTTTAACATGTATGCCAATTCAATCATACTTATATTTGACACTAATTTTTTATATAGTATTCAATCTTTTCACACATAAAAATTGTGCTTATAAAAAATACTTCATATTTTATACAACATTATATTCAATTGTATACTCAAAATGTCATATATTTTTTTCACTTAATTTTAAAAAATTCATACGGTTATTAATAAATAGAAGCTTGCATATGATGAATAATTAGTTGAAAAAATAATATAAATGTTTATAAATAAATAAAAAAGACAAATTTGATTCGATAATTTTAATAATTTGTATTCAATAAATATTTGTTTAATATTTCATTTTATTTGTTTAAGTTTTTTGTTGAGCTATTATCATGAATTATCCACATGCTCCGTAAATGTATATGGAAAATATCTATGTGTCCGTAACTTGATATTATGAGATTAATATTTCCTTTTTGTTATGTTTATTTATGGTGTACTATATACGTAAATTATAACATGTTAAAAATTGTTTGAAAAAAACTAATGAACATATTTTTGATAAGGTGTTATATTCTTCACAATTCAATGGAGCCTCTACATGTTTGGATTTGCAAAAAATGACTGAAATATGTGGAGCCATCACAAATTCTAATCTTAACACATGATAAGTGTCATGCTTATAATATCCTAAAAAATAAAACAAGGAGAATGTGCATGTTTACTTGTCTCATTTTTATTTTGAAACAGTATTGGATTCCACTAACAAAGTTAATCTGATTATGAGGGAGTACTTGAGTGACGGCTATATGATTGGAATCTCTCTACTCAAACTATTCATTAAGTATTTAGTATTCCTATTAAAAGGTTATATGCAAGAATTTGTCATAAATATAATAAATAATTCTTGCATGATGAATTCAATCATGATCTAAACACATTTTTTTCGTGTTTAGATCATGGTATTTATTATCATGAATGAATGTTTCATGTTTGTAACACACATGCTATACAAGAAAGGAATAAATCAGAATATAATATATTTATTTCCAAGAGGAATGAGGAATATAAGATAGCCAAAATGCAAAATAAATAAATAAATTGATTTGCACATCTTTATATAATATGGAATTTGAAGTATGAAGATCAATAGTCAAATACACTTCAAATGTTTGTAAAATTCAATTCAAATAACACACATATAACTCATCAATCAAGATAACACTAAATACATAAATAATATCGTTAGAACATATTGTCAATATATAATGGATATCTTTTCAATAAAATGATCGATTCTAGCTACATACAAACAAACTAATGATAACATTACATTTTTTATTTGTTCGAGTGCTCAAAATAAGCCAAATCCTTTGATTCGTAAGAAAAAATTTATCCAAATGTTGTCCACCATTTAGACACAATTTCTTTAGCCACAAATTAATCTCATTTGACCCTTTTAATCAAAATTGTATTTTTTCTTAGAATGGGTCAAATTGAAGAACAGCTTAACTTCTCCTCATGATTCCACTTATATACATTTCTAACTCTAAACTATCATAGGTTCCTTTTAATCAATATTGTCCTCTCCAACAATTTTTTTTGGATTTTTGTTTCTTGGATGACTTCAGTTGCTATTCGAATGAATCCACACTCACATGTCTGCCTCCACACCTTCTTTGTCATATCATGTTGATAGGTCTTCATCCCTTTTGACATTTCAATCCCATCACTCAATACATATCCTTCATGGAATCCTTGATATTTTTGGAACTTTTTCATTGCTTGCTCCAACAGCTTTGCCTCAAAGTCATTATACATTGTAAATAAATATATAGTGCATATGTTGGCTAATGTATCCAATTGTGCAAGCTGTTATACATTTAGATAGATAACTTGGTTATTTAATCTGGTTATTTGAATCCAAAGCTGCTCGTTCTCTACTTTAACAAATGATTTTATTTTTATTTTAAAAGAAAGTCATTGTTTTCTTTAATTCTTTCTCTATCATGATATTTTCCTTTGTCACATTCTCCATATATGGCTGTATGGCTTTTTGCCAAGCCATACAAGGGACATCTTCCTCCAAGATAATCAACACTTCCAACAAAGTGGCTTCCTCTACTTTTCCTACCCCTAGTTGACTAGTTATGAATATGTTGAGTTTACTTCAATTCATCTTTAATATTTGACAATCTCGTCTTCAATTTATACTTCTTTAGATTTGTTGTAGTAACCCAATCCATTTTCAAATAGATTCTCACCTAGTAAGAAGATAGATACATTATCTCTTCTCTTTTGGTCCTTAAATTCTTGATCATCGTTTGTAGTATCCAAATGAAGATTACATCTCAATTCATCCAAGCGGACATCCTACAAAGCTCTTCCAAATCAAACCTTATGCATATCACATAATCATGTGCTCCTCTACATATGAAATATTTGGTTGAGCGTGAATGTGCTCAAAAAAAGATTGATTTTGAATTTCTTTGTATGTTTACTTTGCATGGATCAAACCATTTTGTTTTGTTGAAGTCAAATCTTGTGTATAAGATTGAACCTTTCTAGTCAATTCTATCTTCCTCCATCTCTGGTCTCTACACATGAACTTCATCCACATCTCAAGCTTCCTATGTTTCCAACTTTAAATCCTAAAGTCATGAGTTACTCACACAATCATGGCAAATGTAATCCATATGCAATATCAAGGTGCACTTCTTTTAGATTCTTTATGCATTTTGCATTCCCTATAGTCCATTCCAACAATTATCGTAGCGTTCAAAAGAATCTAGTCGGTAGCTTTTTCAATGATAAAAAGTTTGATTTTTTCCTTGGTCTCATGACAATTGATTTTATTTTTTTTAGCCTATCTTTGATTAATTTTTTTTTTAAAGAGTTCAAATGATCCATTCCTCAATAATCCGTATTGATTGGTTCACTAGCAATATTTGTTTGAATGACGACCATCAATTTTTCATCTATTGTCCAAAAAGGTCATCCTCGTCTGCCATCGTTTGACTAAGTTAAAACTACTCAATTGTCAATCTCAAGTTTGTGATTGAAATTGATATTACTCTTATACCCAATTCTTTTCATTCTTTTTTCATGGGTATTTAACAGCCTCTATTTGTTTACTTGTACAAGTTGTCTTACTCCCTCAAACACATGAAATTGCTATTAGGAGCTTTGACATTAATTTGTCTATTTATTTTTGGAGCATCTTTATTTAAAAAAAAAAAAAAAACTCATGTAAATATAAAAATGATTTTTTATGTTATTATCAATATAAAAAAATAACAAATATGATAAATATCACTTATATTAAATTCATAAATAAAGGTTGATGATATTTTTTAACACATCTCACGTTATTTTGTATTAACATCAGTATTTTTATTATTTAATAAATATTTAAAAAGAGTCATATTTAAAATTTATAAACTGAAAATAATATGTTTTAAAATTGAATATTGAACTTTTTATCAATCATTCTTAATATTTATCAAATGATTTAAAATAGAATAAAAGTAAAATTTTTACTTTTTTATTTATGATTCATTACAATAAATATGATGTCTTCATATTCATGATAAAATAAAAAATTAAATTAAAAAAATGTTGATAAGAAAATTGATCATTTTTTCCATTCAAAAAGTCTCAAATAAACTATAGACAACTGTGGTGATGATGAAAGACAAAAGTATAACAAGAATATGTAATTTTTTTAAAACAAGTTTTTTTGTTGTTGTAAAATCTCATAAGTTTTTTCAAAGTCAAATTTTGTATGCTTTGTTAATTTAACTCTTATCAAATTTGATCATTCATGATCACAAGATGCATGTTATAAAATATTCTTACATTTTTAGTTTTTGATTGTATAGATTGTTAAAATATCTTTACCATATTGTCAAGATTACTTTAATTAATATTGATATAGTTTTTTTTTTTGCCTACCTAGAGAGTTCGTTGTCTATATATTACAAATAAGTATAATTATTGATAAATAAATAATTTCAATTATTCAATATATGACTCTATTAAATTTTCAATACTCTCAAAAATAGAAAAATGACATGTGTGTCAATCATATTTATGTAGGAAAAATATCTTTCTGAAAATTACAAATGATTAATTGGCAAGCTGAAATTTGTTTCCAAATCCACATTTTATTATGAACCATATATTTGACGTTTGTCACATGGAAGTGGAGGTATTTAAGAGATGAAAATAAAATGGTTATATTTTATTATGATATTATACTCTTTTTTTATATGGAGCTCATATGAGTTTGCAATGTGTAAATAATGAAACTTTGATCATATTTTTTATCAAAGTACATCATAAAGTATAAACCACCATGTCTTTATTAAATTGATCACAAATTTGCAAAAGTTGTAGATCTAATAGGTTTAGTGAATTGCAATAATAATTAATTTCATCCTATATATTATGGAGATAGATATCATCAGTGATGCAAGTTTAACATGTATCTTAATTCCAATCATACTTATATTTGACACTAATTTTTATATAGTATTCAATCTTTTCACACATAAAAATTGTGCTTATAAAAATACTTCATATTTTATACAACATTATATTCAATTGTATACTCAAAAATGTCATATATTTTTTTCACTTAATTTTAAAAAAATTCATACGGTTATTAATAAATAGAAGCTTGCATATGATGAATAATTAGTTGAAAAAAAAGAATATAAATGTTTATAAATAAATAAAAAAAACAAATTTGATTCGATAATTTTAATAATTTGTATTCAATAAATATTTGTTTAATATTTCATTTTATTTGTTTAAGTTTTTGTTGAGCTATTATCATGAATTATCCACATGCTCCGTAAATGTATATGGAAAATATCTATGTGTCCGTAACTTGATATTATGAGATTAATATTTCCTTTTTTGTTATGTTTATTTATGGTGTACTATATACGTAAATTATAACATGTTAAAAATTGTTTGAAAAACTAATGAACATATTTTTGATAAGGTGTTATATTCTTCACAATTCAATGGAGCCTCTACATGTTTGGATTTGCAAAAAATGACTGAAATATGTGGAGCCATCACAAATTCTAATCTTAACACATGATAAGTGTCATGCTTATAATATCTAAAAAATAAAACAAGGAGAATGTGCATGTTTACTTGTCTCATTTTATTTTGAAAACAGTATTGGATTCCACTAACAAAAAGTTAATCTGATTATGAGGAGTACTTGAGTGACGGCTATATGATTGGAGATCTCTCTACTCAAACTATTCATTAAGTATTTAGTATTCCTATTAAAAGGTTATATGCAAAATTTGTCATAAATATAATAAATAATTCTTGCATGATGAATTCAATCATGATCTAAACACATTTTTTCGTGTTTAGATCATGGTGACATTAATATCATGAATGAATGTTTCATGTTTGTAACACACATGCTATACAAGAAAGGAATAAATCAGAATATTATATATTTATTTCCAAGAGGAATGAGGTACCAAGATAGCCAAAATGCAAAATAAATAAATAAATTGATTTGCACATCTTTATATATATGGAATTTGAAGTATGAAGATCAATAGTCAAATACACTTCAAATGTTTGTAAATTCAATTCAAATAACACACATATAACTCATCAATCAAGATAACACTAAATACATAAATAATATCGTTAGAACATATTGTCAATATATAATGGATATCTTTTCAATAAAATGATCGATTCTAGCTACATACAAACAAACTAATGATAACATTACATTTTTTATTTGTTCGAGTGCTCAAATAAGCCAAATCCTTTGATTAAGTAAGAAAAATTTATCAAATGTTGTCCACCATTTGGAGACACAATTTCTTTAGCCACAAGTGTCTCATTTGATACTTTAATCAAAATTGTATTTTTTCTTAGAATGGGTCAAATTGAAGAAAATTGTAACTACCTCATGATTCCACTTATATACATTTCTAACTCTAAACTATCATAGGTTCCTTTTAATCAATATTGTCCTCTCCAACAATTTTTTTTTTGGATTTTTTGTTTCTTGGATGACTTCATTCTTTATTCGAATGAATCCACACTCACATGTCTCCACACACCTTCTTTGTCATATCATGTTGATAGGTCTTCATCCCTTTTGACATTTCAATCCCATCACTCAATACATATCCTTCATGGAATCCTTGATATTTTTTGGAACTTTTTTCATTGCTTGCTCCCTTGACTTTGCCTCAAAGTCATTATACATTGTAAATATATATATATATATAGTGCATATGTTGGCTAATGTCTCCAATTGTGCAAGCTGTTTTTACATTAGATGGATAACTTGGTTATTTAATCTAGTTACTTGAATCCAAAGCTGCCGTTCTCTACTTTAACAAATGATTTTATTTTATTTTAAAAAGAAAGTCATTGTTTTCATCTAATTCTTTCTCTGTCATGATATTTTTCCTTTGTCACATTCTCCATATATGGCTGTATGGCTTTTTGCCAAAACCATACAAGGGATCTGTTCCTCCAAGATAATGAACACTTCCCACAAAGTGACTTCACTCTACTCCTCCTACCCCTAGTTGGCTAGTTATGAATCATTTGCGTTTACTAATGGCTACATCAATTCATCTTTAATATTTGACAATCTCATCTTCAATTTATACTTCTTCGATTTGTTGTAGTAAACCCGGTCCATTTTAAATAGATTTTCATCTAGTAAGAAGATAGATACATTATCTCTTCTCTTTGGTCCTTAAATTCTTGATCATCGTTTGTAGTATCCAAAATGAAGATTACATCTCAATTCATCCAAACTGGACATCCTACAAAGCTCTTCACAAATCAAACCTTATGCATATTCACATAATCATGTGCTCCTCTACATATGAAATATTTGGTTGGCGTGAATGTGCTCAAAAAAAAGATTGATTTTGAATTTCTTTGTATGTTTACTTTTTTGCATGGATCAAACCATTTTGTTTTTGTTGAAGTCAAATCTTGTGTATAAGATTGAACCTTTCTAGTCAATTCTATCTTCCTCCATCTCTGGTCTCTACACATGAACTTCATCCACATCTCAAAAGCTTCCCTATGTTTCCAACTTTAAATCCTAAAGTCATGAGTTACTCACACAAATCATGGCAAATGTAATCCATATGCAATATCAAAGGTGCACTTCTTTTAGATTCTTTATGCATTTTGCATTCCTATAGTCCATTCCAACAATTATCGTGGCGTTCAAAAGAATCTAGTCGGTAGCTTTTCAATGATAAAAAGTTTGATTTTTTTCCTTGGTCTCATGACACTTAATTGATTTTATTTTTTTCGCCTATCTTTGATTAATTTTTTAAAGAGTTCAAATGATCCATTCCTCAATAATCCGTATTGATTGGTTCACTAGCAATATTTGTTTGAATAGCGACCATCAATTTTTCATCTATTGTCCAAGGTCACGTACGTCACTCACACCATCGTTTGACTAAGTTAAAGCTACTCAATTGTCAATGCTCAAGTTTGTGATTGAAATTGATATTACTCTTGTACCCAATTCTTTTCATTCTTTTCATGGGTATTTAACAGCCTCTATTTGTTTACTTGTACAAGTTGTCTTACTCCTCAAACACATGAAATTGCTATTAGGAGCTTTGACATTAATTTGTCTATTTATTTTTGGAGCATCTTTATTTAAAAAAAAAAAAAAAAAAAAAAATTTAAATATAAAAATAATTTTTTTTATGTTATTATCAATATAAAAAAAATAACAAATATGATAAATATCACTTATATTAAATTCATAAATAAAGGTTGATGATATTTTTTAACACATCTCACGTTATTTTGTATTAACATCAGTATTTTTTATTATTTAATAAATATTTAAAGAGTCATATTTAAAATTTATAAACTGAAAATAATATGTTTTAAAATTGAATATTGAACTTTTTATCAATCATTCTTAATATTTATCAAATGATTTAAAATAGAATAAAGTAAAATTTTACTTTTATTTATGATTCATTACAATAAATATGATGTCTTCATATTCATGATAAAATAAAAAATTAAATTAAAAAATGTTGATAAGAAAATTGATCATTTTTTTTTTTTCCATTCTCAAATAAACTATAGACAACTGTGGTGATGATGAAAGACAAAGTATAACAAGAATATGTAATTTTTTAAAACAAGTTTTTTTGTTGTTGTAAAATCTCATAAGTTTTTCAAAGTCAAATTTTGTATGCTTTTGTTAATTTAACTCTTATCAAATTTGATCATTCATGATCACAAGATGCATGTTATAAAATATTCTTACATTTTTAGTTTTTGATTGTATAGATTGTTAAAATATCTTTTACCATATTGTCAAGATTACTTTAATTAATATTGATATAGTTTTTTTTGTGCTATACCTAGAGAGTTCGTTGTCTATATATTACAAATAAGTATAATTATTGATAAATAAATAATTTCAATTATTCAATATATGACTCTATTAAATTTTCAATACTCTCAAAAATAGAAAAGAATGACATGTGTGTCAATCATATTTATGTAGGAAAAATATCTTTCTGAAAATTACAAATGATTAATTGGCAAGCTGAAATTTGTTTCCAATCCACATTTTATTATGAACCATATATTGACGTTGTCACATGGAAGTGGAGGTATTTAGAGATGAAAATAAAATGGTTATATTTTATTATGATATTATACTCTTTTTTATATGGAGCTCATATGAGTTTGCAATGTGTAAGTAATGAAACTTTGATCATATTTTTTTATCAAAGTACATCATAAAGTATAAACCACCATGTCTTATTACCATTGATCACAAATTTGCAAAAGTTGTAGATCTAATAGGTTTAAGTGAATGCAATAATAATTAATTTCATCCTATATATTATGGAGATAGATATCATCAGTGATGCAAGTTTAACATGTGCCAATTCAATCATACTTATATTTGACACTAATTTTTATATAGTATTCAATCTTTTCACACATAAAAATTGTGCTTATAAAATACTTCATATTTTATACAACATTATATTCAATTGTATACTCAAAAAATGTCATATATTTTTTTTTTCACTTAATTTTAAAAAATTCATACGGTTATTAATAAATAGAAGCTTGCATATGATGAATAATTAGTTGAAAAAAGAATATAAATGTTTATAAATAAATAAAAAACAAATTTGATTCGATAATTTTAATAATTTGTATTCAATAAATATTTGTTTAATATTTCATTTTATTTGTTTAAGTTTTTGTTGAGCTATTATCATGAATTATCCACATGCTCCGTAATGTATGGAAAATATCTATGTGTCCGTAACTTGATATTATGAGATTAATATTTCCTTTTGTTATGTTTATTTATGGTGTACTATATACGTAAATTATAACATGTTAAAAATTGTTTGAAAAAACTAATGAACATATTTTTTGATAAAAGGTGTTATATTCTTCACAATTCAATGGAGCCTCTACATGTTTGGATTTGCAAAAATGACTGAAATATGTGGAGCCATCACAAATTCTAATCTTAACACAAATTAAGTGTCATCTTTATAATATCACAAAAAATAAAACAAGGGAGATGTGCATGTTTACTTGTCTCATTTTTATTTTGAAACAGTATTGGATTCCACTAACAAAAGTTAATCTGATTATGAGGGGATTACTTGAGTAGCGGCTATATGATTGGGAGATCTCTCTACTCAAACTATTCATTAAGTATTTAGTATTCCTATTAAAGGTTATATGCAAGAATTTGTCATAAATATAATAAATAATTCTTGCATGATGAATTCAATCATGATCTAAACACATTTTCAAATTGTTTAGATCATGGTGGCTGTCTATTATCATGAATGAATGTTTCATGTTTGTAACACACATGCTATACAAAGAAAGGAATAAATCAGAATATTATATATTTATTTCAAGAGAGAATGATACCAAGATAGCCAAAATGCAAAATAAATAAATAAATTGATTTGCACATCTTTATATAATATGGAATTTGAAGTATGAAGATCAATAGTCAAATACAACTCAAATGTTTGTAAAATTCAATTCAAATAACACACATATAACTCATCAATCAAGATAACACTAAATACATAAATAATATCGTTAGAACATATTGTCAATATATAATGGATATCTTTTCAATAAAATGATCGATTCTAGCTACATACAAACAAACTAATGATAACATTACATTTTTTTTATTTGTTCGAGTGCTCAAATAACCCAAATCCTTTGATTAAATAAAAAAATTTATCCAAATGTTGTCCATATTTTAGACCACAATTTCTTTTTCACAAATTATGTATATTTGACCTTTAATCAAAATTGTATTTTTCTTAGAATGGGTCAAATTGAAGAGCTGTAACTTCTGCTCATGATTCCCACTTATACATTTCTAACTCTAAACTATCATAGGTTCCTTTTAATCAATATTGTCCTCTCCAACAATTTTTTTTGGATTTTGTTTCTTGGATGACTTCAGTTGCTATTGAATGAATCCACTTTCACATGTCTGCTCCACACACCTTCTTTGTCATATCATGTTGATAGGTCTTCATCCCTTTTGACATTTCAATCCATCACTCAATACATATCCTTCATGGAATCCTTGATATTTTGGAACTTTTTCATTCTTTGCTCCATGACTTTGCCTCAAAGTCATTATACATTGTAAATATATATATATATATAGTGCATATGTTGGCTAATGTCTCCAATTGTGCAAGCTGTTTTACATTTAGATGGATAACTTGGTTATTTAATCTAGTTCTTCTTGAATCCAAAAGCTGCGTTCTCTACTTTAACAAATGATTTTTATTTTATTTTAAAAGAAAGTCATTGTTTTCATCTAATTCTTTCTGTCATGATATTTTCCTTTGTCACATTTCTCCATATATGGGTACGTATGGCTTTTTTGCCAAGCATACAAGGGATCTCTATTCCTCCAAGATAATGAACACTTCCCCAAAGTGACTTCCCTCTCTCCTCCTACCCCTAGTTGGCTGGTTATGAATGCATTTGTTTTCTAATGGCTACATCCAATTCATCTTTAATATTTGACAATCTCATCTTCAATTTATACTTCTTTCGATTTGTTGTAGTAAACCAGTCCATTTTTAAATAGATTTTCATCTAGTAAGAAGATAGATACATTATCTCTTCTCTTTGGTCCTTAAATTCTTGATCATCGTTTGTAGTATCCAAAATGAAGATTACATCTCAATTCATCCAAACTGGACATCCTACAAAGCTCTTCACAAATCAAACCTTATGCATATTCACATAATCATGTACTCCTCTACGTATATGAAATATTTGGTTGGCGTGAATGTTGCTCAAAAAAAAAAGATGATTTTTGAATTTCTTTGTATGTTTACTTTTGCATGGATCAAACCATTTTGTTTTGTTGAAGTCAAATCTTGTGTATAAGATTGAACCTTTCTAGTCAATTCTATCTTCCTCCATCTCACGGTCTCTCACACATGAACTTCATCCCATCTCTCAAGCTTCCCTATGTTTCCAACTTTAAATCCTAAAGTCATGAGTTCTTTCACACAATCATGGCAAATGTAATCCATATGCAATATCAAGGTGCACTTCTTTTAGATTCTTTATGCATTTTGCATTCCTATAGTCCATTCAACAATTATCGTAGCGTTCAAAAGAATCTAGTCGGTAGCTTTTTCAATGATAAAAGTTTGATTTTTTCCTTGGTCTCATGACAACAATTGATTTTATTTTTTCGCCTATCTTTGATTAATTTTTTAAAGTTCAAATGATCCATTCCTCAATAATCCGTATTGATTGGTTCACTAGCAATATTTGTTTGAATGACGATAATCAATTTTTCATCTATTGTCCAAGGTCACGTCGTCAACTCTGCCATCGTTTGACTAAGTTAAAGCTACTCAATTGTCAATCTCAAGTTTGTGATTGAAATTGATATTACTCTTGTACCCAATTCTTTTCATTCTTTTCATGGGTATTTAACAGTATCTGTTGTTTACTTGTACAAGTTGTCTTACTCCCTCAAACACATGAAATTGCTATTAGGAGCTTTGACATTAATTTGTCTATTTATTTTTGGACATCTTTATTTAAAAAAAAAAAAAAAAACTCATGTAAATATAAAAATGATTTTTTTATGTTATTATCAATATAAAAAATAACAAATATGATAAATATCACTTATATTAAATTCATAAATAAAGGTTGATGATATTTTTAACACATCTCACGTTATTTTGTATTAACATCAGTATTTTTATTATTTAATAAATATTTAAAAGAGTCATATTTAAAATTTATAAACTGAAAATAATATGTTTTCAAATTGAATATTGAACTTTTATCAATCATTCTTAATATTTATCAAATGATTTAAAATAGAATAAAGTAAAAATTTTACTTTTTATTTATGATTCATTACAATAAATATGATGTCTTCATATTCATGATAAAATAAAAAATTAAATTAAAAAATGTTGATAAGAAAAATTGATCATTTTTTATTCAAAAGTCTCAAATAAACTATAGACAACTGTGGTGATGATGAAAGACAAAGTATAACAAGAATATGTAATTTTTAAAACAAGTTTTTTTTTGTTGTAAAATCTCATAAGTTTTTTCAAAGTCAAATTTTGTATGCTTTTGTTAATTTAACTCTTATCAAATTTGATCATTCATGATCACAAGATGCATGTTATAAAATATTCTTACATTTTTTAGTTTTTTGATTGTATAGATTGTTAAAATATCTTTTACCATATTGTCAAGATTACTTTAATTAATATTGATATAGTTTTTTTTTGCCCTACCTAGAGAGTTCGTTGTCTATATATTACAAATAAGTATAATTATTGATAAATAAATAATTTCAATTATTCAATATATGACTCTATTAAATTTTTCAATACTCTCAAAAATAGAAAAGAATGACATGTGTGTCAATCATATTTATGTAGGAAAATATCTTTCTGAAAATTACAAATGATTAATTGGCAAGCTGAAATTTGTTTCCAAATCCATTTTATTATGAACCATATATTGACGTTGTCACATGGAAGTGGAGGTATTTAAAGAGATGAAAATAAAATGGTTATATTTTATTATGATATTATACTCTTTTTTATATGGAGCTCATATGAGTTTGCAATGTGTAAGTAATGAAACTTTGATCATATTTTTTATCAAAGTACATCATAAAGTATAAACCACCATGTCTTTATTACCATTGATCACAAATTTGCAAAAGTTGTAGATCTAATAGGTTTTGAATTGCAATAATAATTAATTTCATCCTATATATTATGGAGATAGATATCATCAGTGATGCAAGTTTAACATGTATACCAATTCCAATCATACTTATATTTGACACTAATTTTTATATAGTATTCAATCTTTTCACACATAAAAATTGTGCTTATAAAAATACTTCATATTTTATACAACATTATATTCAATTGTATACTCAAAAATGTCATATATTTTTTCACTTAATTTTAAAAAATTCATACGGTTATTAATAAATAGAAGCTTGCATATGATGAATAATTAGTTGAAAAAGAATATAAATGTTTATAAATAAATAAAAAGACAAATTTGATTCGATAATTTTAATAATTTGTATTCAATAAATATTTGTTTAATATTTCATTTTATTTGTTTAAGTTTTTTTGTTGAGCTATTATCATGAATTATCCACATGCTCCGTAAATGTATATGGAAAATATCTATGTGTCCGTAACTTGATATTATGAGATTAATATTTCCTTTTTGTTATGTTTATTTATGGTGTACTATATACGTAAATTATAACATGTTAAAAATTGTTTGAAAAACTAATGAACATATTTTTTGATAAGGTGTTATATTCTTCACAATTCAATGGAACTCTACATGTTTGGATTTGCAAAAAATGACTGAAATATGTGGAGCCATCACAAATTCTAATCTTAACACATGATAAGTGTCATGCTTAATATCCTAAAAAATAAAACAAGGAGAATGTGCATGTTTACTTGTCTCATTTTTATTTTGAAACTTGATTTGGATTCCACTAACAAAAGTTAATCTGATTATGAGGAGTACTTGGTGACGGCTATATGATTGGAGATCTCTACTCAAACTATTCATTAAGTATTTAGTATTCCTATTAAAAGGTTATATGCAAGAATTTGTCATAAATATAATAAATAATTCTTGCATGATGAATTCAATCATGATCTAAACACATTTTTTCGTGTTTAGATCATGGTGACATTATTATCATGAATGAATGTTTCATGTTTGTAACACACATGCTATACAAAGAAAGGAATAAATCAGAATATAATATATTTATTTCCAAGAGAATGAGGTACCAAGATAGCCAAAATGCAAAATAAATAAATAAATTGATTTGCACATCTTTATATAATATGGAATTTGAAGTATGAAGATCAATAGTCAAATACACTTCAAATGTTTGTAAAATTCAATTCAAATAACACACATATAACTCATCAATCAAGATAACACTAAATACATAAATAATATCGTTAGAACATATTGTCAATATATAATGGATATCTTTTCAATAAAATGATCGATTCCTAAGCTACATACAAACAAACTAATGATAACATTACATTTTTTATTTGTTCGAGTGCTCAAATAAGCCAAATCCTTTGATTCGTAAGAAAAATTTATCAAATGTTGTCCACCATTTTAGAGACACAATTTCTTTAGCCACAAGTGTCTCATTTGACCCTTTAATCAAAATTGTATTTTTTCTTAGAATGGGTCAAATTGAAGAGCCTTGTAACTACCTCATGATTCCACTTATATACATTTCTAACTCTAAACTATCATAGGTTCCTTTTAATCAATATTGTCCTCTCCAACAATTTTTTTTTTGGATTTTTGTTTCTTGGATGACTTCATTTGCTATTCGAATGAATCCACACTCACATAATCACCTCCACACACCTTCTTTGTCATATCATGTTGATAGGTCTTCATCCCTTTTGACATTTCAATCCCATCACTCAATACATATCCTTCATGGAATCCTTGATATTTTGGAACTTTTTCATTGCTTGCTCCAACGGCTTTGCCTCAAAGTCATTATACATTGTAAATATATATATATATAGTGCATATGTTGGCTAATGTCTCCAATTGTGCAAGCTGTTTTACATTTAGATGGATAACTTGGTTATTTAATCTAGTTACTTGAATCCAAAAGCTGCGTTCTCTACTTTAACAAATGATTTTATTTTATTTTAAAAGAAAGTCATTGTTTTCATCTAATTCTTTCTCTGTCATGATATTTTCCTTTGTCACATTCTCCATATATGGCTGTATGGCTTTTTTAAATACATACAAGGGATACTGTTCCTCCAAGATAATGAACACTTCCCACAAAGTGACTTCCTCTACTCCTCCTACCCCTAGTTGGCTAGTTATGAATCTGTTGCGTTTACTAATGGCTACATCAATTCATCTTTAATATTTGACAATCTCATCTTCAATTTATACTTCTTTCGATTTGTTGTAGTAAACCAGTCCATTTTTTAAATAGATTTTCATCTAGTAAGAAGATAGATACATTATCTCTTCTCTTTGGTCCTTAAATTCTTGATCATCGTTTGTAGTATCCAAATGAAGATTACATCTCAATTCATCCAAACTGGACATCCTACAAAGCTCTTCACAAATCAAACCTTATGCATATTCACATAATCATGTACTCCTCTACATATGAAATATTTGATTGAGCGTGAATGTGCTCAAAAAAATTGATTTTGAATTTCTTTGTATGTTTTTTTTTGCATGGATCAAACCATTTTGTTTTTGTTGAAGTCAAATCTTGTGTATAAGATTGAACCTTTCTAGTCAATTCTATCTTCCTCCATCTCCCTGGTCTCTACACATGAACTTCATCCACATCTCAAGCTTCCCTATGTTTCCAACTTTAAATCCTAAAGTCATGAGTTACTCACACAATCATGGCAAATGTAATCCATATGCAATATCAAGGTGCACTTCTTTTTAGATTCTTTATGCATTTTGCATTCCCTATAGTCCATTCAACAATTATCGTAGCGTTCAAAAGAATCTAGTCGGTAGCTTTTCAATGATAAAAGTTTGATTTTTCCTTGGTCTCATGACACTTAATTGATTTTATTTTTTTTTAGCCTATCTTTGATTAATTTTTTTTTAAAGTTCAAATGATCCATTCCTCAATAATCCGTATTGATTGGTTCACTAGCAATATTTGTTTGAATGACGACCATCAATTTTTCATCTATTGTCCAAGGTCACGTCGTCACTTTCTGCCATCGTTTGGTAAGTTAAAAACTACTCAATTGTCAATGCTCAAGTTTGTGATTGAAATTGATATTACTCTTAATACCCAATTCTTTTCATTCTTTTCATGGGTATTTAACAGCCTCTATTTGTTTACTTGTACAAGTTGTCTTACTCCCTCAAACACATGAAATTGCTATTAGGAGCTTTGACATTAATTTGTCTATTTATTTTTGGAGCATCTTTATTTTTAAAAAAAAAAAACAAACTCATGTAAATATAAAAATGATTTTTTATGTTATTATCAATATAAAAAAAAAAAACAAATATGATAAATATCACTTATATTAAATTCATAAATAAAGGTTGATGATATTTTTTAACACATCTCACGTTATTTTGTATTAACATCAGTATTTTTTATTATTTAATAAATATTTAAAAGAGTCATATTTAAAATTTATAAACTGAAAATAATATGTTTTAAAATTGAATATTGAACTTTTATCAATCATTCTTAATATTTATCAAATGATTTAAAATAGAATAAAGTAAAATTTTACTTTTATTTATGATTCATTACAATAAATATGATGTCTTCATATTCATGATAAAATAAAAATTAAATTAAAAAAAAAATGTTGATAAGAAAATTGATCATTTTTTTCCATTCAAAAAGTCTCAAATAAACTATAGACAACTGTGGTGATGATGAAAGACAAAAGTATAACAAGAATATGTAATTTTTTAAAAACAAGTTTTTTTGTTGTTGTAAAATCTCATAAGTTTTTTTCAAAGTCAAATTTTGTATGCTTTGTTAATTTAACTCTTATCAAATTTGATCATTCATGATCACAAGATGCATGTTATAAAATATTCTTACATTTTTAGTTTTTGATTGTATAGATTGTTAAAATATCTTTTACCATATTGTCAAGATTACTTTAATTAATATTGATATAGTTTTTTTTTGCCTACCTAGAGTTCGTTGTCTATATATTACAAATAAGTATAATTATTGATAAATAAATAATTTCAATTATTCAATATATGACTCTATTAAATTTTCAATACTCTCAAAAATAGAAAAAGAATGACATGTGTGTCAATCATATTTATGTAGGAAAAAATATCTTTCTGAAAATTACAAATGATTAATTGGCAAGCTGAAATTTGTTTCCAAATCCACATTTTATTATGAACCATATATTGACGTTGTCACATGGAAGTGGAGGTATTTAAGAGATGAAAATAAAATGGTTTATATTTTATTATGATATTATACTCTTTTTTTATATGGAGCTCATATGAGTTTTGCAATGTGTAAGTAATGAAACTTTGATCATATTTTTTTCAAAAGTACATCATAAAGTATAAACCACCATGTGCTATTACCATTGATCACAAATTTGCAAAAGTTGTAGATCTAATAGGTTTAAGTGAATTGCAATAATAATTAATTTCATCCTATATATTATGGAGATAGATATCATCAGTGATGCAAGTTTAACATGTATGCCAATTCCAATCATACTTATATTTGACACTAATTTTTATATAGTATTCAATCTTTTCACACATAAAAATTGTGCTTATAAAATACTTCATATTTTATACAACATTATATTCAATTGTATACTCAAAAATATCATATATTTTTTCACTTAATTTTAAAAATTCATACGGTTATTAATAAATAGAAGCTTGCATATGATGAATAATTAGTTGAAAAAGAATATAAATGTTTATAAATAAATAAAAAAAGACAAATTTGATTCGATAATTTTAATAATTTGTATTCAATAAATATTTGTTTAATATTTCATTTTATTTGTTTAAGTTTTTTTGTTGAGCTATTATCATGAATTATCCACATGCTCCGTAAATGTATATGGAAAATATCTATGTGTCCGTAACTTGATATTATGAGATTAATATTTCCTTTTTGTTATGTTTATTTATGGTGTACTATATACGTAAATTATAACATGTTAAAAAATTGTTTGAAAAACTAATGAACATATTTTTTGATAAGGTGTTATATTCTTCACAATTCAATGGAGCCTCTACATGTTTGGATTTGCAAAAAATGACTGAAATATGTGAAGCCATCACAAATTCTAATCTTAACACATGATAAGTGTCATGCTTATAATATCCTAAAAAATAAAACAAGGAGAATGTGCATGTTTACTTGTCTCATTTTTATTTTGAAACAGTATTGGATTCCACTAACAAAAGTTAATCTGATTATGAGGGAGTACTTGAGTGACGGCTATATGATTGGAGATCTCTCTACTCAAACTATTCATTAAGTATTTAGTATTCCTATTAAAGGTTATATGCAAAATTTGTCATAAATATAATAAATAATTCTTGCATGATGAATTCAATCATGATCTAAACACATTTTTTCGTGTTTAGATCATGGTGGTATTCAATATCATGAATGAATGTTTCATGTTTGTAACACACATGCTATACAAGAAAAGGAATAAATCAGAATATAATATATTTATTTCCAAGAGGAATGAGGTACCAAGATAGCCAAAATGCAAAATAAATAAATAAATTGATTTGCACATCTTTATATAATATGGAATTTGAAGTATGAAGATCAATAGTCAAATACACTTCAAATGTTTGTAAAATTCAATTCAAATAACACACATATAACTCATCAATCAAGATAACACTAAATACATAAATAATATCGTTAGAACATATTGTCAATATATAATGGATATCTTTTCAATAAAATGATCGATTCTAGCTACATACAAACAAACTAATGATAACATTACATTTTTTTTATTTGTTCGAGTGCTCAAATAAGCCAAATCCTTTGATTCGTAAGAAAAATTTATCCAAATGTTGTCCCATATTTTAGACACAATTTCTTTAGCCACAAGTGTCTCATTTGACCCTTTAATCAAAATTGTATTTTTTTCTTAGAATGGGTCAAATTGAAGAGCCTTGTAACTACCTCATGATTCCACTTATATACATTTCTAACTCTAAACTATCATAGGTTCCTTTTAATCAATATTGTCCTCTCCAACAATTTTTTTTGGATTTTTGTTTCTTGGATGACTTCAGTTGCTATTGAATGAATCCACACTCACATGTCTTATCACACACACCTTCTTTGTCATATCATGTTGATAGGTCTTCATCCCTTTTGACATTTCAATCCCATCACTCAATACATATCCTTCATGGAATCCTTGATATTTTTGGAACTTTTTCATTGCTTGCTCCAACGGACTTTGCCTCAAAGTCATTATACATTGTAAATATATATATATATAGTGCATATGTTGGCTAATGTCTCCAATTGTGCAAGCTGTTTTTACATTTAGATGGATAACTTGGTTTATTTAATCTAGTTACTTGAATCCAAAGCTGCACGTTCTCTACTTTAACAAATGATTTTTATTTTATTTTAAAAGAAAGTCATTGTTTTCATCTAATTCTTTCTGTCATGATATTTTCCTTTGTCACATTCTCCATATATGGCTGTATGGCTTTTTTGCCAAGCCATACAAGGGATACCTTCCTCCAAGATAATGAACACTTCCCACAAAGTGACTTCCTCTACTCCTCCTACCCTAGTTGGCTAGTTATGAATCTGTTGCGTTTACTAATGGCTACATCCAATTCATCTTTAATATTTGACAATCTCATCTTCAATTTATACTTCTTTTCGATTTGTTGTAGTAAACCAGTCCATTTTTAAATAGATTTTCATCTAGTAAGAAGATAGATACATTATCTCTTCTCTTTGGTCCTTAAATTCTTGATCATCGTTTGTAGTATCCAAATGAAGATTACATCTCAATTCATCAAACTGGACATCCTACAAAGCTCTTCACAAATCAAACCTTATGCATATTCACATAAGTACTCCTCTACATATGAAATATTTGATTGGCGTGAATGTGCTCAAAAAAATTGATTTTGAATTTCTTTGTATGTTTATTTTTGCATGGATCAAACCATTTTTGTTTTGTTGAAGTCAAATCTTGTGTATAAGATTGAACCTTTCTAGTCAATTCTATCTTCCTCCATCTCTAGTCTCTACACATGAACTTCATCCATCTCAAGCTTCCCTATGTTTCCAACTTTAAATCCTAAAGTCATGAGTTCTTTCACACAATCATGGCAAATGTAATCCATATGCAATATCAAGGTGCACTTCTTTTAGATTCTTTATGCATTTTGCATTCCCTATAGTCCATTCAACAATTATCGTAGCGTTCAAAAAGAATCTAGTCGGTAGCTTTTTCAATGATAAAAGTTTGATTTTTTCCTTGGTCTCATGACACTTAATTGATTTTATTTTTTTTTAGCCTATCTTTGATTAATTTTTTTAAAAGTTCAAATGATCCATTCCTCAATAATCCGTATTGATTGGTTCACTAGCAATATTTGTTTGAATAGCGACCATCAATTTTCATCTATTGTCCAAGGTCACGTCGTCAACTACGCCATCGTTTGACTAAGTTAAAGCTACTCAATTGTCAATGCTCAAGTTTGTGATTGAAATTGATATTACTCTTAATACCCAATTCTTTTCATTCTTTTCATGGGTATTTAACAGCCTCTATTTGTTTACTTGTACAAGTTGTCTTACTCCCTCAAACACATGAAATTGCTATTAGGACTTTGACATTAATTTGTCTATTTATTTTTGGAGCATCTTTATTTAAAAAAAAAAAAAAAACTCATGTAAATATAAAAATGATTTTTTATGTTATTATCAATATAAAAAAAATAACAAATATGATAAATATCACTTATATTAAATTCATAAATAAAAGGTTGATGATATTTTTTAACACATCTCACGTTATTTTGTATTAACATCAGTATTTTTTATTATTTAATAAATATTTAAAAGAGTCATATTTAAAATTTATAAACTGAAAATAATATGTTTTAAAATTGAATATTGAACTTTTTATCAATCATTCTTAATATTTATCAAATGATTTAAAATAGAATGAAGTAAAATTTTACTTTTTATTTATGATTCATTACAATAAATATGATGTCTTCATATTCATGATAAAATAAAAAATTAAATTAAAAAAATGTTGATAAGAAAATTGATCATTTTTTCCATTCAAAAAGTCTCAAATAAACTATAGACAAGCTGTGGTGATGATGAAAGACAAAAGTATAACAAGAATATGTAATTTTTTAAAACAAGTTTTTTTTTCTGGTTGTAAAATCTCATAAGTTTTTCAAAATCAAATTTTGTATGCTTTTGTTAATTTAACTCTTATCAAATTTGATCATTCATGATCACAAGATGCATGTTATAAAATATTTTTACATTTTTTAGTTTTTGATTGTATAGATTGTTAAAATATCTTTTACCATATTGTCAAGATTACTTTAATTAATATTGATATAGTTTTTTTTTAGTGCCTACCTAGAGAGTTCGTTGTCTATATATTACAAATAAGTATAATTATTGATAAATAAATAATTTCAATTATTCAATATATGACTCTATTAAATTTTTAAATACTCTCAAAAATAGAAAAGAATGACATGTGTGTCAATCATATTTATGTAGGAAAAATATCTTTCTGAAAATTACAAATGATTAATTGGCAAGCTGAAATTTGTTTCCAAATCCACATTTTATTATGAACCATATATTGACGTTGTCACATGGAAGTGGAGGTATTTAAGAGATGAAAATAAAATGGTTATATTTTATTATGATATTATACTCTTTTTATATGGAGCTCATATGAGTTTGCAATGTGTAAGTAATGAAACTTTGATCATATTTTTTATCAAAGTACATCACAAAGTATAAACCACCATGTGCTATTACCATTGATCACAAATTTGCAAAAGTTGTAGATCTAATAGGTTTTAGTGAATTGCAATAATAATTAATTTCATCCTATATATTATGGAGATAGATATCATCAGTGATGCAAGTTTAACATGTATGCCAATTCCAATCATACTTATATTTGACACTAATTTTTATATAGTATTCAATCTTTTCACACATAAAAATTGTGCTTATAAAAATACTTCATATTTTATACAACATTATATTCAATTGTATACTCAAAATGTCATATATTTTTTTCACTTAATTTTAAAAAATTCATACGGTTATTAATAAATAGAAGCTTACATATGATGAATAATTAGTTGAAAAAAGAATATAAATGTTTATAAATAAATAAAAAAAAGACAAATTTGATTCGATAATTTTAATAATTTGTATTCAATAAATATTTGTTTAATATTTCATTTTATTTGTTTAAGTTTTTTGTTGAGCTATTATCATGAATTATCCACATGCTCCGTAAATGTATATGGAAAATATCTATGTGTCCGTAACTTGATATTATGAGATTAATATTTCCTTTTTGTTATGTTTATTTATGGTGTACTATATACGTAAATTATAACATGTTAAAAATTGTTTGAAAAACTAATGAACATATTTTTTTGATAAGGTGTTATATTCTTCACAATTCAATGGAGCCTCTACATGTTTGGATTTGCAAAAATGACTGAAATATGTGAAGCCATCACAAATTCTAATCTTAACACATGATAAGTGTCATGCTTATAATATCCTAAAAAATAAAACAAGGAGAATGTGCATGTTTACTTGTCTCATTTTTATTTTGAAACAGTATTGGATTCCACTAACAAAAGTTAATCTGATTATGAGGGAGTACTTGAGTGACGGCTATATGATTGGAGATCTCTCTACTCAAACTATTCATTAAGTATTTAGTATTCCTATTAAAGGTTATATGCAAGAATTTGTCATAAATATAATAAATAATTCTTGCATGATGAATTCAATCATGATCTAAACACATTTTTTCGTGTTTAGATCATGGTGACAATATTATCATGAATGAATGTTTCATGTTTGTAACACACATGCTATACAAGAAAGGAATAAATCAGAATATAATATATTTATTTCCAAGAGGAATGAGGTACCAAGATAGCCAAAATGCAAAATAAATAAATAAATTGATTTGCACATCTTTATATAATATGGAATTTGAAGTATGAAGATCAATAGTCAAATACACTTCAAATGTTTGTAAAATTCAATTCAAATAACACACATATAACTCATCAATCAAGATAACACTAAATACATAAATAATATCGTTAGAACATATTGTCAATATATAATGGATATCTTTTCAATAAAATGATCGATTCCTAGCTACATACAAACAAACTAATGATAACATTACATTTTTTTATTTGTTCGAAGTGCTCAAATAAGCCAAATCCTTTGATTAAGTAAGAAAAATTTATCCAAATGTTGTCCACCATTTTAGACACAATTTCTTTAGCCACAAGTGTCTCATTTGACCCTTTAATCAAAATTGTATTTTTCTTAGAATGGGTCAAAATTGAAGAGCCTTAACTACCTCATGATTCCACTTATATACATTTCTAACTCTAAACTATCATAGGTTCCTTTTAATCAATATTGTCCTCTCCAACAATTTTTTTTTTTGGATTTTTGTTTCTTGGATGACTTCAGTTGCTATTCGAATGAATCCACACTCACTCACATGTACCTCACACACCTTCTTTGTCATATCATGTTGATAGGTCTTCATCCCTTTTGACATTTCAATCCCATCACTCAATACATATCCTTCATGGAATCCTTGATATTTTTGGAACTTTTTCATTGCTTGCTCCAACAAACTTTGCCTCAAAGTCATTATACATTGTAAATAAATATATAGTGCATATGTTGGCTAATGTATCCAATTGTGCAAGCTATTATACATTTAGATAGATAACTTGGTTATTTAATCTGGTTATTTGAATCCAAAGCTGCTCATTCTCTACTTTAACAAATGATTTTATTTTATTTTAAAAAGAAAGTCATTGTTTTCTTTAATTCTTTCTCTATCATGATATTTTCCTTTGTCACATTCTCCATATATGGCTGTATGGCTTTTTTGCCAAAGCCATACAAGGGATACCTTCCTCCAAGATAATGAACACTTCCCACAAAGTGACTTCCTCTACTCCTCCTACCCCTAGTTGGCTAGTTATGAATATGTTGCGTTTACTAATGGCTACATCCAATTCATCTTTAATATTTGACAATCTCATCTTCAATTTATACTTCTTTCGATTTGTTGTAGTAAACCAGTCCATTTTTAAATAGATTTTCATCTAGTAAGAAGATAGATACATTATCTCTTCTCTTTGGTCCTTAAATTCTTGATCATCGTTTGTAGTATCCAAATGAAGATTACATCTCAATTCATCCAAACTGGACATCCTACAAAGCTCTTCACAAATCAAACCTTATGCATATTCACATAAGTACTCCTCTACATATGAAATATTTGGTTGAGCGTGAATGTGATAGGGGCACTCACTTCTTAAATACCATGATTGTAGAACTCATCAATTACTTTCAAATTATACACCGTAAGACTACTCCATATAACCCGAAGGCAAATGGTTTGACTCAGAAGTCCAACGGGTTGTTATGTAAAATTTTCAATAAAGTAACGGTTAGCCATATGTATGATTGGGATACTAAAGTGCTAGCGGCATTATGGACTTTTCGTAATGCGGAGAAGATTACGACCAAGCAAACGCCCTTCTATCTCACGTATGGGATGCATCCATGTAACAACAAAGTTACATTAGAATTGGGTAGTTGTAGTGTTGATTGATTCGTTCCCAAAGGAATGGGGTGTTAACTTAATATCAGGTGGGGAATATGTGCGTTTAGGCTTCTTTAATCAACTTTGGACAATCACGGTTCGAAGAGTGGAATCAATTCATAACTTAAAACCCATCATGAAATAAAGTGCTAAGAAATTCCAGAAGGAATCCTTTTACTAAGATTGGGTGATTCCAATTACAAGAGGTAACATTCAAGAGAGGTAACATTCAAGAGGTAACATTCAAGAGAGGATTCCAATTACAAGAGGTAACTTTGAGAGGGAGAATGAGAAGCTGCACCAGCAATTGAAGAGGGCGAAGCAGCAGTTGCATGAAGTTGATGTTGATCGACCGGCTAGATTAGAAGATTTGGCGAGTAGGTGCTCGCAATACCTTTTTGCTCGGTGTGATGATGTGGAGGCTGAAAGGTTGGAACGTTTGACAGTGGCGATGAATACCCCTTGCGATTCGAAGGATCGCAGGAAAGAGATGTACAAAGCCATGGGACGCGAATGCCCCGAAGCGTCTGCGAGTCCATCGGAAGGAGATCGCGAGAGGACATCAGGGAATTACAGATGAGCGTCGATGTCTTCGCATTAAAGGAAGAGATGTCATCGAAGGAACTTGAAGTGCCCCGTAATTGTAGTCGGACTGTGACCTCCGGGCTGACTCTCACTCAGGTTTACCTCCGATGGCTTTTTGGAAGCTCATCATGAATCTAGAAGGACTTAGTCCCACCCTATGACCATGACCCTATTGCTCACTCTTACACAAACTCTCAAAGTCCAAGCTCTATTATGCACATTATCACCAAGAGTAAGATATCACTCAAAGGAAAGGGATACTTTGGTAATCAAAGTCTTCATTGAATCAAGGCTCCACTCCGAACATGACGTCTCCAAGAACCAAGCTCCCCAAAACTAAGATCACCACACTATCTTCTCCCAAAACTAACTTCCATTGAAAAACTACTTGAGAGGTGCTTCTCAACCTCTCTATTTATACTACTTAGAATCTTACCTAGTAACTACAAGTAATCACCATGTAACTTCCTCTTACCAAGTTTAAAAGCGAGGTAGAGATCACAAACCCCAATGAAAGGGTACATGGCAACATGCAATTGGTCCACTTGGATCTTCTAGAAGCCCAACTACTCCCTAATTGACTTCTAGTGTACCAAGTCAATCTCGCCCTAGATTTAAGGGTCTTCACCAAGTCCAACCAATGAAAACTAGTCCAAGTCAAGGGAAGTCAAGATACCCATGTGATGGAATCTATTCCTTGACTCATACTAAACAACAAAATAGAAGTTCTCATCTACCACACCAAAAGTTACTCTATATTTTCCTCCAACTTAACCATAACTAGCTAAACATAGTCATGACTAAGATAAACTTAGGCACAATTTAGATATACTTTCATTTTATCCTATATGTACAACCACAGGTCTTACATTTACCCCGGACCAAGATTTCACTCCGTCCTCGGAGTGAAAGAATCTGATCGTCGATGAAACGGCTTCAACTTGTCGTGATTCACCGGTCAAAATGTCATCCTCCCAACTCCTTCAAATCGTAAGTAAAGTTTCCCCCACACCTTGTGAACTATGAAAGGACCAAAGTACTTTGGAAGAAATTTCTTTCTTGCTCTCTTATATCTAATGGAATCGTAAAGCATTACCCAATCACCTTCTTTGAAAATCTTCATCTTCTTAGTCCCAAATCGATTATCATGATACTTCTTCTGCAATTGTTGAGCCCGCTCCACACGTACCATAGCCCCGGCTCGAGCCTCCTCCGGCTCCAACAGTTGTTGACATCTTGATTTGATAGCTTCTACTCCATTCTTCCTCTTTAACTTCCGTTGGATAGTTAAGAAGGTCGTCAAATCAAATTGAATTGGAAGCTTTGACTCGACACCATATACCATACGGAAAGGTGAGTACCACTGTTGATGTCTTCCAAGTCGTCCGATACTCCCACAAGATAGCATGCAGCCTTTTGTCCCAATTTTGCTTGCTCCGTCCATGTGCGCATCCTTGGCCAACATCATGCAAAGCGTATAGTTGGTTCGCTCACGCCAACCCATTAGCATTTGGTTTGTAGGAAGTAGTCACCGTGCCTTGATGGAGAAATGACCTAGCATGGCTTGTATAATGCTTCCAACAAACTCACCACCTCTATCAGATATAATTTCTAGAGGGCATCCGAATCTAGTTATTATCCTCTCATATAGAAATCTACCCACTTCTTCCTCACTAGTAGATTTTAGAGGTCTAGCTTCTACCCACTTGGTTAGATAATGCATGTAGCTACCACAATGAACTTGTTATCCCGAGGAGTAAGATTCAAGGGTCCTACAAAATCTATTCCCCACTTTTCAAAAGGACCTAAAATAGGAACTGATGTCAAAGGAGGGGTTTTATGGACTTTTTAGCAAAAGCTTGACACACATCACAACTCTTGCAAAATTCCACACAATCTTTGAAAATGCCCTTCCAATGATAGCTTTGCATCTAGGATCTTAAATGCGATTACCTTTCTGCAAAGTGTCCTCCACATACCGAGCCTTCATGAAACTCCTTCATAAGTTGAATTGACTCCTCCCTTCCAACAACCCTTACGAGTAGTCCATCCGCTCCTTGATGAAATAATCGTCCTCTATGATGGTATAAGGTTCACATCGCTTCACCAATGCATTCCTCTCCCGTGAATGCATGCCTTGGGGAAACTCTCCCTCCGAGATGAAATCCCATATCCCCTTGTATTCGGCCGGTACCTTTGTTATGGTGTCCATCATCGGCAAATCCTCATCTGGAAATGTATCATCCCTTTGGTTGATCTCCTTCCTCATCGTATGCTTTCGAGACATCAAATCGGCATTGGCATGTTTCTTATCGGGTCGATCCTCAATGATGTAATCAAACTCCGCCCGGTAACAACTTCCATCGGCTATCCTACCCTCGGCATTAGGCTTGTTGAAAATGTACTTCAAAGCCTTGTGGTCGATAACGATAGTAAACTTCCCTCCCAATAGATAGTGTCGAAACTTCTTGAGTGAGAAGATCACGACTAAAGCCTCCCTTCGATCTTGAATAATTTCTCTCGGCTTTTGCACCATCGTCTACTAGCATAAGCAATTGGATGATCATGGCTATCTTCATCTAAGCGGCTTAGAGTGCATCCTATAGCAATGTTTGATGCATCCGTGTAGAGAATGAAAGGTTTACCCCAATTTGGTTTGGCTAAAATAGGAGCCGTTACCAACGCCTTCTTAAGAAGTTCGAGCATGCCACAATTGCCTCTCCATCCTTGAGGATTAAATCGTAATCCGTCCCTTCTTCATGTAAACCGTCAAGGCATAAAGCTTTGTTGGAGAAGGAAAAGATGAACCATCGATAGTATCCCACCATTCAAAGGCTGCTCCAACTTGGTCAACGTCACGGAAAAGGTAAGTCGAGGATCGTTTCACCTTTTACGGATCCACCGCTATACCATCTTTGGAGATGATGTGCCCTAACAACAAACCTTCCTCACATCCAAAAATGCATTTTTCTGGATTGAGCGAGGCCTTAACTTTCTCCAACCGTTGTAGAATTTTGATCAAATGATCAAAATGATCCTCCTTCTTCCATTATACACAAAAATCATCTATGAAATCTCGCACAAATTTCCCAATAAAAGTTCAAACACCTTGTTCATGAACCTCTGAAAAGTTCTTTTGGAGCATTACATAGACCAAAGGGCATTACCTAAAGGCAAAAAGTTCCCCATGGCGTGGTAAAAGTGGTTTTGAGCTGATCTTCAGGAGCAATTTGAATTTGGTTATAACCACTATAACCATCTCCAAAACTATACCACTCATGACCCACCACTCCTCTAGAATCTCATCTATGAAAGGTAAAGGATAGTAATCCTTCTTTGTGACGACATTCAACTTCTTGTAATCTACGCATACCGTAGCTTACCATTCTTCTTCTTGACTATCACAATAGGAGAAACCCATTCAAATTCTCTACCTCATAGATGAAACCCGCATCCTTTAGCTTGTCGATCTCCTCCTTGACCACCACGGCCGTTGGTGGATTTATCAACGTTGCTTGGCGTCTTGGGCGAGCCTTCTCCTCTAACTCAATGCGATGAGTTTCTAAGGTTACTTCCTTCAAATCCTTGTAGCTAAAGGCAAAGACATGGATATATTTTCGAAATATATCCAAGAACCTTGACTTCTCCTCCATAGTAACCTTGGGACCAAACTTGAGAGTGGAGAGCCGTCGAGTTATCTCATCTTTACTCATCTTCATCTTGTCGGGATCTTTCACCACCCCGGCCTAGGAAGTAAATCCATTGCAGCAAGAACTTGAACTTGAACATCATCGTCCGAGGTATCTTTAGATGATGTCTCCTCATCGGTCGACATGTTGGTGTCAACCTCTGAAAAACTACCACTTTCTTCACTCTCGGACTACGAGTAATCACTCGTAGGTCTATCCGAGTGCGAGACCCGCTCCTCCGCCACTTGTGAGAGGGACCTTCACTCGATGGTTTTTCGGCCCTATCGAAGGTAACCCTTATGCCACCCGATCAGTTGTCCTCACGACCCTCAACCAAGGTCTTCCTAACAACAAGTCGTTAAGCTAGCCTCCTCAAGCACTTGAAAGGACAACAAGGTTTGAACTCCCATCACTCTTACCACCACCTTGTCCACCACTCAATGGGTCGCACCTTTTTTGCTTGTTGGCCATCCCAACAATGATGTTGGAAGGTCTTGAAAGCTTCATCCCCAACTTCTTCAACAAACGTTCGACATGGCATTCACCGCGGATCCACCATCCACTAGTACATCGAAACATCCGTCCATTAATGCGTACTTCAATCTTGAAGCTTTGAGTGCATACCTCCGCAGCGGCATCCACCACTCCTACTCCAACATTCGCCATGGAAGCTTTCCCCTTGGATCGTAAACTTCTTGGTCCTTTTTTGGAGCTTAGGCCTCCCCCCTCAACTCCTTTCTTATCGTAGGATTTAGAGCAATCAATTGGCCAACAGTTATATTGGCTTTTTGATTCCCCACATCCTCCACCATGTCGTATTTGAGCTGGGTAGATGAAATGGAGAAATCATCCATTCCCAACTTCTTTCGGTGCTCTCGGTTGACTCACACCACTGGATCGAGTGCTCCGGCTTTGTTGATCTTCCATTGAGATGGACTCCTCTGCAAATCTTGCTCTCTTCTTCTCGTGTGCAAGAATATCAACTCTGGAACTTATAGAGCTCTCTCCCTTCTCAAAGCGTGCAGCGATGAGGAAACACATCAATAGGCGCTACTCCCTTATCCTTGATTGACTTGGAGCAGGGAGTAGAATTGTTGTGTCTAACTCCATCATGTTGTCGAGGATTAGGACAATTTAGTTTTGGAAATGAGGGCCTCCACAACTAAAGCATGAAACTGTGAAGTTCCCTTGTGGTGGATTTCCTTTTGGAGGATAATTCCCATACCCTCTAGATCCTCCCCCTACATTCTGATTCCTCCTCTCCCATAGTTGTACTACGTTAATCTTGAGATCGGCGAGTGTTTTACGTGATAGATTTCAACTCATGGTGCAAGTCTACCACTTTGGAGAATTTACTACTGGCGCGGCAACAACGGTAGGAGTTGCCATTCTAACCACAACGGTGGTGATGCTTCTCTAGCCACCAAGCTAGAATCATCGTCTTTTAGGCTCTCCTCCATTCGAATAGCAATGCGAATAGCCTCAACCTTAGAAGAGGGCTTTTCATATCTCACCTTGCTTGAATCGAGGGCTTCAAACCTCAATGAAGTTCTTTGTCAACATCATACAATCCCCACCATGGTTGGCTCGACCTCGTCTCCACTCTTTCTCAACACCACACGAAAAGCGTGACTCCGGCTTCTCCGTTCTCTCTACGTATGATCTCACCTTCTCACTCTCTCCTTGCTTCAAAGGTGACTTCACACATCACTTCTCGTAACTTTCATCCGGAAGAAAGTTTTCAACAAGATTCTCCGTCAAACTCTCCCAAGTGTCTTCCTCCACATGCTCCTTCTTGTACTCATTGTACCACTTCAATGCGAGAATCCTCCAAGAAGTCGGGCAAAAGGATAGCCCATTCGGTTTCCTTCTCTCATTGTTTCCTATGCATGCCCTCTTGAAGTCTCTCACAAAAGATTCTACATCTTCTTTCTCTCTCCCATAGAACACGGAAGCTTCCCCATTTCCAATTCCTTTTGTCGTTGTTGTTGGAAATTTATATGGGACTCCTAATACAACACAAACAAAACTAGCTCCATTCTAGAGTAATTCATCAATGGCAAAATGAGCGGAATTGGTTGGTCCAAGATTGCCATGGCTCTCTCCTCTCCTAAACACACTATGAGCCTTACCCTCATCGACATCTTCTCGATCATTCTGAAAATGATCTCCATCTTCAGTTAGAACTTGAGCCACATGGAGATTTCAACTTTTCGGTATCTGCACTCAATTTATCTTCAAAGCCCTCCACTAGTGACTCCAACAGAGCTTTCACGCCACTACACTCGTGTCCTAAGGGAAGTCCGGTCCTCCACAATTTTCACAATAGTTTCCACTCTTGGATTCATGGGAGATGATGGTCCCCGATGAAGGTTTAGCTCTCCCACGTTTCGTCTCTCTCTCAACCTCCGATCTTTGGTCCTCAAAGGACAACTCACAAGCTTATGTCCCTCCTCTCCACAATAGAAGCAACTCTCACGTTTATCTCGGGGAACTTTTTTAGTGTCCTCTCTTCAAACTCCACTCTGAACTCCCTCGTGTTCGAATCCGCTGAAACAATCACGTCCAGCCCTTGAGGTATCTTAGATAACCGGATCTTCCAAAGAGGTTGATCTCCCATTTTCCAATGAGTGTCAAGTCATCCTCACTATGCAAAACACTCATGCACTCACTCTCTCGGAATGATCATAAACAAGGAAAAAGTAAATCTGAAAAGTAAAGCAGTTTTGCTCACTTTTATACCCCCCTATACTTCAGGTATCATAACTTTCTCTATAAAATGATCTCTCAACGAAATTTAAACCCACATGTAGCTTAGCTCTTGATATACAATCGTGCAAAGTTTCAAATCCTGATTCAATTCTTGCACGAATTGATAAACTCTGTACACTTTTTCCCGAGCTATCTTTCAAAACCCGTCAAGACCCTAGCAAATTCTAAACATCATAACTTTTGATCTAGACATGATATGACTGTTATTTCAAGTGCAAAACGTATCCCATCTACTAATCTAAAATCAATAAAATTATCGGAAAAACTTTGGAAAATAAAGTTTTCCTCCCAAATACATACTATAGCACTCTCGCCTCATCCCAAACAACACTTAAGTAAACAAAATGTACAAAATAACTTCCAGGCTATCATATAACACTACGGATACACAAATGGTACATTACTATGCATCATGATCTCGGTTCGCTCTTCCCCCCACAGTCCTCTCCATATGAGTTCTCATCATTGCGCTCTCACGGGCAATAAACTGGATTGAACATCTCTTCTCCTTCTAGGCGAGGTCCTGGCAACGGAACCAAAAATGTGACCTCCGGGCTGACTCTCACTCAGGTTTACCTCCGATGGCTTTTGGGAAGCTCATCATGAATCTAGAAGGACTTAGTCCCACCCTTTGCCCATGATCCTATTGCTCACTCTTACACAAACTCTCAAAGTCCAAGCTCTATTATGCACATTATCACCAAGAGTAAGATATCACTCAAAGGAAAGGGATACTTTGGTAATCAAAGTCTTCATTGAATCAAGGTTCCACTCCGAACATGACATCTCCAAGAACCAAGCTCCCTAAAACTAAGATCACCACACTATCTCCTCCCAAAACTAACTTCCATTGAAAAACTACTTGAGAGGTGATTCTCAACCTCTCTATTTATACTACTTAGAATCTTACCTAGTAACTACAAGTAATCACCATGTAACTTCCTCTTACCAAGTTTTAAACGAGGTAGAGATCACAAACCCCAATGAAAAGGGTACATGGCAACATGCAATTGGTCCACTTGGATCTTCTAGAAGCCCAACTACTCCCCAATTGACTTCTAGTGTACCAAGTCAATCTAAGCCCTAGATTTAAGGGTCTTCACCAAGTCCAACCAATGAAAACTAGTCCAAGTCAAGGGAAGTCAAGATACCCATGTGATGGAATCTATTCCTTGACTCATACTAAACAACAAAATAGTAGTTCTCATCTACCACACCAAAAGTTACTCTATATTTTCCTCCAACTTAACCATAACTAGCTAAACATAGTCATGACTAAGATAAACTTAGGCACAATTTAGATATACTTTCATTTTATCCTATATGTACAACCCTGGGTCTTACAGTACTGTCTAGAATTCGCCCTTCTTCTCCCAACATCATTGGGACCAGTTTGTCGAACTTCGGAAGAGGTTCTTTGGTCGAAATTGACGTAATGAACTGCTTGTACTCGGCAGGCAGTCCTTGCAATGTCGCACCGATAATCACAGTCGGATCAAGTTGAACATTGACATATGCTAACCGATCTGCCGGTTGCTTGATGTGATTGACGCAGTCATTGGCACACATCGAGCCTTTCTTGACCGTATTGAATTACTCCAGCAATTGTAGCTTCCGAGCTTCTGAGCTTCTGTTCCCGAATGAAACATCTGTGACAACGCGTCCCAAGCTTCCTTGGGTGTGTCACAGTCTTGAATGTGACCGATCATCGAGCCTGAAATCGTGAGCCCAATGTAGTGGATGGCTTGATACGATCGCTTTCTCCACTCACGCAATGTGTCTCGCTCCTCACTAAAGATCACCAAAGAACCACGATTGGTGCTTTCTCCTCCCCGGTCACAAGCTCCCATAGCCCCTGGCCTTGAAGGAAGATCTTCATTTGAAGTTTCCACGTTTGGAAATTGTTCTTGTCGAGTTTCTCTCCAGTGATCATGCTCACGGATTCTGCCATTGTTGTGGTCACGAGCGGAAATCAGGACTCCAACACGGCAAAATGCGCGCACGGACACAAAACAAACAGAAAGAACACCTCCGCGACTACGGCGGAAAAAACAGCTCCTCTGCACCTCGATCAAGAAACATGTAAAACTCCAAAAATTGGCGAAATGTGCCTGTCTTGACCCTTGACAAAAGAATGAAATGTGTTCGCGATTCTGCTTTGCCGCGATACTTAAGCAAAAATGACGAAGAAAGCTCGGATTGAGCTGAAATTTTTCGTGGTAGGAGCTTTGACGGAGGTCAACTAAGGTTGGACCTTTGCTTTGGTAGAAACCCTCAAATCTCTAAAAAACCTCGTTTAGGTCTCCAAACAGCTCCTCAAAGATTTTGGAAAAGGCGATAACTATCACCAACAACTCCAAATCGCACGAAAACTTCATGGCTACCAAATTCAACCATTCTGCGCAAGATGACTTCCTTAAGGGAGTTTGGCGATCAGAAATAGGTAAAAAATGATCATCTTGACCTCCGAAAATACGATTGAAGATTCTGAGAAAACACGAAACGGTTCCCCAACAATCTAATCGCTTCAGCGGGACAGCCTCCAACTTTGAGGCACACTCCTCACTGATCTCCAGCACTCCTCTATGTCTAATCTACATAACTAATGCTCCCACCATGCTCTGATACCATGTTGAGAAACCGACTCTTTAGGAATCACTCCAAAAAGAGGAGAGCACACCAAAGCGACAAGAGAGAGTGTACAGGAATGAGATAGGGAAGGCTTTGCCTTCCCATGTATATATATAGGGTGAGTACAAGGAAATCCTAATTTCGGGTTAGCTCTAAACAGATCTGTACCATCGGTATGTAACAACCCTAGATCAACTCGATGAGCTTGGGATATTAACATCCTTTGGCCTAACGGCTAAATCCACCCTTGCTCCCTTTCTTTCCTTCTTAGTTCTTCTCTGGCTACCGCCTTTCTTGCTCGAGCTATAGGCTCAAGAGTGACAGTTGTTTCTTCTGCAAGCACAACGCTCACCACTCCTGATTCCTCCTCGGATGGGTTAGCAAGGGCTTGCCATTCCGACATGCATGGTCGGAAGTAAACCTAGGGGATTGTAGGACCATACTTGGAGATTTTTTGACTGTTTTTTTTTGTTTTTTGAATGAAAGCAAACGATATTCGGATGAAATCTGGTCCACCGAATACGAATATGTGAAATAAGTACGAATATGGCCAAGACGAATGAGTTGTTAAGGAATGTCTGAAGGGTCGAACGGATTAGGGCAACATGTTGTTACTAACTAGTAACAACATCAATAAGTGCGACGAGCCGCAGAGGAGCAAGAACGAGCCGACGAGTCAAGTAGACGAAATGAAGAGGAAATCGACCATTCGATCGGAGGCTCGTGAGCCTATTCAATTGCCAGTGGAGAAGATATCGATAGGAGTATATTGACCTTTGATGCCGAAGCCAGATTGGACAACCGGAGAATTGTTATGATTAAAGAACTTAGGCGGAGAGTTCTTAGCATGGCGTTGGGACTACGTGTGCCCAGAGTTGTGTGAAGAAGTTTGAGCGAAGAAGATGACAAATCCAATAGGATGGAGAGGGCATCCAGTCGGCGATTTACACAGGCTTCAACTTTGACGAGACAAAGTGGTTTGACCCTAGGGAGAGGAAGGGCACAAACGCTTCAAGATTGATCTTATTCGAGACGACTTCCGAAGAAAGATAATGTATACTTTGAATCAACTATTTTCACCACAATGAACTGCTTATGTAAGTATGCATAAGGTGAGAATAGTGGAGGGATTCGTCGGCGGATCAATGAAGGTCAATTGGGGAGAGATCTTCGCTCGGAATGTGCAAGCGATGAGACAGAGGCTACGAGCATGAGAGAAGGGACTGATCTTCATCTCTTCGTTCTTGGTGCACATGTATTTGCGCCTGGGGTGGTTGACACCACAAGAAAGAAGGCGATATCAGCTGAATGTGGTCAGCACTCTCGGTGGACCAACGGCGAGTAATGGTAGTAGTGGGTCGAAAGGAAGTGTGGGACCCCATCAAGACGATGGTGTGCAGTCGCCAGTGAGGCCGAATCAGCAGAAGATGCCTTCAGAGGCAAGGTCTAAAGCAATGTGGGATATAGAGGAAGCTGTATTCGGGAAGGACGACTCCGTGGGGACCACTTAGAAGAGGAGTCCAAGTGTGGAGATAATTGCAGAACCCAGCAGCAAGAAACGGAAGCTGAAGGAAATCACCCAGCCAGGTAGTCCAGTACCGAAGGCATCGCAGCCTAAGGTAAAAAGCAACAAAGGTAACAATGGAGGAACCGTTTTCTTCGGTGTTACAGTTGGCGCAGAAGTTGGAGAACGTGGTGGAGCCAGTTCTGATGGAGCTGAACGAGATGGGGGGCAGTTACATCAAAGGATGGAATCCCCAAGAAGACGGTTATATGGAGCTGATTCAATTGCTCAAGGGAAGAAGGATTAGGCTGACACTATAAAGTAATTGACAGAGTCAATGGAGCGTCTAGAGAAGCAGAAGAAGGAGGCGACGCATGAAGCTATCACCGTGAAGCAAACATACAGTGAAGTTTACAAGATTCAAAATGCGGAGGTGAAGTTCGTGGAGTGGGAGAATGAGAAGCTTCAGCAACAATTAAAGATAGCAAAGGAGCAATTGCATGAAGTTGATGTTGAACGACCAGCTAGATTAGAAGATTTGGTGAATAGATGCCCGGTGTGACGATGTGGAGGCGGAACGGTTAGAACGATTGACTGTGGAGATGAACACTCCTTGTGATTTGAAGGATCGAAAAAAGGAGATGTACAAGGCCATGAGACGCGAATGCCAGGAAGTGATGCGAGTCCATCGGAAGGAGATCGCAGAGGACATCAGCGTCGATGCTTTCGCATTGAGGAAAGAAACGTCATCGAAGGGACTAACAACTTTCCGAAGAAGTAGTCGGGCGCGATCCATGTAGTCGACTGTTAACAATAGGTGCGAGTAAATTGTATAAATAGGAGTAGTGTTAGAGTAGGATTACCGCTTGTAGGGATATGTTTAGAGGTTTCAGACTGTTTTTTTTATTTTTGGAACATAAATAAATGATATTCGGGGGAAGTGTGTATCGCCGAATACAAATAGGAGAAATAAGCGCGAAGATGGCCAAGACGAATAAGTTGTTAAGTAGGTCTGAAGCGTGGAACAGATTAGGGCAGTTAGTAACAACATCGACGGGCGTAACGAGCTGCGGAGGAGCAAGAACGAGAGTCGAGTCAAGTAGCCGAAATGAAGAGAAAATCGGTCACTCGATTGGGAGCTCGGGAGGCGATTCAATTGCATGTGAAGAAGATGCCGACGGGAGTATATCGACCCTTGGTACCGAAGCCAGAATGGTCGACCGAAGAATTAGCACGATTGAACTTGGGAGGAAAATTCTTGGCATGGCGATGGCTCTATGTGTGCCTTGAGTTGTGTGAAGAAGTTCGAGCCAAGAAGACACCAAATCCGATAGGCTGGAGAGGACATCCAGACTCGTGGGATGCGTTAACTTTGGCCGAAGCCCTGGGAAGAGATTATTCGAAGGAGAAGGACGGAGTCGACTGGGAAGGTTTGGCGGTGCACACTGCATTCACCTTCGATGAGCGAAAATGGTTTGATCCCAGAGAAAGGAAGGGGACGAACGGCTTCAAGATTGATCTTATTCGGGACGACTTCTGAAGAAAGATAATGTATACATTGAATCAACTCTTCTCACCACAACGAACTACTTATGTAAGTATGCATAACGTGAGAATAGTGAAAGGATTCGTCGGTGGAGCAATCAAGGTCAATTGGGGAGAAATCTTCGCCCGGAATGTGCAAGCGATGGGGGCGTAGGCCGCGAACGGGAGAGAAGGGAGTGATCTATATCTCTTCGTTTCTGGTACACATGTATTCGCGTATGGGATGGTTGACGCCACAAGAGAGAAGAAGATATCAAGTGAGCGTGGTCAACACTTTGGATGGGCCAGCAGCGAGCAATGGCAGCAGCGGTTCGACGAGAAGTGTGGGACTCCACCAAGATGACGGTGTGCAGTCGCCGATGAGACCGAAGTCGCCAGGGAGATAACCGGAGGCGGAGAAGAAGCAATGAGAGGAGGAAGAAGCCATATTCGGAAGGGAGGACTCCAGAGGACCCACAGAGAAGAGAAGTCCCAGTGTAGAGATAATTGCGGAGCCCAAAGAGTGTTTAAAGGAAGTCAAGGAAACCGCGCAACCAGGAAGTCCAGTACCAAAGGCATCGCGGCCTAAGGTGAAAGCGACTAAGGTAGGAGTAGAAGAGCCACTTTCTTCGGTGCTACAGTTGGCGCAGAAGCTGGAAAATGTGGTAGTGCCGCCCGATGGAACCGAATGAGATGGGAGGCGATTACATTTAGGGGTGGAACCCGCAAGAAGACGGTTACATGGAGCGATTCGATTCTTTGAACCGCACTTTGCTTTCAAATGGGAAGAAGTATCGCGGAGACTATTAAGCGCTTGACAAAGTCTGTGGAGGCGTCAGAGAAGCGTATGGATAGGTGACAAAGGAAGCGAGTCAAGAAGAAAGCAAGCCCACGGAGAAATTGTAGAATCGGAGCGGAAGTGAAATTTGTTGAGAGAGAGAATGAGAAGCTTCACCAAAGAATTGAAGAGGGCGGGCGTAGCATAAGAAATTGATGTTGACCTAATCGGCTAGATTAGAAGATTTGGCGAGTAGGTGCTCGTAATACCTTTTTGCTCGATGTGATGATGTGGAGGCTGAAAGGTTGGAACGTTTGACAGTGGCGATGAATACCCCTTGCGATTCGAAGCATCGCAGGAAAGAGATGTACAAAGCCATGGGATGCACAGTGCGGAAGCGATGCGAGTCCATCGGAAGGAGATCGCAGAGGACATCAGGGAATTGCAGATGAGCGTCAATGTCTTCGCATTGAAAGAAGAGACGTCATCGAAGAACCCAGAGATGCCCGTAATTTGTAGTAGGGCGCGATCCGTGTAGGCGACGATTAGGAATAGGTGCGAGTAGATTGTATAAATAGGAGTAGTGTTAGAGTAGGATTATCGCTTTCTTTACAAGTGTTCATTGAGAACCATAATTGTAGTCGGGGGTAGAAACGAAGTGCTCGAGGAGCTGTTGAATGTTGCATCCGATTGGCCTTGACTGGTGCGCAATACCTGTGAAGATACCCGGGTATTCGTCCATGAGCCATCGTCGGATTCACTTTGCAGTAAAACTTCATCGAGGACATCGCCTCGGCACAGGCTTTGTAAAGGAGTGATCAACTCCCATCAGTAAATGCGAGGTGTAATTTCAATTACATGCGTAATTGCGTGCAATGTAATGGATGGGTAATGGTTTGTTAATCGACTTAGTGGTCTGGACTACTCTGTCGCAATACTCTTCGGACTATGCATGTCCAGAGTCTTCAAAAGAAGCATAAACAACCATATTCGTCGTTGATAGAAAGATAACACCTCATTCCCTTGGGAACGAACTGTAATTCTGTGCAAACGGCAAAACCTTTGTGTAACTTGTTTGTTACATCGCTTTCTTTGCAAGTGTTCATTGAGAATTGCAAGTGTAGTTAGGGTAGAACAAAGTGCTCAAGAAACTGTTGAATGTTGCGTTCGATCGGCCTAGACTGGTGCGTGATATCTGGGAAGATACCTAGGTATTCGTCCATGAGCCATGGTCGGATTTACTTCGCAGTAGAACTTCATCGAGAATATCGCCTTGACGTCAGCTTGTAAAGGAGTGATCAAACTCCCATCAGTAAATCTGGAGTGAAATTTCAATTACATGTGTAATTCTGTGCAATGTAATGGATGGGTAATGGTTTTTCAATTAGACTGAGTGGTCATGGATTACTTCGTCGTAGTACTCTTCGGACTATGCATGTCTAGAGTCTTCAAAAGATGCGTAAACTCACATATTCATCATTGATAGAGAGTTAACACCTCATTTCCTTGGGAACGAACTGTAATTCTGTACAAATGGCAAAACCTTTGTGTAACTTGTCTCTTACATAAATGTAGGAGCGTAGTTCTTAGGATAAGTAGGATTTTTTTTGGTTTTTGTGAATAAAGAGTTATATTCGGGTTCTCATGAGGGTATTCGTCCGAATATATATTGGTTAGACATGAATACCATTAGGGAGTTCAGACGAGTGAATTATGAGGGAATTTAAGCGCGCATCTGGGCGGCAGATTGAAGAAGTGTCGAGAGAAAGTCGATGCCAAGAACTTGCGAGTGCCGGAGCGAGAGAAGAGAGCTGCAATGTCAAAGCGTCGAACCGGAGGAGTTCAAGTAGGAAGAAGTGCAACGATGGGGAGAATTCGACCGCTTATTCTGATGGCGGATTGAACTCCAGCGGAGTTGCTGAGGTTGAAGAACCTCAAGGGAGCATTTTTGTCATGGCGATGGGACTATGTGTGCCCAGAGCTATGCGATGAAGTCCGAAGAGGGAAAGCGCTGATGGCAATTGGAAGCAGAGCTCAGCCAGAGAAGTGGGATGCGAGGCTGTGGGAGAAGGATCTGGGGCGCAACCATGAAGAAGACAAAGTCGGCGTCGATTGGGAGGGATCGGCATACACACAACATTTACCTTCGACAAGCGGAAGTGGTTCAACCCTAGAGAGAGGAAGGGGACGAATGGCTACAAGCTCGACTTGATTAAAAATGTCTTCAGGAGGAAGGTGTGTAATAGCACGGTAGGTACTATTCAGTCCGAATTCGTAAAGATTGATTCGTTCCCAAGGGAATGAGGGATCAAACCACACTAGTGAAGAAGGGAAGCATTTAGACATCTTTCTAACTCTGGACTGCGAAGTCCAAAGAGCATTCACAAAGAAGGCAATCGATTCAATCTCAATTCCTTCACAAACCCATCACATCACCAATTCCACAGACACAGCAAATAGAGTTCAGCAATTTGCTTTACTTTGGGATGGGGATCTCTCTCATTACAAGTTTGCGTCTCGGGGAAAACACCCTCTAAAGTACTTCTGATGCTACAGACAGGCTCAGCTCGTGGACAAATATCCGGGTAACTTCACGGATACACGCTTCAGTCGTCACAATGTCAGCTTGCAAACACTAGCTTCTCGAGTGCTCGTTCTACCCTGACTACAATTTGCAACCCAATAGCTTGAACACTTGCAAAGATGAAAGATCCACCACTTTATTTCCTACGACTATTTATAATGAATGTTCTAATTGCTACTCCTAACTGCCAAGCTAACCGTCTCCTACACGGATCGCTCTCTCCTAAGTCTTCTACTCTAATCTAAGCCGCTTGATCGCACCTCCGTTGCTTGCGTGAATGCGTCGATTCCTAACTACATTTCATGTACATCTGCTGCGATCTCATGTCGATGAAGAGCCATTGCTTCCCTGAAATCTCGACCCAATGCCTTGTACATCTCCTTTCGTCGATCCTTTGAGTCGCCGGGATTCTTCATCGATGTCACCAACTGCTATAACCATTGCGTCTCAACACGATCACACCGTGTGAACAGATGCTACGCACATCTATTAGCGAGGTTCTCCAACTTCGCATGTACCTCCACATCCACCTAAATCAGTCTTCGCTTCAAGTCTTGCACCGTGCATTCTCCTTCTCCACAAAATGGATCTCCGCACCCCAAATACGACAGATCTCTTCGTAGGCCTTCTTCGCCTCTTGAAGCTTCTTCTCCATCTCAGTCTTCTCTTTGGACAATTTGTCCACATTCTCTGTTAGCTCTCTCACTGTGATGGATTGGTCCTCCTTTCCCAACCCCAGACGGTTCATCATATGAATCAACTCCATATACTTGTCGGCTTGAGGTTCCCACCCTGGCATATACATCGGCCCCATCTCGTTCAACTCAAGCTATACCGGGACCACCACAGCTTCCAACTTCTGCGACAACTATAGTACCGATGCCATTGGTTCTGCAATCTCCTTTGAGGCTTTCGGCCCAGGCTTCACTGCCATCATCTTCAGACGAGAGGACTTTTCTAGTCCTACTTCTTCTACCTTCTTCTTTCCTACATCTCTTCGAACTGCTAGAGTAGCTAGTGGACTGTCTTCCACTACTCTCGTTCTCTTCCTCGAAGTTCCAATCACTTCAGTGTCGAGTCCGAATCGGGCTTGCTGCTCCGCACCGGTCTCACTTCTCCCGTTCTCTTCGGCTCAGGTGGGGCACTCGTTCCTAGACTCTGCGTCGACCCACTACTAGCACTGTCGATGTCAGCATCCAAGTCCGGCAACCCACTCTCCAACCGGTACAGCTGCCTCTCCCTATGCGTCAGCGACTCCAGCTTTGCATACAGGTGTACTAAGAAAGACAAGAGATAGACTACACTCTTATCATCTTCTCTTAGCTTCGTCGCCATGGCATGTACATTTTACGCAAAGATCTCTCCCCAGTTCACCCGGATAGTTCCTCCGATGAACCCTTCCAGGATCCTCACCTTGTGCATGCTCACGTAGGTTGTTCTCTGCGGTGAGAAAAGCAAATTCAAGGTGAGTGCTACCTGTTAATATCCCAAGCTCATCTAGTTGATATAGGTCGATCCGTACCTGATGACTACAGGCCGTAGATCTAGGGTTGTTACATACCAATGGTACAGATCTGTTTAGGGCTAACCCAAGATTAGGGTTTCCCTGTACTCACCCTATATATACAAGAGAAGGCAAAGCCTTCCTGATCTCATTCATGTACACTCTCTCTTGTCCCTTTGGTGTGCTCTCCTCTTCTTGGAGTGATTCCTAGAGAGTCGGTTTCTCAACGTGGTATCAGAGCATGGTGGGAGCATTAGTTTTGTAGATTCGACATAGAGGAGTGCTAGAGATCAGTGAGGAGTGTGGATAAGAATTGGAGGCTGTCTCGCTGAAGCGATTAAATTATTGGGGAACCGTTTTGTGTTTTCTCAGAATCTTCAATCGCATTTTTGGAGATCAAGATGATCGTTTTTGACCTACTTCCGATTGCCATTTCTGATTGCTATGGGAGTTGCCTTGCACAGAATTGTCGAATTTGGTAGCCATGAAGTTTTCGTGCGATTTGGAGTTGTTGGTGATAGTTATCGCCTTTTTCCAAAATCTTTGAGGAGCTGTTTGGAGGCCTAAACGAGGTTTTTTAGAGATTTGAGGGTTTCTACTTGAGCAAAGGCTTAGCCTTAGCGGAAGTATAGACGAAACTTTGTTCGCCTCTGTCAGAGCTCCTACCACAAACAATTTCAGCTCAATCCGAGCTTTCTTCGTCGTTTTCACTTAAATACTGTGCAGGCGTAGAATCACGACCACATTTCATTCTTCGTCTCCGGGTCAAGATAGACGCATTTTGCCAATTTCTGGAGTTTCTTGATCGAGGTGTAGAGGAGCTATTTTTCTGCCATAGTCGCGGAGGTATACTTTCTGTTCGTTTTGTGTCTGTGCAGGTACTTGCCGTGTTGGGGTAGTGATTTCCGCTCGTGACCACAACCATGGCAGAATCCGTGAGCATGATCACAGGAGAGAAACTCGACAAGAACAATTTCCAAACGTGAAAATTTCGAATGAAGACCTTCCTTCAAGGCCAAGGGCTATGGGAGCTTGTGACAGGGGAGGAGAAAGTACCAATCATGGTTCTTTGGTGATCTTCGCGGTGGAGCGCACATTGCGTGAGTGGAGAAAGCGATCGTATCAAGCCATCCACTACATTGTGCTCACGATTTCAGGCTGGATGATCGGTCACATTCAAGACAGTGACACACCCAAGGAAGCTTGGGACCAGCGCCGCCACGTATGTTCCATTCAGAACGAAGCTTGGAAAGGCTGCGATTCTTTAGCGACAATTCAATTCGGTCAAGAAAAAGCTCGATGTGTGCCTGTGACTACGCCAATCACATCAAGCAACCGGCAGATCGCTTAGCATCATCAATGTTCAACTTGATCCGACCGTGATTATCGGTGCGATATTGCAAGGACTGCCTGCCAAGTACAAGCAGTTCATTACGTCAATTTCGACTAGAGGACCTCTTCCGAAGTTCGACAAACTGGTCCCAATGATGTTGGGAGAAGAAGTGCAAAAGTGCAGGCAGTATTAGTGCAGTGGGCCCAACCCGCAAGAATGTGTGTTTTTTGCAGGTTCTGGAGGTTGAGGCAGAGGTCGTGGCAGAGGAGCCGGATATGGTGGTGGTGTAGAACCGTAGTTAGGAATTTTAAGCTTGTTTTTTTGTTTTTCGGAATAAAATGCATGATATTCGACGCAATTGAGTATTGACGAATACAAAGATGACTCTTAAGGCGAATATGCATGTTGAGAAGAGTATGTGTAGATTGAATTCGGCGGGAGCAATTTTGTTTCGGTTAGGGTAAAGTTGTAACTGTATCGTTGAGCAGTGGCGGGCGCAGAACCAGCAGAGTGACACGATGAAGAAGCGAGTGGCATTGCGATCAGGAGCACGGGAAGCTATTCGATTACCCCCTCCGCAGAAGATGGCGAGTGTAATTAGACCTCTGGTGCCAAAACAGGCCTCGACGTTGGAAGAATTGAAACGATTGAAACAATTGGGCGGAGCATTCCTAGCATGGCGATGGGACTATGTGTGTCTCGAGCTGTGTGAAGAAGTGAAGACCACGAAAGTTGCCAATCCGATTGGATGGAGAAGTTACCCTGATTCCTAGGATGCGATTCTATGGGCGGAAGCATTGGGCTGGGATTATGCGGTAGACAAGGATGGCATCGACTGGGAAGGATCGGCATTGCATACAGAATTCGACTTCGATGAGTCCAAGTGGTTTGATCCTCGAGGAAGGAAGGGGACCAACGGGTTCAAGATTGATTTGATTAAGGATGATTTCCGACGGAAGATCATGTACACGTTGAATCAGTTGTTTTCACCGCAGAGAACTACTTATGCTAGCATGCATAAGGTGAGGATAGTAGAAGGATTAGTCGGAGGGAAGATCAAAGTCAAATGGGGAGAAATATTCGCTCGGAATGTGCAGGCTATGGGACAGAAGTTGAAAGCAGGAGAGAAGGGAGTAGTGTACATTTCCTCTTTTCTGGTACACATGTACTCAAGGATGGGGTGGTTAACTCCAAGGGAAAGAGTGAAGTATTAGATGGATGCAGAGAATATTTTGCGAGAGCCGAATATGAGTGAAGCCAATAGTGGATCAACTAGAAGTGTGGGTCCCGAAGAAGGAAGCAATTTGCAGTCACCAGTTGCAGGCGAGATGCCTTCAGACGAGTTGGATGAAGTAATGCGGGGACTTGAGGAAGCTGTATTCGGAAGAGAGATTCGGCAGGAACTTCAGGGAAGAGAGTGCAAAGTCCGAGTGTAGAGGAAGTTCGAACGCCGGTCAATAAGAAGAGGAAGTTAAAGGAGATTGTTAAGCCAAGGAGCCCGCTGCCGAAAGTATCGAGGCCTAAGGTGAAGACATCCAAAGTAGATGGTGGAGAACCGCTCTCTTTGATGTTGCAGTTGGCATAGAAGTTAGAAAATATAGTTGTCCCTGTTCTCATGGAGTTGAACGAGATGGGAACAGACTATATTCAGGGTGGAATCCTCAAGAAGACGGTTACATGGAACTCATTCAGTTGATGAACCGCATTGCAACAAGAAAGAAGGACCAGACCCAGACTATTAAGCAGTTGATAGAGTCGGTGGGGCATTTGGAGAAGGAGAAGGCAAAAACACAACAGGAAATCACAGCAGCGAAGAAGGCTTATGGGGAGATTTGCAAGATCCGAGGAGCGGAGTTGAAGTTCGTGGAAGTCGAGAATGAGCGGCTTTGGAATCAATTGAAGGAGGTGAAGCGCCAGCTGCACGAGGTCGATATAGAGCGACCAGCTAGATTAGAAGTTTTGGGTAATTAATGTGCAAAGTACCTTTTTTCCCGGTGTGATGATGTGGAAGCTGATCGATTGGAGGCCTTGACCACGGCGATGAACACTACTGGCGATTCGAAGGAGAAACGAAAGGAGATGTACAAAGCGGTGGGTCGTGACTGTCAGAAGCGATGCAAATTCACCGGAGGGAGATCGCAGAAGATATCAGAGAGTTGCAAATCAGCGTTGATGCTTTCACCTGGCATGAAGAGACATCATCGAAGGATGCAACAGATCTCCGAAGTTGTAGTCGGACGCGATCCGTGTAGGTAGCGATTCGGATAGGACGTTAGAATTGTGTATAAATAGGACTAGAGTAGTTAGTCGAGACATCTTCAATTTGCAAGAGAAAGATAGGATTTGTTCCTATGTAGCCAGGGTAGAACGGAAACTCTCGAAGCCGTGCAGAGATCGCGGTGGCCTACCTGACTTGAGATCGGATTCCTGTGAAGATACCTAGGAATTCGTCCCACGAGTTTGGCTATCGACGATTTCGCCGGGAGAACTTCAGCGAGCTTACGCCTGGTGAATGTTACCTTTTGTGATTGGGATCACCCAATCTTAGTAAAAGGATTCCTTCTGGAAATTCTTGGAACTTTATGTCTTGATGGGTTTTTAAGTTATGAATTGATTCCACTCTTCGGACTGTGATTGTCCAGAGTTGATTAAAGAAGTCTAAACACACCTATTCCCCACCTGATATTCTGTTAACATCCCCTTCCCTTGGGAACGAATCAATAAACACTACAACTACTCACTTCTGGTGTAACCCTGTTGTTACATAAGAACTAAGTTGTAGGCTTAACTTTTTTCTTGGCGCCACTGCCGGGGAATGGATCTGTTAACATGCTAGTCACGGTGGGTGTACTATATAGTCTAGAACCATTTTAATGTCAGTGGCTGTCAAGCAGAAAGAAGAGACTGAGGGGCTCGAACGGGTTTGGGTTCAATCCACGAAGTCCGCCAAAGAATCCCGACGCAAAAAAATTGGTGGAAGCAGAGCCGAGGATGCATGACAGACAAACATCCAAAGGAAGAGCTACCCAAAGAACCAGCCGAACCTTCTGCTCGAGAGAAACGCTTGATTGCTCGAGAAGAACAAAGGAAGAAAGAAAGAGAAGGAGATTGGGTACGACCTTTGGGGCGAAGGAAGAATAAGAAGCACTCCCCTAAACCAAAAACAACTGGTTCGGACGGAGAAGGGAGTGCCTCGTCTACCCGAAGAGCAGAGATATGGCTTCGGCATGCGAGTAGCCCTGCTCAATTAGCAACCGGAGCACATTCTTCCTCCTATCCCACTTCGGAGTCTTCGGGAGAAGAAGAACCACAAACCTCAACTCGAGATATCACCCCTTCGGACGAAGACAACGGGGATCTGTGGACCGAATACACTTCGGCCACCCGGGAATCCGATCTCCAACGGGTGCTCGAAGTATGAACTAATCTCGAGAACCAGTTTAACTCTCAACATCAACAAATAGGCGAGCCGAGGCACGATGACCCCAATTACGGGCGAAGCACCCCCGGTTCAAGGGAACCACAGACAACGAGGATACGGACTCCTACATTAAAACCTTTGAGGCCATCTCGACGACAAATAAGGAACATGATCCAGCTGACCGTCGTTATATTGTTCCGGGGCTTTTTCGTAAGGGAGCCCGGATATGGATGAATAATCAGGAGGAGAGCCATGCCGTGGAAATTACCTCTTGGGATGGACTCAAGAGTAGGTTCTTGGCCCGGTTCTGAAAAATGGGATACGATAAGGTACTCCTAAGACGGTTGGGAGCCATCCGAAGGGAGAAGCATCAGAAGTTGCGGGAGTACACTGAACAATTCCTTAGTTTGTTAGATAGGATGCCATAATCGACAGTAAAAGCTAAACCATAATCGACGGCAATGGCCATCGAATGGTATGTGTTGGGTTTAGGTAAGTTTGACCCGCACTGTGAGACGTTAAATCAAAGGGCGCATCCGTCCACTGTGGACGCCATCATCCAAGCCGCAGAGGCTTACGAGTTATCTAATAAACACCGTAAGCAACTTAAGGAGGGGAGGAGTTCCCATAAAAGAAGACGGACTAAACATCCGAAGGCCCAAAGATGACGAAGTCCTTCGAGCAGTGGGACGTCCACCACCTTGGCCAAAGAAGAGTCCAGCTCCTCGGACGAGGACTGGAAGTACACTTCCAAGAAGAGAGACACGCACCGGATGAAGCATCCGGAGGGCGGACGGAAAGGTATAGAAACCAAGGTTGAGGAGCTGACCAAAAGAATGGAGGAGCTCAAGGTACACTTAGTTAACAATAGAGATAGGAGGAAATCTCCGATGCAAGGGCGGGCCAATGTGTGGTGCACGATCTGCCGGAAGCCCGGACACACCAACTCTGAGCACCAGCCCAGAGAAGGATATACGGCCCAACAAGTGGAGTGGATTCCGGTATGGGAGTATCCCCAATACGACCCTACCGCTGAGGACCAACTCTATGGGGTACAAGAGATGGGGAATACCTCCTCAATACCACTAGTCCAAATTCCTAGGTATAGTCCGGTAGACATGGCAGTGACTACGTCGCAACGCAAGATGGGGGGTTTACCGCAAATTTTCCCTCCACCAAAACCTAACGCGTGTTACAATCTGTAAGCGGTGGGAGGCGGGTCTCCCTAGTGTCCACAGCCCCGACGCCGCATGACTTACCAACCCATGTGTAGTAATTGCAAGCGACTAGGACATACGCACATAGAGTGCGACCAACCACCCCAACCACGAGGAGACAGCGAGCGGTATCCGGCACAAGGAGTCCGGTTCGTGACTCCACCAAAGCGAGACGTGGGGGTACACCAAGTTAGTTTGGAAGACCAGCCATTGCAGAAGGGAGAAGACTGGCCAGAGGAAGTGATGGACGTACTAAGGGTATCCACCCAAAGTACGAAGAGACAAGCAAGCCCCGTCATAGACAAGAAGGGAAAAAGGAAAGAAGCCACGAAGGGGGCACCGGTCAAGACTATTCTGACCTCAAATACAAAGGACGCCACCCCTGCAAGTCAAGATCCAGTCCCAGAATTCGCAGCGGATATTCGGTCCGAAGTTCATAATTATATCAAGGAGCTTAATCCGACGAAGCAGGAAGAGATGTCTGGAAGAAGCAACTCGGTAGAACGCAAAGGAAGAGCCCACGCCTCGGCAATACTATGACCCAGTGGAAGATTTGGCCGAAGTCAAAGCCAATAATACCATGAAGCAGCTACTGGATGATAATAAAGCCTACAAGAAGCTACTTATCCAGGCTCTCAGGTCCACTAAGCCAAAGCCTAGCCCACAAGACAAGTTTTACCCACACTTGTACAGGTGGAGCAAGAAGACCTAAGGAGCGCCGAAATTGAAGTAGAGATTGCAGGTTGCATGTCAAGGCAAGCACCAATAGACTCCGGATCGGAGTGAATATCATGACGAGGACACACCCGAGCCCTTGGGTACAAGAAGCACGGGTCGCCTAGGGTGTTGAGGTTGGCCGATCAATCACGGAAGAAACCCGTGGGGGTATTGCGTGGGGTGAAGACAAAAATAGGAGGGGTAGGATTCTCCTTGACCTACATCATCTTGCGATCTCAGGAGGAAAGTGGTTACAAGGTTCTCATTGGGAGGCCCTGGTTGTACAGCGCCAAAGTCACCACCAATTGGCAGCGGAAGACCTTATGCTTTTTCGATCCAAGTGCATCCACCGCCAGGAAGGTAACTATCTCATGGCGTCCTCTGGGGTACCAGGGAGAGACGTCTTTGGATTTAGGAGTCACCGATCCTAGTGATGACAGCACCGATTCGGGATATTCGTCCGAAGATCACGTCAATTACCTGCAATGCTACGAAGTAGACGAAAAACTCCAATCCGAAGATGAATAGCAATTACAGATCAGTGTGGGGCGCAGCGAAGCAAGCCACACTGACGGAGTGGTAGGGCCTGATGTTTGGGAGGAAATTATGGTAACTCCAGGACATCAGCTAAAGGTCAAGCGAATCCTAGCGGGTGTCGACCTTCGAAAGGTATTGTCCCTTCTTCGGAAATACGAAGATGTGTTTGCATGGAGAATAGAAGACATGAAGGGTATTCCCCAAAAATGGGGGGAGCATCGGATAGATTTAATTGAGGGAGCAGTCCTTGTAAGACAAATGCGTGCATCGCTTAAATCCAAAATACTCTTTGTTATTTAAGGATGAAATTGATAAATACCTCCAAGCGGGCATTATCTACCCTGTGTTGAGCAGTGAATGGGTTGCACCAATTGTCATTGTGCCTAAGAAAAACACAGGTAAAATTCGTGTATGTCAAGATTTCAGGAAGTTAAATGCCGCAACAAAGAAGGATCATCATCCTCTACCGTTTGCAGATGCAATCTTAGACCATGTGGCAGGCCATGAATGCTATAGTTTCTTGGATGGGTTCTCAGGGTACAACCTGGTTTCCATTCGTGAGGAAGACAAGGATAAGACTACATTCACCACGGATTGGAGGATGTATGCTTACCACAAAATGCCATTCGGCCTATGCAATGCTCCGGCCACGTTTCAGCGAATGATGACGCACATCTTCCAGGACTATTTGCGGAAGTTGTTAGAAATCTTCATAGATGACTTTTGTGTATTCGGGGCAAAAGAGGATCACTTGTACCAACTGGAGAAAACTTTCCAGAAGTGTAGGGACAGTAAGCTGGCCTTACATCCCGAAAAGTGTTATTTTATGATGACAGAGGGGATTCTTCTGGGTCACACGGTTTCGGCCCGAGGGTTAGAAGTAGACGTAGATAAGGTTAAGGTCATCAACTTATTAGAACCCCCCAGGAACATTAGGGAGCTCAGGGCCTTCCTAGGACATACAGGGTACTACCGGCGATATGTGAAGGCATATGCCGCTATTGCAGCCCCATTAACAGGACTGCTAAAGAAGGAAGTGGAGTTTGTGTGGACCTCTGAGCATGAGGCCACGTTCCACCGAATGAAGAATGAATTGGTCACGGCTCCAACGCTGATCCCACCAAATTGGGAGAAGCCTTTCCATGTGGATGTTGATACCTTGTCCATAGCAATGGGGGTGGTGCTCGGGCAGCGCGATGAACAAGGAAAAGATCACCCCATCTACTTTGCCAGTTGCATGTTAATAGCAGCCGAACGAAATTACTCCACTACGGAGAGAGAAGCACTAGGAATGGTGTATGCTGTTCGGAAATTCCGACATTATCTATTAGAATATGACTTTGTGTTTCATGTGGATCATTACCCGCTAAAATATCTGGTGCAGAAGGCCGATCTCTTGGGACGGCATGTTGGATGTTGTTGTTGCAGGAGTTTTCATTCACGGTACAAACAAAGAAAGGAATACACCACACGAATGCAGATTTCCTATCAGAACTGGAAACGACAATACCAGCTGTTGCAGTGGACGATGAATTCCCGGACGAGCAGTTGTTCCAGATGACGGAGTACAAGAAAACGCGGTATTACGACTTGTATCGCTATCTCCGTACGTTGGAATTACCGGAGGGATTGTCAGTAGAACAACGGACGGTCTTCATGCACAAGGCAGCTCCTTACCAATTGGAGAAGGGGATACTGTTCAAACTGGGGACGGACGAAGTTCTCAGGCGATGTTTGGAACAATATGAAGTACAATGCGTCATTCGGGGGATGCAAGAAGAAGCTGCAGGGGGGCATTATGCTTTGCGCAACACGGTGAAAAAGATTTTAGCTCCCAGCTACTGGTGGCCAACCATGTATAAAGATACTGTAGGGACATGTTTAGACGTTTCAGACTATTTTTTTTATTTTTGGAACATAAATAAATGATATTCGGAGGAAGTAGATATCGCCGAATACGAATAGGAGAAATAAGCGCGAAGATGGCCAAGACGAATAAGTTGTTAAGGAGGTCTGAAGCGTCGAACGGATTAGGGCAGTTAGTAACAACATCGACGGACGAAACAAGATACGGAGGAGCAAGAACGAGCGTCGAGTCAAGTAGCCGAAATGAAGAGGAAATCGGTCACTCGATCGGGAGCTCGGGAGGCGATTCAATTGCCTGTGAAGAAGATGCCGACGGGAGTATATCGACCCTTGGTGCCGAAGCCAGAATGGTCGACCAAAGAATTAGCATGATTGAAGACCTTGGGAGGAGAATTCTTGGCATGGCGATGGGAGTATGTGTGCCCAGAGTTGTGTGAAGAAGTTCGATCCAAGAAGACACCAAATCTGATAGGCTGGAGAGGACATCCAGACTCGTGCGATGCGTTGCTCTGGGCTGAAGCCATGGGAAGAGATTATTCAAAAGAGAAGGATGGAGTCGATTGGGAAAGTTTGGCGGTGCATACTGCGTTCACCTTCGATGAGCGAAAGTGGTTTGATCCCAGAGAGAGAAAGGGGACGAACGGCTTCAAGATTGATCTTATTCGGGACGACTTCCGAAGAAAGATAATGTATACATTGAATCAGCTATTCTCACCACAACGAACTACTTATGTAAGTATGCATAAGGTGAGAATAGTGGAAGGATTCGTTGGTGGAGCAATCAAGGTCAATTGGGGAGAAATCTTCGCTCGGAATGTGCAAGCGATGGGTCAGAGGTTGCGAACGGGAGAGAAGGGAGTGATCTATATCTCTTCGTTTCTGGTACACATGTATTCGCGTATGGGGTGGTTGACGCCATAGGAAAGGAGAAGATATCAAGTGAGCGTGGTCATCACTTTGGGTGGGCCAGCAGCAAGCAATGCAAGCAGTGGTTCGACAAGAAGTGTGGGACCCCAGAAGACGAAGGTGTGCGATGCATGAGACCGAGTCGCCAGGAGATAACCGGGAGGCCGAGGCTGGCAAAGTGAGAGAGGAGGAAGAGGCCATATTCGGAAGGGAGGACTCCGGAGGGACCACGAAGAGAAGCCCCGGGTGAAGAGATAATTCGCGGAGCCCGCCATAAAAGCAAAAAGCCGAAGGAGATCACGCAACCATGAAGTCCGCACCGAAGGCATCGCGGCCTAAAGGTAAGGCAACTAAGGTAGCGATTGAAGAGCCACTTTTTCGACATGTGGATTTAAACAAAAGTTGAGAATGAATGTAGTGCCGCCTCTGATGGAGCCGAATGAGATGGGAGGCCACATTCGAGGGTGGAATCCATAAGAAGACGGTTACATGGAGTTGATTCAGTTGCTGAACCGCACGGCTCGAGGGAAGAAGGATCAGGCGAAGACTATAAAGCAGTTGAAGGAGTCAATGGAGCGTCTAGAGAAGCAGAAGGCGGAAGTGACGAAGGAAGCAGCCGCAACAAATAAGCCTACGGAGAAATCTGTAGAATTCGGAGCGCGGAAGTAAAATTTGTTGAGAGGGAGAATGAGAAGCCGCACCAAAGAATTGAAGAGGCTGGCAATAGCTGCATGAAGTTGATGTTGATCGACCGGCTAGATTAGAAGATTTGGCGAGTAGGTGCTCGCAATACCTTTTTGCTCGGTGTGATGATGTGGAGGCTGAAAGGTTGGAACGTTTGACAGTGGCGATGAATACCCCTTGCGATTCGAAGGATCGCAGGAAAGAGATGTACAAAGCCATGGGACGCGAATGCCACGAAGCGATGCGAGTCCATCGGAAGGAGATCGCAGAGGACATCAGGGAATTGCAGATGAGCGTCGATGTCTTCGCATTAAAGGAAGAGATGTCATCGAAGGAACTTGAAGTGCCCCGTAATTGTAGTCGGACTGTGACCTCCGGGCTGACTCTCACTCAGGTTTACCTCCGATGGCTTTTTGGAAGCTCATCATGAATCTAGAAGGACTTAGTCCCACCCTATGACCATGACCCTATTGCTCACTCTTACACAAACTCTCAAAGTCCAAGCTCTATTATGCACATTATCACCAAGAGTAAGATATCACTCAAAAGGAAAGGGATACTTTGGTAATCAAAGTCTTCATTGAATCAAGGCTCCACTCTGAACATGACGTCTCCAAGAACCAAGCTCCCCAAAAACTAAGATCACCACACTATCTTCTCCCCCAAAACTAACTTCCATTGAAAAACTACTTGAGAGGTGCTTCTCAACCTCTCTATTTATACTACTTAGAATCTTACCCTAGTAACTACAAGTAATCACCATGTAACTTCCTCTTACCAAGTTTAAATGAGGTAGAGATCACAAACCCCAATGAAAAGGGTACATGGCAACATGCAATTGATCCACTTGGATCTTCTAGAAGCCAACTACTCCCTAATTGACTTCTAGTGTACCAAGTCAATCTCGCCCCTAGATTTAAGGGTCTTCACCAAGTCCAACCAATGAAAACTAGTCCAAGTCAAGGGAAGTCAAGATACCCATGTGATGGAATCTATTCCTTGACTCATACTAAACAACAAAATAGAAGTTCTCATCTACCACACCAAAAGTTACTCTATATTTTCCTCCAACTTAACCATAACTAGCTAAACATAGTCATGACTAAGATAAACTTAGGCACAATTTAGATATACTTTCATTTTATCCTATATGTACAACCTCGGTCTTACATTTACCCCTCGACCAAGATTTCACTCCGTCCTCTGAGTGAAAGAATCTGATCGCCGATGAAACGGCTTCAACTTATCGTGATTCACCCGGTCAAAATGTCATCCTCCCAACTCCTTCAAATCATAAGTAAAGTTTCCCCACCTTGTGAACTATGAAAGGACCAAAGTACTTTGGAAGAAATTTCTTTCTTGCTCTCTTATATCTAATAGAGTTAAGTAAAGCATTACCCAATCACCTTCTTTGAAAATCTTCATCTTCTTCGCCCCAAATCGATTATCATGATACTTCTTACGCAATTGTTGAGCCCGCTCCACACGTACCATGGCCACATACTCGAGCCTCCTCCAGCTCCATTAGTTGTTGACGTCTTGATTTGATAGCTTCTACTCCATTCTTCCTCTTTAACTTCCGTTGGATAGTTAAGAAGGTCGTCAAATCAAATTGAATTGGAAGCTTTGACTCGACACCATATACCATACGGAAAGGTGAGTACCCTGTTGATGTCTTCCAAGTCGTCCGATACTCCCACAAGATAGCATGCAGCCTCTTGTCCCAATTTTGCTTGCTTGCTCCGTCCATGTCATCGCATCCTTGGCCAACATCATGCAAAAGCGTATAGTTGGTTCGCTTCCCGCCAACCCATTAGCATTTGGTTTGTAGGAAGTTGTCACCCGTGCCTTGATGGAGAAATGACCTAGCATGGCTTGTATAATGCTTCCAACAAACTCACCACCTCTATCAGATACAATTTCTAGAGGGCATCCGAATCTAGTTATTATCCTCTCATACGAAATCTACCCACTTCTTCCTCACTAGTAGATTTTAGAGGTCTTGCTTCTACCCACTTGGTAAGATAATCTGTAGCTACCACAATGAACTTGTTACCCCGAGGAGTAAGATTCAAGGGTCCTACAAAAAATCTATTCCCCATTTTTCAAAAGGTCCTAAAATAGGAACTGAAGTCAAAGGAGGGGTTTTCATGGACTTTTTAGCAAAAGCTTGACACACATCACAACTCTTGCAAAATTCCACACAATCTTTGAAAATGCCCTTCCAATGATAGCCAGCATCTAAGATCTTATGAGCGGTTACCTTTCTTGCAAAGTGTCCTCCACATACAGATCCATCATGAAACTCCTCCATAAGTTGAATTGATTCCTCCTTCCAACAGCCCCTTCCGAGTAGTCCATCCGCTTTGATGAAACAACACGCCCTCTATGATGGTATAAGGTTCACATCGCTTCACCAATGCATTCCTCTCCCGTGAATGCATGCCTTGGGGAAACTCTCCCTCCGAGATGAAATCCCATATCCCCTTGTATTCAGCCGGTACCTTTGTTATGGTGTCCATCATCAGCAAATCTTCATCTGGAAATGTATCATCCACTGGTTGATCTCCTTCCTCATCGTATGCTCGAGACATCAAATCAGTATTGGCATGTTTTTTTGCCGGGTCGATCCTCAATGATGTATTCAAACTCCGCCAGTAACAACTTCCATCCGGCTATCCTACCTCAAAGATTAGGCTTGTTGAAAATGTACTTCAAAGCCTTGTGGTCAAGAAATCTATAGAAAACTTCCCTCCCAAAAGATAGTGTCGAAACTTCTTGAGTGAGAAGATCACAGCTAAAGCCTCCCTTTCAGTCAATGAATAGTTTCTCTCGACCCGCACCATCCTCTGTCTACTAGCATAAGCAATTGGATGATCATGGCTATCTTCATCTAACTGGCTTAGAGTGCATCCTATAGCAATGTTTGATGCATCCGTGTAGAGAATGAAAGGTTTACCCCAATTTGGTTTGGCTAAAATAGGAGCCGTTACCAACAACTTCTTCTTAAGAAGTTCGAACGCCATTTGCCTCTCCATCCTTGAGGATTAAATCGTAATCCGTCCCTTCTTCATGTAAACCGTCAAGGCATAAGCTTTGTTGGAGAAGGAAAATATGAACCGCCGATAGTATCCCACCATTCCAAGGAACCGCCTCAAACTTGGTCAACGCCACCGAAAAGGTAAGTCGAGGATGCGTTTCACCTTTTTACTGATCCACCGCTATCCCATCCTTGGAGATGATGTGCCCTAACAACAAACCTTCCTCACATCCAAAAATGCATTTTTTTTCTGGATTGAGGGAGGCCTTGGCTTTCTCCAACCGTTGTAGAATTTTGATCAAATGATCAAAATGATCCTCCTTCTTCCCAGAACACAAAAATCATCTATGAAATCTCACACAAATTTCCCAATAAAAGGTTCAAACACCTTGTTCATGAACCTCTGAAAAGTTCTTTGGAGCATTACATAGACCAAAGGGCATTACCCTAAAGGCAAAAGTTCCCCATGGCGTGGTAAAAGTGGTTTTGAGCTGATCTTCAGGAGCAATTTGAATTTGGTTATAACCACTATAACCATCTCCAAAACTATACCACTCATGACCTGCCACCTCCTCTAGAATCTCATCTATGAAAGGTAAAGGATAGTAATCCTTCTTTGTGACAGCATTCAACTTCTTGTAATCTACGCATACACGTAGCTTACCATTCTTCTTCTTGACTATCACAATAGGAGAAACCCATTCAGAATTCTCTACCTCATAGATGAAACCGGCATCCTTTAGCTTGTCGATCTCCTCCTTGACCACCACAGTCGTTGGTGGATTTATCCGACGTTGCTTCTGACGTCTTTGGAGCAGCCTTCTCCTCTAACTCAATGCGATGAGTTTCTAAGGTTACTTCCTTCAAATCCTTGTAGCTAAAGGCAAAGACATGGATATATTTTCGAAATATATCCAAGAACCTTGACTTCTCCTCCATAGTAACCTTGGGACCAAACTTGAGAGTGGAGAGCCGTCGAAAGTTATCTCATCTTCACTCATCTTCATCTTGTCGGGATCTTTCACCACCCCGGCCTAGGAAGTAAATCCATTGCAGCAAGAACTTGAACTTGAACGTCATCGTCCGAGGTATCTTCGGATGATGTCTCCTCATCGGCCGACATGTTGGTGTCAACCTCTAAAAACTGCCACTTTCTTCACTCTCGGACTCGGTAATCACTCGTAGGTCTATCCGAGTTTGAGACCGCTCCTCCGCCACTTGTGAGAGGGACCTTCACTTTCGATGGTTTTTCGGCCCTATACGGTTGGTAACCCTTATGCCACCGATCAGTTGTCCTCACGACCCTCAACCAAGGTCTTCCTAACAACAAGTCGTAGCTAGCCTCCTCCAACACTTGAAAGGACAACAAGGTTTGAACTCCCATCACGCTTACCACCACCTTGTCCACCACTCCAATGGGTCGCACCTTTTTGCTTGTTGGCCATCCCAACAATGATGTTGGAAGGTCTTGAAAGCTTCATCCCCAACTTCTTCAACAAACGTTCTGACATGGCATTCACCGCAGATCCACCATCCACTAGTACATCCGAAACATCACGCCCATTAATCGTACTTCAATCTTGAAGCCTGAGTGCATACCTCCGAGGCAGCATCCACCACTCCTACTCCAACATTCGCCATGGAAGCTTTCCCCTTGGATCGCCTTCTTGGTCCTTTTTTGCTTAGGCCTCCCCTCAACTCCTTTCTTATCGTAGGATTTAGAGCAATCAATTGGCCAACAGTTATATTAAACTTTTTTGATTCCCCCATCCTCCACCACGTCGTATTTGAGCTGGGTAGATGAAATGGGGAAATCATCCATTCCCAACTTCTTCCTCGGTGCTCTCGGTTTACTCACACCACTGGATCGGGTGCTCCGGCTTGGTTGATCTTCCATTGAGATGGACTCCTCTGCAAATCTTGCTCTCTTCTTCTCGTGTGCAAGAATATCAATTCTGGAACTTATAGAGCTCTCTCCCTTCTCAAACGTGCACTGATGAGGAAACACATCAATAGACGCTACTCCCTTATCCTTCGATTGACTTGGAGCAGGAGTAGAATTGTTGTGTCTAACTCCATCATGTTGTCGAGGATTAGGACAATTTTGTTGGAAATGAGGGCCTCCACAACTAAAGCATGAAACTGTGAAGTTCCCTTGTGGTGGATTTCCTTTTGGAGGATAATTCCCATATCCTCTAGATCCTCCCCCTACATTCTGATTCCTCCTCTCCCATAGTTGTACTACGTTAATCTTGAGATCAGCGAGTGTTTCTGTGATAGATTTCAACTCATGGTGCAAGTCTACCACTGGAGAATTTACTATTGGCGCAGCAACAACAGTAGGAGTTGCCATTCTAACCACAACAGGTGGTGATGCTTCTCTAGCCACCAAGCTAGAATCATCGTCTTCTAGACTCTCCTCCATTCGAATAGCAATGCGAATAGCCTCAACCTTAGAAGAGGGCTTTTCATATCTCACCTTGCTTCGAATCTGAGGCTTCAAACCTCAATGAAGTTCTTTGTCAACATCGCCACAATCCCCACCATGGTTGGCTCGACCTCGTCTCCACTCTTTCTCAACACCACACGAAAACGTGACTCCAGCTTCTCCGTTCTCTCTACGTATGATCTCACCTTCTCACTCTCTCCTTGCTTCAAAAAGGTGACTTCACACATCAGCTTCTCGTAACTTTCATCCGAAGAAAGTTTTCAACAAGATTCTCCGTCAAACTCTCCCAAGTGTCTTCCTCCACATGCTCCTTCTTGTACTCATTGTACCACTTCAATGCAGAATCCTCCAAGAAGTCGGGCAAAAGGATAGCCCATTCGGGTTTCCTTCTCTCATTGTTTCCTATACATGCCCTCTTGAAGTCTCTCACAAAAAAGATTCTACATCTTCTTTCTCTCTCCCATAGAACACCGGAAGCTTCCCCATTTCCAACTCCTTTTTTCGTTGTTGTTGGAAATTTATACGGGACTCCCTAATACAACACAAACAAAACTAGCTCCATTCTAGAGTAATTCATCAATGGCAAAATGAACGGAATTGGTTGGTCCAAGATTGCCATGGCTCTCTCCTCTCCTAAACACACTATGAGCCTTACCCTCATCGACATCTTCTCGATCATTCTGAAAATGATCTCCATCTTTAGTTAGAACTTGAGCCACCTGGAGATTTCAACTTTTCGGTATCAGCACTCAATTTATCTTCAAAGCCCTCCACTAGTGACTCCAACAGAGCTTTCACGCCACTACACTCGTGTCCTAAGGGGAAGTCCGGTCACTCCACAATTTTCACAATAGGTTCCACTCTTGGATTCATGGGGAGATGATGGTCCCAGATGAAGGTTTAGCTCTCCCACGTTTCGTCTCTCTCTCAACCTCCGATCTTTGGTCCTCAAAGGACAACTCACAAGCTTATGTCCCTCCTCTCCACAATAGAAGCAACTCTCACGTTTTGCTCTTGGGGAACTTTTTAGTGTCCTCTCTTCAAACTCCACTCTGAACTCCCTCGTGTTCGAATCCGCTGAAACAATCACGTCCAGCCCTTGAGGTATCTTAGATAACCGGATCTTCCAAAGAGGTTGATCTCCCATTTTCCAATGAGTGTCAAGTCATCCTCACTATGCAAAACACTCATGCACTCACTCTCTCAGAATGACCATAAACAAGGAAAAAGCAAATCTGAAAAGTAAAGCAGTTTTGCTCACTTTTATACCCCCCTATACTTCAGGTATCATAACTTTCTCTATAAAAATGATCTCTCAACGAAATTTGGACCCACATGTAGCTTAGCTCCTGATAAACAATCGTGCAAAGCTTCAAATCCTGATTCAATTCTTGCACGAATTGATAAGCTCTGTACACTTTTTCCCGAGAGCTATCTTTCAAAACCCGTCAAGACCCTAGCAAATTCTAAACATCATAACTTTTGATCTAGACATGATATGACTGTTATTTCAAGTGCAAAACGTATCCCATCTACTAATCTAAAATCAATAAAATTATCGGAAAAACTTTGGAAAATAAAGTTTTCCTCCCAAATACGTACTATAGCACTCTCGCCTCATCCCAAACAACACTTAAGTAAACAAAATATACAAAATAACTTCCAGGCTATCATATAACACTACCGGATACACAAATGGTACATTACTATGCATCATGATCTCGGTTCGCTCTTCCCCCACAGTCCTCTCCATATGAGTTCTCATCGTTGCGCTCTCACAGGCAATAAACTGGATTCGAAACATCTCTTCTCCTTCTAGACTGAGGTCATGGCAACGGAACCAAAAATGTGACCTCCGGGCTGACTCTCACTCAGGTTTACCTCCGATGGCTTTTTGGAAGCTCATCATGAATCTAGAAGGACTTAGTCCCACCCTATGACCATGACCCTATTGCTCACTCTTACACAAACTCTCAAAGTCCAAGCTCTATTATGCACATTATCACCAAGAGTAAGATATCACTCAAAAGGAAAGGGATACTTTGGTAATCAAAGTCTTCATTGAATCAAGGCTCCACTCTGAACATGACGTCTCCAAGAACCAAGCTCCCCAAAACTAAGATCACCACACTATCTTCTCCCAAAACTAACTTCCATTGAAAAACTACTTGAGAGGTGCTTCTCAACCTCTCTATTTATACTACTTAGAATCTTACCTAGTAACTACAAGTAATCACCATGTAACTTCCTCTTACCAAGTTTAAACGAGGTAGAGATCACAAACCCCAATGAAAAGGGTACATGGCAACATGCAATTGGTCCACTTGGATCTTCTAGAAGCCCAACTACTCCCTAATTGACTTCTAGTGTACCAAGTCAATCTAAGCCCCTAGATTTAAGGGTCTTCACCAAGTCCAACCAATGAAAACTAGTCCAAGTCAAGGGAAGTCAAGATACCCATGTGATGGAATCTATTCCTTGACTCATACTAAACAACAAAATAGAAGTTCTCATCTACCACACCAAAAGTTACTCTATATTTTCCTCCAACTTAACCATAACTAGCTAAACATAGTCATGACTAAGATAAACTTAGGCACAATTTAGATATACTTTCATTTTATCCTATATGTACAACCCTGGGTCTTACAGGACGCGATCCGTGTAGGCAACAATTAGGAATAGGTGCGGGTAGATTGTATAAATAGGAGTAGTGTTAGAGTAGGATTATCGCTTTCTTTACAAGTGTTCATTGAGAACCGTAATTGTAGTCAGGATAGCACGAAGTGCTCGAGGAGCTGTTGAATGTTGCATTCGATTGGCCTTGACTGGTGCGCAATACCTGTGAAGATACCCGGGTATTCGTCCATGAGCCATCGTCGGATCCACTTCACAGTAGAACTTCATCGAGGACATCGCTTCGGCAATAGCTTGTAAAGGAGTGATCAACTCCCATCAGTAAATAATGGATGGGTAATGGTTTGTTAATCTGACTTAGTGGTCCTGGACTACTCTGTCGCAATACTCTTTGGACCATGCATGTCCAGAGTCTTCAAAAGAAGCATAAATAGCCATATTCGTCGCTGACAGAAAGATAACACCTCATTCCCTTGGGAACGAACTGTAATTCTGTGCAAATGGCAAAACCTTTGTGTAACTTGTTTGTTACAGATACCCATAAGTTTATTGAGAAATGTGGTGCGTGTCAACGAATTGGGAAGCCCACGCAGACCACTCGATGGCCTCTAAAACCAATTTTGCCTTTGGCACCCTTTGAAAAATGGGGAATTGATTTTGTAGGGCCAATTTCACCAGCTAGCAGAGGAACAAGGAAGCAGTATATTTTGATTGCTACAGATTATGCTTCGAAGATGGTCGCAGAGTTCTTTTTCAACCAGGTCATTTGTAGGTATGGGTGTCCGCTCGAACTAGTTAGTGACAGAGGTACCCACTTCTTAAATCATATGGTGGAAGAATTAACCACTTACTTCCAAATCAAACATCGGAAGACTACACCGTACAATCCCAAGGCTAATGGGTTGACAGAGAAGTCTAACGACTTATTGTGTAAGATTCTTAATAAAGTTACAGTTAGCCACATCTATGTTTGGGATACAAAAGTACCAGCAGCTTTATGGGCATTTCGAATTGCAGAAAAGATTACCACCAAACAGACACCTTTCTATTTGACTTATGGAATGCATCCAATTACTCCAGTGGAGTTCGAAGTACTGTAGGAGCATAGTTCGTAGGATAAGTAGGATTTTTTTTGGTTTTTGTGAATAAGAGTTATATTCGGGTTCTCTTGAAGGTATTCGTTCGAATATATGGTTGTTAGCTAGGAATACGATTGGGGAGTTCACACGAGTGAATTGCGAGGGAATTTAAGCGCGCGTTTGGGCAACGGATTGAGGAATTGTCGAGAGAAAGTCGATGCCAAGAACTTGCCGAGCGGCAGGAGAGAAGGGAAGCTAGCTGCAATATCGAAGCGTCGAACCGGAGGAGTTCCAATAGGAAGAAGTGCGACGATGGGGAGAATTAGACCGCTCATTCTGATGGCGGATTGGACTCTAGCGGAGTTGCTGAGGTTGAAGAACCTCGGTGGAGCGTTTCTGTCATGGCGATGGGATTATGTGTGCCCGAGCTATGCGATGAAGTCCGGAGAGGGAAGCCGGACAAAGAATTGGAAGCAGAGCGCATCCGGAGAAGTGGGATGCGAGGCTATGGGCGAAGGCTTTAGGGCGCAACCACCTAAGAGGACAAAGGCGGAGTCGATTGGGAGGGATCGGCAGTGCATACGGCGTTCACCTTCGACGAGCGGAAGTGGTTCAACCCTAGGGAGAGGAAGGGGACGAATGGCTACAAGCTCGACTTAATCAAAGACGTATTCCGAAGAAAGGTGGCACTCACCTTGAATCAGCTTTTCTCGCCGCAGAGAACAACGTATGTGAGTATGCATAAGGTGAGGATCGTGGAAGGGTTCATCGGAGGTACTATCCGAGTGAACTGGGGAGAGATCTTTGCGAAGAATGTGCAAGCTATGGCAACGAAGCTAAGAGAAGACGATAAGAATGTAGTCTATCTCTCGTCTTTCTTAGTATCTTTCTATCTCTTTCCTGTATGCAAAGTTGGAGTGGCTGACGCCTAAGGAGAGGCAACTGTATCGGTTGGAGAGTGGGTTGTCGGACTTGGATGCGGACATCGACAGCGCTTGCAGTGGGTCGATAAGGAGTCTAGGCACGAGTGCACCTCCTGAGCCGAAGAGAACGGGAGAAGTGAGACCGGCGGTACAAAGCAAGCCTGATTCGGACTCAGACTTGGAGGTGATTGGGACCTCGAGGAAGAGGAAGACAGTAGTGGAAGACAGTCCCCCTGCCACTCTAGCGGTACGAAGAGATGTAGGCAAGAAGAAGATAGAAGAAGTAGGACCGGCCAAGTCCTCTCGACCGAAGATGATGGCGGTGAAGCCGGGGCCGAAAGCCTCGAAGGAGATGGCAGAACCCATGGCATCGGTGCTACAATCCTGCTGCGTTGCAAGGGGTGGTCCCAAAGATTGCTGGAGTTGAACGAGATGGGACCGATGTATATGCCAGGGTGGGACCCTCAAGCAGACGGGTATATGGAGTTGATTCAAACGATGAACCGTCTGGCGTTGGGAAAGGAGGATCAGTCCATCACGGTGAAGGAGTTGATAGAGAACGTGGACAAGCTGGCCAGGGAGAAAACCGAGATGGAGAAGAAGGTTGAAGAGGCGAAGAAGGCCTACGAAGAGATCTGTCGTATTCGGGGTGCGGAGATCCATTTTATGGAGAAGGAAAATGCTCATCTTCGGGAGACAGTGCAGGACCTAAAACGATGACTGATTCAGGTGGATGTGGAGGCACCCTCGCTAAGCCGGGAGAGAACCTCGCTAACAGATGTACGCAACATCTGTTCACACGGTGTGACCGAGTTGAAGTGCAGCGGTTAGAGCACTTGGTGGCAGCGATGGAGAATCCTGGAGACTTGAAGGATAGAAGGAAGGAGATGTACAAGGCATTGGGTCGGGATTTCAGGGAAGCCATGGCTCTTCATCGACAGGAGATCGCAGCAGATGTACAGGAGATGCAGTTAGGAATCGACGCATTCACGCAAGCAAATGGAAGTGCGATCGGCGGCTTAGATCAGAGTAGAAGACTTAGGAGAGAGCGATCCGTGTAGGAGACGGTTAGCTTGACAGTTAGGAGAAGCAGTTAGAACATTCATTATAAATAGTCGTAGGAAATAAAGTGATGGATCTTTTCATCTTTACAAGTGTCCAAACTAGTGGATTGCAAATTGTAGTCAGGGTAGAACGAGCACTCGAGGAGCTGGTTTTTGCAGGCTCACAGTGTGACGACTGAAGCGTATATCCGTGAAGTTACCCGGATATTCGTCCACGAGATGAGCATGTCTGTAGTATCTGAAGTACTCTAGGAGGTGTTTCGCCGAGACGCAAACTTGTAATGAGAGAGATCCCCATCCCGAAGTAAAGCAAATTGCTGAACTCTATTTGCTGTGTCTGTGGAATTGGTGATGTGATGGGTTTGTGAAGGAATTGAGTTTAAACCGATTACCTTCTTCGTGAATGCTCTTTGGACTCTGCAGTCTAGAGTTAGAAAGATGTCTAAATGCTTATTTCCCTTCTTCGCTAGTGTGGTTTGATCCCTCATTCCCTTGGGAACGAATCAATCTATACGAATTCGGACTGAATAGTGCTTACTGTGCTATTACACACGCCGCGGTAGTACTTTGACCCAATGGCAGATTTGGCCGAAGTCAAAGCCAACATTACCATGAAGCAGCTACTAGATGATAATAAAGCCTACAAGAAGCTACTTATTCAGGCTCTCAGGTCCACTAAGGCAAAGCCTAGCCGACAAGACAATTTACCTGCTCTGTACACGGTGGAGCAAGAAGATGAAGGAGCACCAGAAATTGAAGTAGAGATCGCAGGTTGCATGCTGAAGGCAGTACCAATAGACTCCGGATCGGGAGTGAATATCATGACTAAGGACACAGCCGCAGCCCTTGGGTACAAGAAGTACGAAGCTACACCCAGGGTGTTGAGGTTGGCCGATCAATCACGGAAGAAACCAGTGGGGGTATTGCGTGGGATGCTTACAAAGATAGGAGGGGTAGGATTCTCCTTAACCTACATCATCTTGCGACCTCAGGAGGAAAGTGGTTACAAGGTTCTCATTGGGAGGCCCCTTGTTGTGCCGCCAAAGTCACCACCAATTGGCAGCGGAAGACCTTATCCTTTTTCGATCCAAGTGCATCCACCGCCAGGAAGATAACAATCTCATGGCGTACTCTGGGGTACCAGGGAGAGACGTCTTCGGATTCAGGAGTCACCGATCCTAGTGATGACAGCATTGATTTGGGATATTTGTCTGAAGACCACGTCAATTACCTGCAATGCTACGAGGTAGACGAAGAACTCCAATCTGAAGATGAATAGCAATTACAGATCAGTGTGGGGCGCAGCGAAGCAAGCCACACTGACGGAGTGGTAGGGCCTGACGCCTGGGAAGAAATTATGGTAACTCCAGGACATCAGCTAAAGGTCAAGCGAAACCTACCGGGTGTCGACCTTCGAAAGGTGTTGTCCCTTCTTCAAAAATATGAAGATGTGTTCGCATGGAGAATAGAAGACATGAAGGGTATTCCCCAGAAATGGGGGGAGCATCGGATAGATTTAATAGAGGGAGCAGTCCCCGTGAACACAAATGATAGTACCTTTTAAATCCGAAATACTCTTTGTTAGTCAAGGACGAAATTGATAAATATCTCCAAGCGGGCATTATCTACCCCGTGTTGAGCAAAGGAATGGGTTGCACCTATTGTCATTGTGCCTAAGAAGAACACTGGTAAAAATTCGTGTATGTCAAGATTTCAGAAGTTAAATGCCGCGACAAAGAAGGATCATCATCCTCCGCCGTTTGCGGATGCAATCTTAGACCATGTGGCAGGCCATGAATGCTATAGTTTCTTGGATGGGTTCTCCGGTACAAACCAGGTTTCCATTCGTGAAGAAGACAAGGATAAGACTACATTCATCACGGATTGGGGACGATGCCTACCATAAAATGCCATTCGGTCTCAGGCAATGCTCCGGCCACGCTTTCAGCGGATGATGACGCACATCTTCCGGACTATTTATGAAGTTCTTAGAAATCTTCATAAATGACTTTTGTGTATTCGGGCAAAAGAGGATCACTTGTACCATATGGAGAAAACTTTCCAGTGTAGGACAATCACCGGCCTTACATCCCGAAAAGTGTTATTTCATGATGACCGAGGGATTCTTCTCGGGTCACGTGGTTTCGCCCGAGGATTAGAAGTAGACGTAGATAAGGTTAAGGTCATCAACTTGTTAGAACCCCCCATGAACATTAGGGAGCTCAGGGCCTTCCTAGGACATACAGGGTACTACCGGCGATATGTAAAGTCATACGCCGCTATTGCAGCCCCATTAACAAGACTGCTAAAGGAGGAAGTGGAGTTTGTGTGGACCTCTGAGCATGAGGCCACGTTCCACCGAATGAAGAATGAATTGGTCACGGCTCCAACTCTGATTCCACCGAATTGGGAGAAGCCTTTTCATGTGGATCATTACCCGCTAAAATATCTGGTGCAGAAGGCCGATCTCTCAGGACGGCTGGCACGTTGGATGTTGTTGTTGCATGAGTTTTCGTTCACAGTACAAACGAAGAAAGGAGTACACCACATGAACGCAGATTTCCTATCACGACTGGGAATGACGGTACCAGCTGTTGTAGTGGATGATGAATTCCCGACGAGTAAATGCTCCGGATGACGGAGTATAGGGAAACACGGTATTATGACTTGTATCGATACCTTCGTGCGTTGGAATTACCGGAGGGATTGTCGGTAGAACAACGGACGGTCTTCATGCACAAGGCAGCTCCTTACCAATTGGAGAGAGGGATACTATTCGAACGGGGGACGGACAAAGTGCTCAGGCGATGTTTGGAACAGTATGAAGTACAACGCGTCATTCGGGGGATGCACGAAGAAGCTACAGGGGGGGCATTATGCTTTACGCAACACGGTGAAAAAGATTTTAGTCCGCCGCCACCGGTGGCCAACCATGTATAAGAATACCCATAAGTTTATTGAGAAATGTGATGCGTGTCAACGAATTGGGAAGCCCACGCAGACCACTCGATGGCCTTTAAAACCGATTCTGCCTTTGACACCCTTTGAAAAATGGGAAATTGATTTTGTAGGGCCAATTTCACCAACTAGCAGAGGAACAAGGAAGCGGTACATTTTGATTGCTACAGATTATGCTACGAAGATGGTGGAGGCGGTCGCAACCCGAAGAGATGATGCGAAAACAGTTGTAGAGTTCTTTTTCAACCAGGTCATTTGTAGGTATGGGTGTCCGCTCGAACTAGTTAGTGACAGAGGTACCCACTTCTTAAATCATAGTAGAAGAATTAACCACTTACTTCCAAATCAAACATCGGAAGACTACCCCGTACAATCCCAAGGCTAATGGGTTGACAGAGAAGTCTAACGGCTTATTGTGTAAGATTCTTAATAAAGTTACAGTTAGCCACATCTATGATTGGGATACCAAAGTACCAGCAGCTTTATGGGCATTCCGAACTGCAGAAAAGATTACCACCAAACAGACACCTTTCTATTTGACTTATGGAATGCATCCAATTACTCTAGTGGAGTTCGAAGTACCCACATACAGAGTGTTGGTGGAAGATCGCTTGTCGGCAGAGGAAAGCCAACTTCATCTCATGGACCTTGCTAAGATGGAGGAATCTCGTGATGAAGCGGAGGAATTGACAAAGGCGATCCAAAGCAAGAGAAAGGAGAAATATGATCATGGATTACGACCTCACAAAGAAGTAACTGGGGATAAGGTGTTACTCTATGACAGTCGCCATATGAAGTTCCCAGGCAAACTACATCTTCGGTGGATGGGGCCGTATGTGGTCAAAGAAGTGTACGCGAATGGGTCATTACAACTTCGATTTAGATCAAGCAGCTGCGTTGTTTGCAACCAGAGTCAACGGTTGGAGGGTAAAAAAGTACTACGAATAGTGATGTTCGCGGGGGCCGCTCACAACTGAGGGCGGACGTATGTAGGACCCTAGTTAGGAATTTTAAGCTTGTTTTTTTTTGTTTTTCGGAATAAAACGCATGATATTCGGCGGAATTGAGTATTGACGAATACGAAGATGACTCTTAAGGTGAATATGCATGGATTGAATCAGTATGAGTTATTCTCTGAGCTTTTGGTTTTCTCAGGTAAAGTTGTAATTGTATCGTTGAGCAAAGGGCGGCGCAGTAACCGTAGAGTGACACGATGAAGAAGTGAGTGGCATTGCGATCGGGAGCACGGGAAGCTATTCGATTACCTCCTCCGCAAAAGATGGCGAGTGTAATTAGACCTCTGGTGCCAAAACCGGACTGGACGTTGGAAGAATTGAAACGATTGAAGCAATTGGGCGGAGCATTCCTAGCATGGCGATGGGACTATGTCTGTCCGGAGTTGTGTGAAGAAGTGAAGGCCAAGAAAGTTGCCAATCCGATTGGATGGAGAGGTTACCCCGATTCATGGGATGCGATTCTACGGGCGGAAGCATTGGGCCAGGATTATGCACAAGACAAGGATGGCATCGACTGGGAAGGATCGGCTTTGCATACAGGATTCGACTTCGATGAGTCCAAGTGGTTTGATCCTCGAGGAAGGAAGGGGACCAACGGGTTCAAGATTGATTTGATTAAGGATGATTTCCGATGGAAGATCATGTATACGTTGAATAAGCTATTTTCACCGCAGAGAACTACTTACGCTAGTATGCATAAGGTGAGAATAGTAGAAGGATTCGTCGGAGGAAAGATCAAAGTCAACTGGGGAGAAATATTCGCTTGGAATGTGCAAGCTATGGGACAAAAGTTGAAAGCAGGAGAGAAGGGAGTAGTGTACATTTCCTCTTTTTTGGTACACATGTACTCAAGGATGGGGTGGTTAACTCCAAGGGAAAGAGTGAAGTATCGATGGATGCAGAGAATGTTTTATGAGAGCCGAATATGAGTGAAGCCAAGTGGATCAACGAAAAGTGTGGGTCCCGAAGAAGGAAGCAATTTGCAGTCACCAATTGCTTGGGGTAGATGCCTTCAAATTTGTTGGATGAAGTAATGCGGGGAATTGAGGAAGTCAGATTCGAAGAGAGGATTCGGCAGGAACTTTAGGGAAGAGAGTGCGAAGTCCGAGTGTAGAGGAAGTTTGAACGCCGGTCAACAAGAAGCGAAAGTTAAAGGAGATTGTTAAGCCAAGGAGCCCCCGGTGCCAAAAATATCGAGGCCTAAGGTGAAGGCATCCAAAGTAGATGGTGGAGAACCGCTTCTTCGGTGTTGCGGTTAGCTAGCAATGGTTAGAAAATGTAGTTGTCCCTGTTCTCATGGAGTTGAACGAGATGGGAACAGACTATATTCAGGGGTGAAATCCTCAAGAAGACGGTAACATGGAACTCATTTAGTTGATGAACCGCATTGCAACAGGAAAGAAGGACCAGACCCAGACTATTAAGCAGTGGACAAAGTCGGTGGGGCGATTGGAGAAGGAGAAGGCAGAAGCACAACGGGAAGTGACATCAGCGAAGAAGGCTTATGGGGAGATATGCAAAATCCGCGGAGCAAAGTTGAAGTTTGTGGAAGTCAAGAATGAGCGGCTTCGGAATCAACTGAAGGAGGTGAAGCGCCAGTTGCACGAGATCGATACAAAGAGACCAGCTAGATTAGAAGTTTTGGCTAGTAAGTGTGCGAAGTATCTTCTTGCCCGGTGTGATGATGTGGAAGCTGATCGATTGGAGGCCTTGACCATGGTGATGAACACTCCTGGCGATTCGAAGGAGAAACGAAAGGAGATGTACAAAGCGATGGGTCGTGGATCGCCGTGAAGCGTCGCGAATTCACCGGAGGGAGATCGCAGAAGATATCAGAGAGTTGCAAATCAGCATTGATGCTTTCGCCTGGCATGAAGAGACATCATCGAAGGGTGCAACAGATCTCCGAAGTTGTAGTCGGACGCGATCCATGTAGATAGCGATTCGGATAGGACGTTAGAATTGTGTATAAATAGGATTAGAGTAGTTAGTGGAGACATCTTCAATTTGCAAGAGAAAGTCAGGATTTGTTCCAGTGTAGCCAGGGTAGAACGGAAACTCTCGAAGCTGAGCAGAGATCGCGGTGGCCTACCTGACTGGAGATTGGATTCCTGTGAAGATATCTAGGAATTCGTCCCACGAGTTTGGCTATCGACGATTTCGCCGGGAGAACTTCAGCGAGCTTACGCCTGGTGAATGTTACCTCTTGTAATTGGGATCACCCAATCTTAGTAAAAGAATTCCTTTTGGAAATTCTTGGAACTTTATGTCTTGATGGGTTTTTAAGTTATGAATTGATTCCACTCTTTGGACTGTGATTGTCCAGAGTTGATTAAAGAAGTCTAAACACACATATTCCCCACTTGATATTCGGTTAACACCCCATTCCCTTGGAAACGAATCAATAAACACTACAACTACCCAATTCTAATGTAACCTTGTTGTTACACATACGGCCCCATCCACCGAAGGTGTAGTTTGCCTGGGAACTTTCATATGGCGACTGTCATAGAGTAAAACCTTATCCCCAGTTACTACTTTGTGAGGTCGTAATCCACAATCATATTTCTCCTTTCTCTTGCTTTGGATTGCCTTTGTCAATTCCTCCGCTTCATCAGGAGATTCCTCCAACTTAGCAAGATCCATGAGTCGATGGAGTTGGCTTTCCTCTGCCGACAAGCGATCTTCCACCAACACTATGTATGTGGGTACTTGTAATAGCACAGTAAGCACTATTCAGTCCGAATTCGTATAGATTGATTCGTTCCCAAGGGAATGAGGGATCAAACCACACTAGCGAAGAAGGGAAATAAGCATTTAGACATCTTTCTAACTCTAGACTGCAGAGTCCGAAGAGCATTCACGAAGAAGGTAATCGGTTTAAACTCAATTCCTTCACAAACCCATCACATCACCAATTCCACAGTACCACAAAGAAATAGAGTTCAGCAATTTGCTTTACTTCGGGATGGGGATCTCTCTCATTACAAGTTTGCGTCTCGGCGAAACACCTCCTAGAGTACTTCTGATGCTACAGACAGGCTCAGCTCGTAGACGAATATCCGGGTAACTTCACGGATATACGCTTCAGTCGTCACACTGTCAGCCTGCAGAAACCAGCTCCTTGAGTGCTCGTTCTACCTTGACTACAATTTGCAATCCACTAGTTTGGACACTTGCAAAGATGAAAAGATCCACCACTTTATTTCCTACGACTATTTATAATGAATGTTCTAACTGCTACTCCTAACTGTCAAGCTAACCGTCTCCTACACGGATCACTCTCTCCTAAGTCTTCTACTCTGATCTAAGCCGCTCGTTCGCACTTCCGCTGCTTGCGTGAATGCGTCGATTTCTAACTGCATCTCCTGTACATTTGCTGCGATCTCCTGTCGATGAAGAGCCATGGCTTCCCTGAAATCCCGACCCAATGCCTTGTACATCTCCTTCCTTCTATCCTTCGAGTCTCCGTGATTCTCCATCGCCGCCACCAACCGGGTCTAACCGGGCGCCTCAACTTGATCACACCGTGTGAACAGATGTTGCGCACATCTGTTAGCGAGGTTCTCCACTTCGCGAGGTGCCTCCACATCCACCAATCGGTCTTTTTTTTTAGGTCATGCACATCTCCCAAAGATGAGCATTTTCCTTCTCCACAAAATGGATCTCCGCACTTGAATCACGACAGATCTCTTCGTAGGCCTTCTTTGCCTCTTCAACCTTCTTCTCCATCTCAGTTTTTCCCCCTTGACAATTTGTCCACGTTCTCTGTCAACTCCTTCACCGTGATGGATTGATCCTCCTTTCCCAACCTGCACGGTTCATCATTTGAATCAACTCCATATACCCGTGCGCTTGAGGATCCCACCGGCATATACATCGGTCCCATCTCGTTCAACTCAAAGAATCTTTGGGACCACCACAAATTCCAACTTCTCGTGACAAAATTGTAGCACCGATGCCATGGGTTACGCAAATCCTTCGAGGCTTTTCGGCCCCCGCTTCACCGCCATCATCTTCGACGAGAGGACTTGGCCGGTCCTACTTCTTCTATCTTCTTCTTGCCTTCATCTCTTCGTACCGCTAGAGTGGCGGGGGACCGCCTTCCACTACTTGTCTTCCTCTTCCTCGAGTCTCAATCACCTCAAGGTCCGAGTCCGAATCGGAGGCTTTGCTTTGCACGCCCGGTCTCACTTCTCCCGTTCTCTTCGGCTCGGGGGCCGCACTCGTGCCTAGACTCCTTTGTCGACCCATAGCTAGCGCTGTCGATGTCCGCATCCAAGTCCGACAACCCACTCTCCAACCGACCGATTCCTCTCCTTAGGCGTCGGCCACTCCAACTTTTGCATATGTGTACTAAGAAAGACGAGAGATAGACTACACTCTTATCGTCTTCTCTTAGCTTCGTTGCCATAGCTTGCACATTCTTCGCAAAGATCTCTCCCTAGTTCACTCGAATAGTACCTCCGATGAACCCTTCCACGATCCTCACCTTATGCATACTCACATACGTTGTTCTCTGCGACAAGAAAAGTTGATTCAAGGTGAGTGCCACCTTTCTTCGAAATACGTCTTTGATTAAGTCGAACTTGTAGCCATTCGTCCCCTTCCTCTCCCTAGGGTTGAACCACTTCCGCTTGTCGAAGGTGAACGCCGTATGCCTTGCCGATCCCTCCCAATCCTCTTTATCCTCTTATGGTTTTGCCCTAAAGCCTTCGTCCATAGCCTTTGCATCCCACTTCTCGGATGCGCCCGCTTCCAATTGTCGGTAACTTCCCTCCGGACTTCATCGCACTCCCGGGCACACATAATCCCATCGCCATGACAGAATGCTCCACCGAGGTTCTTCAACCTCAAAACTCCATTTGAGTTCAATCCGCCATCGAATGAGCGGTCTAATTCTCCCCATCGTCGCACTTCTTCCTATTGGAACTCCTCCGGTTCGATGCTTTGACATTGCAGCTAGCTTCCCTTCTCTCCTGCCGCTCGGCAAGTTCTTGGCATCGACTTTCTCTCGACAATTCCTCAATCCGCCGCCCAAACGCGTGCTTAAATTCCCTCGCAATTCACTCGTTGTGAACTCCCCAATGATATTCCTAGCTAACAACCATATATTCGGACGAATACCTTCAAAGAAAACCCAATATAATTCTTTATTCACAAAAACCAAAAAAAATCCTACTTATCCTAAGAACTATGCTCCTACAGCGTGGGCTGAGGTCTTCCTTCGCGTTCTACCGAGTTGTTTCTTCTAGACCTGTAAGACCCAGGGTTGTACATATAGGATAAAATGCAAGTATATCTAAATTGTGCCTAAGTTTATCTTAGTCATGACTATGTTTAGCTAGTTATGGTTAAGTTGGAGGAAAATATAGAGTAACTTTTGGTGTGGTAGATGAGAACTACTATTTTGTTATTGAGTAGGAATCAAGGAATAGATTCCATCACATGGATATCTTGACTTTCCTTGACTTGGACTAGTTTTCATTGGTTGGATTTGGTGAAGACCCTTAAATCTAGGGACGAGATTGACTTGGTACACTAGAAGTCAATTAGGGAGTAGTTGGGCTTCTAGAAGATCCAAGTGGACCAATTGCATGTTGCCATGTACCCTTTTCATTGGGGTTTGTGATCTCTACCTCGTTTAAACTTGGTAAGAGGTAGTTACATGGTGATTACTTGTAGTTACTAGGGTAAGATTCTTAGTAGTATAAATAGAGAGGTCGAGAAGCACCTCTCAAGTAGTTTTTCAATGGAAGTTAGTTTTGGGAGAAGATAGTGTGGTGATCTTAGTTTTGGGGAGCTTGGTTCTTGGAGACGTCATGTTCGGAGTGGAACCTTGATTCAATGAAGACTTTGATTACCAAAGTATCCCTTTCCTTTTAAGTGATATCTTACTCTTGGTGATAATGTGCCTAATGGAGCTTGGACATTGAGAGTTTGTGTAAGAGTGAGCAATAGGGTCATGGTCATAGGATGGGACTAAGTTCTTCTAGATTCATGATGAGCTTCCAAAAAGCCATCGGAGGTAAACTTGAGTGAGAGTCAGCCCGGAGGTCACAAACCTCTCTTCCCGTTTCGTCAGATTAAGCTCCTTAATATAATTCTGAACTTCGGACCGAATATCCGCTGTGAATTCTGGGACTGGATCTTGACTTGCAGGGGTGGCGTTCTTCGTATTTGAGGTCAGAATAGTCTTGACCGGTGCCCCCTTTGTGGCTTCTTTCCTTTCTCCCTTCTTGTCTATGACGGGACTTGCTTGTCTCTTCGTACTTCGGGTGGATACCCTTAGTACGTCCATCACTTCCTCTAGCCAGTCTTCTCCCTTCTGCAATGGCTGGTCTTCCAAACTTACTTGTTGTACCCCCACGTCTCACTTTGGTGGAGTCACGAACCGGACTCCTTGTGCCGGATACCACTCGCTGTCTCCTCGTGGTTGGGGTGGTTGGTCGCACTCTATGTGCGTATGTCCTGGTCGCCTGCAATTACTACACATGGATTGGTAAGTCATGTGGCGTCGGGGCTGTGGACATTGGGGAGACCAGTGCCCCACTGCCCCAAAGTTGTAACACGCATTAGGTTTTGGTGGAGGGAAAATTTGCGGTATACCCCATCTTTAACGTTCTTGGCGTAGTCACCGCCATGTCTACCGGACTATACCTAGGAATTTGGACTGGTGGTATTGAGGAGGTATTCCCCATCTCTTGTACCCTGTAGAGTTGGTCCTCAGCGGTAGGGTCGTATTGAGGATACTCCCATACCGGAACCCACTGCACTTGTTGGGCCATATATCCCTCTCTGGGCTGGTGCTCAGAGTTGGTGTGTCCGGGCTTCTGACAAATCGTGCACCACACATTAGCCCGCCCCTGAATTGGAGATTTCCTCCTATCTCTATTGTTAACTAAGTGTACCTTGAGCTCCTCCATACTTTTGGTCAGCTCCTCAACCTTGGTTTCTATACCTTTCCGTCCGCACTCCGGATGCTTCATCCGGTGCGTTTCTCTTTTCTTGGAAGTGTACTTCCATTCCTTGTATGAGGAGCTGGATTCTTCTTCGGCCGAGGTGGTGGACGTCCCACTGCTCGAAGGACTTTGTCGTCTTCGGACCTTCGGATGTTAAGTCCGTCTTCCCTTATGGAAACTCCTCCCCTCCTTTAGTTGCTTACAGTGTATATTAGATAACTCGTAAGCCTCGGCGGCTTGGATGACGGCGTCCACAGTGGACGGATCTGCCCTTTCGCCCAACGCCTCTTTAATCGTCTCAGTCAAACTTACCCAAACCCGACACGTACCATTCGATGGCCATTGCCGCCAAATATGGTTTAGCGTTTGCTGCCGATGAGGGCATCCTATCTAACAAACTAAGGAATTGTTCAGTGTACTCCCGCAACTTCTGATGCTTCTCTCTTCTGATGGCTCCCAACCGTCTTAGGAGTACCTTGTCGTACCCCATTTCTCGGAACCGGGCCAAGAACCGACTCTTGAATCCATCCCAAGAGGTAATTTCCGTGGCATGGCTCTCCTCCTGATTATTCATCCATATCCGGGCTCCCTTACGAAGGAGCCCTGGAAAAATACACCGACGGTCAGCTAGATCGTGTTTCTTATTCACCGTCGAGATGGCCTCAAAGGTTTTGATGTAGGAGTCCACATCCTCGTTGTCTGTGGTTCCCTTGAACCGGGGGTATTGTTGCTTTGTAATTGGGGCTGTCATTCTTGTTCGCCCTTGCGGTTCGATGAGCTGAGAGTTAAACTGGTTCTCGAGATTGGTTCGTACTTCAAGCACCCGTTGGAATTTGGATTCCCTCATGGCTGAAGTGTATTCGGTCCCACAGTTCCCGTTGTCTTCGTCCGAAGGGGGTGATGTCTCGAGTCGAGGTTCTGGTTCTTCTTCTCCCGAAGACTCTGAAGTGGGATAGGAGGAAGAGTGTGCTCCTGTCGCTAATTGAGCAGGGCTACTTGCATGCCGTAGCAATGTCTCGGCTCTTCGGGTAGACGAGGCATTCCCTTCTCCATCCGAACCAGTCGATTTTTGTTTGCCCGGGTGCTTCTTATTCTTTCTTCGCCCCGAAGGTCGTACCCAATCTCCTTCTCTTTCTTTCTTCCTTTGTTCTTCTCGAGCAATCAAGCGTTTCTCTCGAGCAGAAGGTTCGGCTGATTCTTTGGGTAGCTCTTCCTTTGGATGTTTGTCTGTCATGCATCCCCGGCTCTGCGTTCATCAATTCTTTTGCACCTCCAGGATTACTGGCAGACTCTTAGGATTGAACCCAATCCGTTCGAGCCCCTCAGTCTCTTCTTTCTGCTTGACAGCCACTGACATTAAAATGGTTCTAGACTATATAGTACACCCACCGTGACTAGCCCGTTAACGAATCCATTCCTGGCAGGCGGGCGCCAAGAAAAAGTTTGTCTACAACTTAGTTCTTATGTAACAACAAGGTTACATTAGAATTGGGTAGTTGTAGTGTTTATTGATTCGTTCCCAAGGGAATGGGGTGTTAACCGAATATCAAGTGGGGGATAGGTGTGTTTAGACTTCTTTAATCAACTCTGGACAATCACAGTCCAAAGAGTGGAATCAATTCATAACTTAAAAACCCATCAAGACATAAAGTTCCAAGAATTTCCAGAAGGAATTCTTTTACTAAGATTGGGTGATCTTAATTACAAGAGGTAACATTCACCAGGCGTAAGCTCGCTGAAGTTCTCCCGGCGAAATCGTCGATAGCCAAACTCGTGGGACGAATTCTTGGATATCTTCACAGAAATCCGATCTCCATTCAGGTAGGCCACCGCGATCTCTGCTCGGCTTCGAGAGTTTCCGTTCTACCCTGGCTACACAGGAACAAATCCTGATTTTCTCTTGCAAATTGAAGATGTCTCCACTAACTACTCTAGTCCTATTTATACACAATTCTAACGTCCTATCCGAATCGCTACCTACACGGATTGCGTCCGACTATAACTTCAGAGATCTGTTGCACCCTTCGATGATGTCTCTTCACGCCAGGCGAAAGCATCAACGCTGATTTGCAACTCTCTGATATCTTCTGCGATCTCCCTCGGTGAATTCGCAAGACGCTTCCCGACAGATCCACGACCCATCGCTTTGTACATCTCCTTTCGTTTCTCCTTCGAATCGCCAGGGGTGTTCATTGCCGTGGTCAAGGCCTCCAATCGATCAGCTTCCACATCATCATACCGGGCAAAAAGATACTTCGCACATTTACTAGCCAAAACTTCTAATCTAGCTGGTCGCTCTATATCACCTCCTTCAGTTGATTCCGAAGCCGCTCATTCTCGACTTCCACAAACTTCAACTCCGCTCCTCGGATCTTGCAAATCTCCCCATAAGCCTTCTTCGCTGCTATCACTTCCTGTTGTGCTTCTGCCTTCTCCTTCTCCAAACGCCCCACCGACTTTGTCAACTGCTTAATAGTCTTGATGCGGGTTGGTCTTTCTGTTGCAATGCGGTTCATCAACTGAATGAGTTCCATGTAACCGTCTTCTTGAGGATTCCACCCCTGAATATAGTCTGTTCCCATCTCGTTCAACTCCATGAGAACAGGGACAACTACATTTTCTAACTTCTATGCCAAGTGCAACACCGAAGAGAGCGGTTCTCCACCATCTACTTTGGATGCCTTCACCTTAGGCCTCGATACTTTCGGCACCGGGCTCCTCGGCTTAACAATCTCCTTAACTTCCGCTTCTTATTGACCGGCGTTCGAACTTCCTCTACACTCGGACTTCGCACTCTCTTCCGAATACAGCTTCCTCAAGTCCCCGCATTACTTCATCCAACTCGTCTAAAGGCATCTCGCTTGCAACTGGTGACTACAAATTGCTTCCTTCTTTGGGACCCACGCTTCTCGTTGATCCACTACTGGCTTCACTCATATTCGGCTCTCGCAAAACATTCTCTGCATCCATCTGATACTTCACTCTTTCCCTTGAGTTAACCACCCCCATCCTTGAGTACATGTGTACTTTAAAAGAGGAAATGTACACTACTCCCTTCTCTCCCTCGCTTTCAACTTCCCCATAGCCTGCACATTCCGAGCGAATATTTCTCCCCAGTTGACTTTGATCTTTCCTCTGACGAATCCTTCTACTATCCTCACCTTATGCATGCTAGCGTAAGTAGTTCTCTGCGGTGAAAACAACTGATTCAATGTTGTAAATGATCTTCCGTCGGAAATCATCCTTAATCAAATCAATCTTGAACCCGTTGGTGCCCTTCCTTCCTCGAGGATCAAACTACTTGGACTCATCGGAGTCGAATCCGGTATGCAATGCCGATCCTTCCCAGTCGATGCCATCCTTGTCTACCGCATAATCCCAGCCCAATGCTTCCGCCCATAAAATCGCATCCCAGGAATCGGGGTTACCTCTCCATCCAATCGGATTGGCAACTTTCTTGGCCTTCACTTCTTCACACAGCTCCGGACACACATAGTCCCATCGCCATGCTAGGAATGCTTTGCCCAATTGTTTCAATCGTTTCAATTTTTCCAACGTCCAGTCCGGTTTTGGCACGAGAGGTCTAATTACACTCGCCATCTTCTGCGGAGGGGGTTATCGAATAGCTTCCCGTGCTCCCAATCGCAATGCCACTCGCTTCTTCATCATGTCACTCTGCTTGGTTACTGTCGCCACTACTCAACGATACAGTTACAACTTTACCCTAACCGAAACAGAATTGCTCCCGCCGGATTTAATCTACACATACTCTTCTCAACATGCATATTCGCCTTAAGAGTCATCTTAAGATTCAATACTCAATTCTGCCGAATATCATGCATTTTATTCCGAAAAACAAAAAAACAAGCTTAAAATTCCTAACTAGGATCCTACAGGTGGGTTAGGTCGTGTGCAGAACAAGGCGCCCAACTCGCCAGGTGCGCCACCGGCCGCCAGAAGGCAGGTTAACACCTGCAACTACTGTCACAAGAATGACCACTATGTCAAAAATTATTACAAGCGTCAGAAGGATGTGCGCGTCGGGCCAACAGGGCCATGTAGCTGCTAAAGAACAGGTACTCATTGTGACACACCAAAGTTATCTTTTGCACTGACATCTGATTGGGTGATCGATTCGAGCTACCCGGCCACATGACCGCATCAAGAATGGTTTTGCGTCGCTCGACACTGTGAAGACTCCTCAATTCATGGTGACTGGAGATGATACGAAGCACGAGATCAAGCATAAGGGTAAAATTCTGATTGATATTCCAGGATCTAATCTTTTTGGAATTGGAAACATTTTACATGTTCCTACTCTGACTCGAAATCTGTTATCAGTAGGACAGATGGTAGAACAAAGTTTCCAAGTGCGTTTCAACAAAGATGGATGCTTTGTTGAAGACTCCACACGTACTGTTGTAGCTCGAGGTAGCATGAGTGGTAGACTGTTCAAGCTAGATGCTTCAAGAAAAGTCAAGAAACTTGACCAACCCCCCGTCATTACGTAAAGTGGCTTTGTAGTATCTAACATAGATATTTGGCACAAGCGAATTGGGCATATGAACTTTCAGAAACTAAAGACTATTCCGAGTGCAGATCTAGTCACAGGTTTGCCCAACTTCACTTCTGCTGAGCCCATTGCAGTGTGTCATGCTTGTCAGTTCGGCAAGCAAGCTAGACAACCTTTTAAGGGATCAGGTAGAAGAGCAACCAAGCTTCTAGAGCTGGTGCACACAGATGTATGGACTTCTTGTTAATATCCCAAGCTCATCAAGTTGATCTAGGATTGTTACGTACCGATGGTACAGATCTGTTTAGGGCTAACCCAAAATTAGGGTTTCCTTGTACTCACCCTATATATATACATGGAAAGGCAAAGCCTTCTCTATCTCATTCCTGTACACTCTCTCTTGTCCCTTTAATGTGCTCTCCTCTTCTTGGAGTGATTCCTAAAGAGTCGGTATCTCAACATGGTATCAGAGCATGGTGAGAGCATTAGTTATATAGATTAGACATAGAGGAGTGCTGGAGATCAGTGAGGAGTGTGCCTCAAAGTTGGAGGCTGTCCCACTGAAGCGATTAGATTGTTGGGGAACCGTTTCGTGTTTTCTCAGAATCTTCAATCATATTTTCGGAGGTCAAGATGATCATTTTAGATCTATTTTTGATCGCATAATGGTTGAATTTTGTAGCCATGAAGTTTTCGTGCGATTTGGAGTTGTTGGTGATGGTTATCGCCTTTTCCAAAATCTTTGAGGAGCTGTTTGGAGGCCTAAATGAGGTTTTTTAGAGGTTTGAGGGTTTCTACCAAAGCATAGGCTTAACCTTTGCTAGACAACGCTCGCCTGAAACTGAACAACGCTCGCCTTTGTCAAAGCTCCTACCACAAAAAATTTTAGCTCAATCCGAGCTTTCTTCGTCATTTTCGCTTAAGTACTGTGCAGGCGCAAAATCGCGAACACATTTCATTCTTTCTCTGCGGGTCAAAACAGGCGCATTTCTCCAATTTCTGGAGTTTTACATGTTTCTTGATCGAGGTGCAGAGGAGCTGTTTTTTTCCGCCGTAGTCGCGGAGGTGTTCTTTTTGTTCGTTTTGTGTCTGTGCATGTACTTGTCGTATTGGAGTCCTGATTTCCGCTCGTGACCACAACCATGTCAGAATCAGTGAGCATGATCACTGGAGAGAAATTCGACAAGAACAATTTCCAAACATGGAAATTTTGATTGAAGACCTTCCTTCAAGGCCAGGGGCTATGGGAGCTTGTGACCGGGGAGGAGAAATCACCAATCGTGGTTGCTGGTGATCTTCGCAGTGAGCAGACATTGCGTGAGTGGAGAAATTGATCGTATCAAGCCATCCACTACATTGCGCTCACGAATTCAGGCTCGATGATCGGTCACATTCAAGATCGTGACACACCCAAAGGAAGCTTGGGGACGCATTGTCACGTATGTTCCATTCGGGAACAGAGCTCGGAAGTCGCAGCTTGTTGCGGCAATTCAATACGATCAAGAAAGGCTCGATGTGTGCTAGTGACTACGCCAATCACATCAAAAACCGCAGATCGCTTAGCATTAGCATCAAATGTTCAACTTGATCCAACTGTGATTATCGGTGCGACATTGCAAGGACTTCCTGCCAAGTACAAGCAGTTCATTACGTCCACACTTCATTTTGGACTTTGATACAAATTTGGAGGTGAGCTGAACCTGCATGGCTACACCGATGCTAATTGGGCAGGAGACATTTCCGGCAGGAGATCCACGTTCCTTGCTTTCTGATATTGGAGTAGATTATCCTAGTCCTACAGTTATCCTAGCTGATAACATTAGCAGCATGATGTTAGCTAACAATCCTATTTTTCATGCTAGGCCAAAGCACATTGAGGTGCACTATCACTTTGTTAGGGAGAAAGTCCTTTCAGGTGTAGTAGATCTTAGATATATACATACAGGAGATCAGGTTGCAGATATCTTCACCAAAGCTTTTCCTAGAGAGTCATTTGCTACATTTCGACATTGTCTAGGAGTTCAGGATGTACAGTTGAGCTTCAAGGGGAGTGTTAATATCCCAAGCTCATCGAGTTGATCTAGGGTTGTTACGTACCGATGGTACAGATCTATTTAGGGCTAACCCGAAATAAGGGTTTCCTTGTACTCATTCTATATATATACATGGGAAGGCAAAGCCTTCTCTATCTCATTCCTATACACTCTCTCTTGTCCCTTTGGTGGCTCTCCTCTTCTTGGAGTGATTCCTAAAGAGTCGGTTTCTCAACACTTCTCAACCAAGTTTATCTGGTTTTGAGTACTTCGTGTCCTTCATTGATGATTTCTCTCACAACACCTGGGTTTACTTCCTTAATAGCAAGAGCTCTTTAGATGTGTTGTCAACTTTCAAGACTTTCCACACCTTGGTGGAGGAACAGTCTGGATAATCTATCCTTTGTCTACGTTCGGATGGAGGAGGCGAGTTTAAATCCGGAGAATTCACCGCTACTCACGTAAGCATGGCATACAGCGCTATAAGACTTGCAGTAATACTCCACAATAGAATGGCGTTGCGGAGAGGAAGAATCGTCACATAGCAGAAGCTGCTCGCGCTATGTTGAACGAGAAGAACCTGCCTAGACCGTTTCCGGGTAAGTCAAGCATTTCGTTGCAGTGTACTTGATGAATCAAACTCCGACTGCAGCAGTTTACAACAAGACCCCGATGGAGGTATTCACAGGCCACAAGCATGATTACTCATTTCTGAAAGTTTTCGGTTGCATCTGTTATGTACACAATCCGGTCGAGAAGCGCAAGAAGCTAGATCCGAAAGCTGAGAAGTGTATTTTCCTTGGATATGCCTTAGATACGAAAGGATATAGATGCTATAATCCTTCCTCTAGGCAATTCTATATCAGTAGAGATGTTGTATTTGAAGAGTTGCAATCTTTGTATGCACCTGCGATTGCTCCGGTCATACCCACTCTTCCTGCTGAAACTACACCAAGGAGTCCGTTCACTGTACCTTTACAGAGTGGAGTTTCTGGAGTCACACGGTCTAGAGCCGAAATTTGATCGTCTGAGTCGCTACGGATGAAGTTCATCGAGCATCATCTAGACCGACTCTTAGTCTTGAGGATCATGTTATTTTGCAACATATGATGTGCTCACCACGGATTACCGATATTCATCCGTTGGATGAAGCATCCCAGAGTGACGCTGCTGGTATCTCACATCCGAAGCAAGGGGAGATAAACAGTACATCTGATATTGCCCTATGTAAATATGAGAGAGTTCGGCTTCCGGTTCAAAGATTTATGCATGGAAGTTTCCTTGCTGATCATCATGCATATATGATTCAAGTCCTACTTGAGCCAAAACCGAGTACGCTTGAGGAGGCGATGCACAAGAGTGAGTGGATTGAAGCCATGGAGACAGAACTTGCTGCTCTACGTCATCAACAAATATGGGAGTTGGTGGACTTACCTCAAGGTAAGAAAGCGATTGGTTGCAGATGGATCTTCAAGATCAAGCGCAACTCGGATGGCACTGTATCTCGATACAAGGCCAGATTGGTAGCCAAGGGCTACGCACAATAGCATGGAGTGGACTACAAAGAGACGTTTAGTCCAAGATGGTAACGATTTGTATGATGGTTGCTATTGTTGTCAACAAGGGATGGCGAATGCATCAAATGGACTTCAAGAACGCCTTTCTCAATGGAGATCTCGGCGAGGAAGTCTACTTGCAACAACCACCTGGTTACAAAGATCCCAAGTTTCTTTCCCGCGTTTGTAAGTTAAGGAAATCCCTCTATGGTTTGAAACAGGCTCCGAGAGCATGGTATGAGAAGATCAATTCCTTTCTTATATCTCTTGGATTTGTAGTCTGACATTCCGACTCATCGCTATACTGCATGAGATCAGGAGTTCATGTAGTGATGATTTCCATCTACCTAGATGATCTTATTGTCACTGGGAACCATGAGGAGATGATTTCTCGCATCAAGAGTACCTTATGTTCCGAATTTGAGATACAAGACTTAGGGTATCTTAAATTGGAATTTATTACAAAGGGAAAGGATATGTGGCTAATACAACGCCAATTTGCTTTAGATAAGCTTAAGGAGTTCAAGATGTCTGATTGTAAACCAAAAGACACTCCTCTCCAACAAGGTCTAAAGCTAGAGTTAGACGATGGAGAGTTACTTGTAGATCCCCGCCTGTACAAACAGATGGTTGGGAGTTTGATTTATCTGACTATCACTAGACCGGATTTGAACTATGCTGTTGGTGTAGTCAGTCAGTTCCTGCATGCTCCACGGGTACCGCATATGATGGTGGTCATGCGGATTCTCCGCTATGTGAAGTCCACACTTCATTTTGGACTTCGATACAAATTTGGAGGTGAGCTGAACCTGCATGGCTACACCGATGCTGATTGGGCAGGAGATATTTAAGGCAGGAGATCCACGTCTGGATATGCATTTGGACTTGGGAGTGTGGTTGTGAGCTGGGCTTCTAAGAAGCAACCGACCGTGACACTGTCTTTCACAGAGGCAGAGTATCGTGGTGATATGAATGCCACTTGTGAAGCGCTTTTTTCGTTCCTTGCTTTCTGATATTGGAGTAGATTATCCTAGTCCTACAGTTATCCTAGCCGATAACATTAGCAGCATGATGTTAGCTAACAATCATGTTTTTCATGCTAGGACAAAACACATTGAGGTGCACTATCATTTTGTTAGGGAGAAGGTCCTTTCAGGTGTAATAGATCTTAGATATATACATACAGAGATCAAAGTTGCGAGATATCTTCACCAAAGCTTTACCTAGAGAGTCGTTTGCTACATTTCGACATTGTCTAGGAGTTCAGGATGTACAGTTGAGCTTGAAGGGGAGTGTTAATATCCCAAGCTCATCTAGTTGATATAGGTCGATCCGTGCCTGATGACTACAGGCCGTAGATCTAGGGTTGTTACATAACATGGTACAGATCTGTTTAGGGCTAACCCAAGATTAGGGTTTCCCTGTACTCACCCTATATATACAAGGGAAGGCAAAGCCTTCCTGATCTCATTCCTGTACACTCTCTTTTGTCCCTTTGGTGTGCTCTCCTCTTCTTGGAGTGATTCCTAGAGAGTCGATTTCTCAACATATTCCTAGAGAGTCGGTTTCTCAACACTACCTTTCTCCTGAATACATCCTTGATCAAGTCGAGCTTGTAGCCATTCGTCCCCTTCCTCTCCCTAGGGTTGAACCACTTCCGCTCGTCGAAGATAAATGCCGTGTGCATCGCCGATCCCTCCCAATCGATGTCACCTTTGTCCTCCTCGTGGTTGCGTCCTAGAGCCTTCGCCAATAACTTTGCATCCCACTTCTCCGGCTACGCTCTACTTCCAATTGCTCTCAGCGGCTTCCCTCTCCAGACTTCATCGCACAGCTCTGGGCACACGTAGTCCCATCGCCATGACAAAAACGCTCCACCGAGGTTCTTCAACCTCAGCAACTCCGCTGGAGTCCAATCCGCCATCAGAATAAGCGGTCGAATTCTCCCCATCGTCGCACTTCTTCCTGCTGGAACTCCTCCGGTTCGACGCTTCGACCTTGCAGCTAGCTTCCCTTGCTCCGGCCGCTCGGCAAGTTCTTGGCATTTACTTTCTCTCGACAATTCTTCAATCCGCTGCCCAAATGCGCGCTTTAATTCCCTCACAATTCACTCGTGTGAACTCCCTAATGTTATTCATATCTAACAAACATATATTCAGACGAATACCTCCAAGAGAACCCGAATATAACTCTTTATTCACAAAAACCAAAAAAAATCCTACTTATCCTCAGAACTACGCTCCTAAGGTGGCTCTCACCTTGAATCAATTTTTCTCACCGCAGAGAACGACATATGTGAGCATGCATAAGGTGAGGATTGTAGAAAGATTCATCGGAGGAACTATTCGGATGAACTGGGGAGAGATCTTTGCGAGGAACGTACACGCAATTGCGACCACGCTAAGAAAAGACGATAAGAGTGTAGTCTATCTCTCGTCTTTCTTGGTGCATCTGTATGCGAAGCTGGAGTGGCTGATGCTTAGAGAGAGGTAATTGTATCGACTGGAGAGTGGACTGTCAGACTTGTATGCAGACCTTGACAGTGCCAGTAGTGGGTCGACAAGGAGTTTAGGGACGAGTGCCCCTCCTGAACCGAAGAGAACGGGAGAAGTCAGGCCGACGGTGCAAAGTAAACTTGATTCGGATTCAGACCTGGAAGTAATCAAGACTTCAAGGATGTAGGAGCGTATTTCTTAGGATAAGCAGGATTTTTTTTGGTTTCTGTGAATAAAGAGTTATATTCGGGTTCTCTTGAAGGTATTCGTCTGAATATATGTTTGTTAGATAGGAATACCATTAGGAGTTCACACCTAGGAATTCGAGAGGAATTTAAGCGTGCGTTTGGGCGGCGGATTGAAGAATTGTCGAGAGAAAGTCGATGCCAAGAACTTGCCGAGCGGACGGAGCAAGAGAAGCTAGCTGCGTTGTCGAAGCGTCGAACCGGAGGAGTTCAAGCAGCAAGAAGTGCGACGATGGGGAGAATTCGACCGCTTATTCTGATGGCGGAGTGGACTCCAACAGAGTTGTTGAGGTTGAAGAACCTCGGTGGAGCGTTTCTTTCATGGCGATGGGATTACGTGTGCTCGGAGCTGTGCGATGAAGTCCGGAGAGGGAAACCGCTGACAGCAATTGGAAGTAGAGCGCAGCCGGAGAAGTGGGATGCGAAGTTATGGGCGAAGGCTCTAGGGCGCAACCACAAAGAGAACAAAGGCGGCGTCGATTGGGAGGAATCGGTGATGCACACGTCATTTACCTTCAACGAGCGGAAGTGGTTCAACCCTAGGGAGAAGAAGGGGACGAATGGCTTCATGCTCGATTTGATTAAGGATGTATTCAGGAGGAAGGTGGCACTCATCTTGAATTAGCTTTTCTCACCGTAGAGAACAACCTATGTGAGCATGCACAAGGTGAGGATCGTAGAAGGGTTCATCGGAGGAACTATACGGATGAACTGGGGAGAGATCTTTGCGAGGAATGTACAGGCCATGGCGACAAAGCTAAGAGAAGACGATAAGAGTGTAGTCTATCTCTCGTCTTTCTTAGTACATCTGTATGCAAAGCTGGAGTGGCTGATGCCTAGGGAGAGGCAGCTGTACCGGTTGGAGAGTGGGTTGTTGGACTTCGATGCGGACATCGACAGTGCTAATAGTTGGTCGACGAGGAGTCTAGGAACGAGTGCTCCGCCTGAGCCGAAGAGAACGGGAGAAGTGAGATCGGCGGTGCAGAGCAAGCCTGATTCGGACTCAGACCTTGAAGTGATTGGAACTTCGAGGAAGAGAAAGAGAGTAGTGGAAAACAAATCCACCGCTACTCTAGAGGTTTGAAGAGATGTAGGGAAGAAGAAGGTAGAAGAAGTAGGACCGGCAAAGACTTCTCGTCCGAAGATGATGGCGGTGAAGCCAGGGCTGAAAGCCTCAAAGGAGATTGCAGAACCTATGGCATCGGTTCTACAGTTGTCGCAGAAGTTGGAAGCTGTGGTGGTCCCGGTACTGCTGGAGTTGAACGAGATGGGGCCGATGTATATGCCAGGGTGGGACCCTCAAGCAGATGGGTATATGGAGTTGATTCAGATGATGAACCATCTGGCGTTGGGGAAGGAGGACCAATCCATCATAGTGAGAGAGCTAACGGAGAATATGGACAAGTTGTCCAAGGAGAAGACTAAGATGGAGAAGAAGGTTCAGGAGGCGAAGAAGGCCTATGAAGAGATCTGTCGTATTTGGGGTGCGGAGATTCATTTTGTGGAGAAGTAGAATGCTCATCTTTGTTAGACGGTGCAAGACCTGAAGCAAAGAATGATTGAGGTGGATGTGGAAGCACCTGCAAAGTTGGAGGACCTCGCTTATAGATGTGCGCAACATCTATTCACACGGTGTGATCGTGTTGAGACGTAGCGGTTAGAGCAGTTGGTGGCAGCAATGAAGAATCCCGGTGACTCAAAGAACCGAAGAAAAGAGATGTACAAGGCATTGGATCGAGATTTCAGGGAGCCATGGCTCTTCATCGACAGGGGATCACAGCAGATGTACAGGAAATGCAGTTAGGAATCGACGCATTCATGCAAGCAGCGGAGGTGCGATTGAGCGGCTTAGATCAGAGTAGAAGACTTAGGAGAGAGCGATCCGTATAGGAGACGGTTAGCTTGGCGATTAGAGTAGCAAATTAGAACATTCATTATAAATAGTCGTAGGAAATAAAGTGATGGATCTTTCATCTTTGCAAGTGTCCAAGCTATTGGATTGCAAATTGTAGTCAGGGTAGAACGAGCACTTGAGGAGCTGGTGTTTGCAGGCTGACATTGTGACAACTGAAGCGTGTATCCGTGAAGTTACCCGGATATTCGTCCACGAGCTGAGCCTGTCTGTAGCATCAAAAGTACTCTAGAGGGTTTTTTCGCCGAGACGCAAACTTGTAATGAGAGAGATCCCCATCCCAAAGTTAAGCAAACTGCTGAAATCTATTTGCTGTGTCTGTGGAATTGGTGATGTGATGGGTTTGTGAAGGAATTGAAATTGAATCGATTGCCTTCTTGGTGAATGCTCTTCGGACTTTGCAGTCCAGAGTTAGACATATGTCTAAATGCTTATTTTCCTTCTTCGCTAGTGTGGTTTGATCCCTCATTCCCTTGGGAACGAATTAATCTATACGAATTCGGACTGAATAGTGCCTACCTGTGCTATTACAAAGGAAGAGGAGGAGAGTAGTGGAGGACAGTCCGCCAGCCATTCTGACGGTTCGAAAAGATGTGGGGAAGAAGAAGGTGGAAGAAGTAGGACCGCCGAAGACCTCTCGGCCAAAGATGATGGCAATGAAGCGAGGGCCGAAAGCCTCGAAGGAGATTGCAGAACCTATGGCTCGGTACTCGGCTTCGGAAATGTGGTGGTCCCAGTGTTGCTAGAGTTGAACAAAATGGGACCAATGTATATGCCAGGGTGGGACCCTCAAGCCGATGGGTATATGGAGTTGATTCAGATGATGAACCGGCTGGCTTTGGGAATGGAGGACCAATCCATTACAGTCTGAGAGCTGATGGAGAATGTGGATAAGCTATCTAAGGAAAAGACTGAGATGGAGCAGAAGATCCAAGGGGCAAAGAAGGCCTACGAATAGATCTACCTACTAAGATATTCAGGATGCGGAGATCCATTTTGTAGAGAAGGAGAATGCTCAACTGGAAGATTTGCGGGACCTGAAGCAAAGATTGATTCAGGTAGACGTGGAGGCGCCTGCAAAGTTGGAGAACCTCGTTTACAGATGTGCGCAGCATCTGTTCACATGGTGTGATCGGGTTGAAGTGCAGCGGTAAGAGCAGTTGGTGGCAGCGATGGAGAATCCCGGCAACTTGAAGGATCGGAGAAAGGAGATGTATAAAGCGTTGGGTCGAGATTTCAGGGAAGCCATGGCTCTTCATCGACAGGAGATTACAGCCGATGAACAGGAAATGCAGTTAGGAATCGACGCATTCACGCAAGCATCAGAGGTGTGATCAAGCGGCTTAGATCAGAGTAGAAGACTTAGGAGAGAGCTTTCTGTGTAGAAGCAGTTAGAATGTTCATTCATTATAAATAGTCGTAGGAAATAAAGTGATGGATCTTTCATCTTTGCAAGTGTTCACTCTGTTAGACTGCAAATTGTAGTTAGGGTAGAATGAGCACTCGAGGAGCTGGTGTCTGCAGGCTGACATTGCGACGACTGAGCGTGTATCCATGAAGGTACCCGGATATTCGTCCACGAGCTGAGCCTCTCTGTAGCATCATAAATACTCTAGAGAGTATTTTCGCCAAGACGCAAACTTGTAACGAGAGAGATCCCCATCCCGAAGTAAAGCAAATTGTTGAAATCTATTTGTTGTGTCTGTGGAATTGGTGATGTGATGGGTTTGTGAAGGAATTGGACTTGGATCGATTGCCTTCTTTGTGAACACTCTTCGGACTCTGCAGTCCAGAGTTGGAAAGATGTCTAAATGCATGTTTCTCTTCTTTGCTAGTGTGGTTTGATCCCTCATTCCCTTGGGAACAAATCAATCTATACGAATTCGGACTTAGTAGTGCATATACATGCTATTACAATAAAGAAGGAAGTTTAGACCAAGTTTTTCTTGGCGCCGCTGCTGGGGAATGAAGTTGCTACATATGCCAGCGGGAATTGTACAACATAGTTAAAACTTAGCTAGGAACGTGTTGACAACAGTGGTGGCCAAGAAAGAACGAAAGAGCCCATTATTGTATGTTGTTGAATCTGTTAACCTTCGAGAACCTCGAAGGTTGAGAACCTCATTCTCAGACCAAACAAGAAGCTGTGGTGCCGGGATGAATGACAGACAAAGATCAGAAGCTAGACCAGTCTTCAAGTCAGACTGCTGAACCTTCGGGACAAGACGAGCGACAGTGAGAGAAGAAACAAGAAGAAGAGAAAGAGAGCAAGGGTGGAGTCAGCCTCTAGGCCGAAGGAGGAAGAAAACTCCGGCTGAACGAGACCTGCTTAGGCGGGTCGTGGGTCACGAGCATTCCACCTCTCCAACACAGCGTCGTCCAAAGATCACCGAGACCAACCGTTCGAGTAGTCTGGGAAGATTGGAGACGCAAGCCCATCAGATTCCTCAGAAGAGAACGGCAGTTCAAGCACCGACACGTCCACGAAGGCAGTGATACCCTCGGGTGACAAAGCCAGTGACGAAGAAGAGAGGTGGTCAGCTTTTCTAGAAGTACCAAGAGCGTTCCTCACTCGACAAAGTGAGGGACTGAAGATCCTGAAAAATTAACCTTGAACCTACGTTCCAAGTCCTTACTGAGGTCTCCCAAGACAACATGCCAGCACCAATCACCAAATAATAGTACCCCAAGTTTAAGGGTACTTTGGACAAAGATGATGTCGACTCATAAATTCGTACCTTTGAAGCCATCTCCACGGCGAACAAGAAAAATGACCCTGTGGATCGGAGAAGAATCTTCCCGGGACTCATGCGGAAAGGAGCCCGGGTATGGATGAACAACCAAGAAGAGGGCCATGCGGCTGAAATCTCTTCTTGGGATGGACTTAAGGTCCGGTTCTTGGAAGGTTCCGGGAGATGGGTTACGATAAGGTATTATTGAGGAGACAGGGTGCCCTTCGTAGAGAGAAACATCAGAAGCTCCGAGAATATACGGAGCCGTTTCTCAGTTTGTTAGATAGGATGTCATCCACTACGGCTAATACTAAGCTTTATTCGGTAGCCACGGCCATCGAATGGTATGTTTTGGGGTTGGAAAAACTCAACCCCGATCAATACAAGCGCTCAATACATCTCTTTGCGGTTCTCTTTTGGGTTCTCTATCACCTCCACTAGCTTCTCCAATCGCCGCGACTCTTCTTCATCACATCTTGCAAAGAGATGTTGCGCACACTTGTTTGCCAAGGTCTCCAATCGAGCCGGTGCCTCCACATCCATTCGATTCAGGCATCGCTTCAAACTTCGCACCATTTTTTGAAGCTAGAGATTCTCCCTCTCCACATACCTAATCTCTGCGCCCCAAACTCTGCAAATTTCCCCGTATGAACTTTTAGATTTCTCAGCCTCCCATTCCAATTCGGTCTTCTGCTTGATCAACCGCTCCGCACTCTCGGTTAACTGCTATACCACTTGGGCTTGATCCATCTTTTGACTTACTATTCGGTGCATCATCTGCACTAGATCCATATATCCGTCTGCTTGCAGGTCCTATCCTGGCATGTAGCATGGGCCCATCTCATTTAACTCCATCAAAACAGGAACCACCACTGCTTCCAACTTCTGAGATAGCTGCAAAGTAGAAGCAAGAGGTTCAGCTATCTCCTTCGAGGATTTCATCTTTGGTCTTGACACTCTCGGTAGCACCACATCTTCCATCTGATAGTGTTGAGAAATCGACTCTTCAGGAATCACTCCAAGAAGAGGAGAGCACACCAAAGGGACAAGAGAGAGTGTACAGGAATGAGATGAGGAAGGCTATGCCTTCCCCTGTATATATAGGGTGAGTACAGGGAAACCCTAATTTTGGGTTAGCCCTAATCTTGGATAAACCCTAAACAGATCTGAACCATTGGTACATAACAACCCTAGATCAACGGCCTGTAGTCATCAAGCACTAATCGACCTATATCAACTAAGATGAGATTGGGATATTAACACTCCCCTTCAAGCTCAACTGTACATCCTGAACTCCTAGACAATGTCGAAATGTAGCAAACGACTCTCTAGGTAAAGCTTTGGTGAAGATATTTGCAACCTGATCTCCTGTATGTATATATCTAAGATCTACTACACCTGAAAGGACCTTCTCCCTAACAAAGTGATAGTGCACCTCAATGTGCTTTGTCCTAGCATGAAAAAATGTGATTGTTGGCTAACATCATGCTACTAATGTTATCGGCCTAGGATAAGCTGAGGACTAGGATAATCTACTCCAATATCATAAAGCAAGGAACGAAGCCGCATCGCTTCACAAGTGACATTCATAGCACCACGATACTTTCTGTATACGTGGAAGACAAAAGCGGTCGGTTGCTTCTTAGAAGCCCAACTCACGGCCGTCTCCCAAGTCCAAACGCATATCCGGATGTGGATCTCCTGCCGTAAATGTCTCTCGCCCAATCAAAGATCGGTGTAGCCATGCGGGTTCAGCCACCTCCAAATGCAGATCGAAGTCCAAAATGAAGTGTGGACTTCACATAGCGGAGAATCCGCTAACCACCATCATATGTGGTACCCAAGTGGAGTATGCAGAACCGACCGACTAGACCAACAAAGATAGCTCAAATCCCTAGTGATAGTTAGATAAATCAAACTCCCAACCATCTGTCTCAACAGGCGGGGATCTGCAAGTAACTCTCCATCGTCTAACTCTAGCTGTAGACCTTGTTGTAGAGGCGTGTCTGTTGGTTTACAATCAGACATCTTGAACTCCTTAAGCTTATCTAAAGCATATCGGCGTTGTATTAGCCACATATCCTTTCCCTATGTGATAAACTCCACACCAAGAAAGAATTTAAGATATCCTAAGTCTTGTATCTCAAATTCGGAACATAAGATACTCTTGATGCGGGAAATCATCTCTTCATGGTTCCCAATGATAATAAGATCATCTACGTAGATAGAAATCATCACTACATGAACTCCTGATCTCATGCAGTATAGCGATGAGTCGGAATGACAGACTACAAATCCAAGAGACATGAGAAAGGAATTGATCTTCTCATACCATGCTCTCGGAGCCTGTTTCAAACCATAGAGGGATTTCCTTAACTTACAAACACGGGAAAGAAACTTTAGATCTTCGTAACCAGGTGGTTGTTGCATGTAGACTTCCTCGCCAAGATCTCCATTGAGAAAGACGTTCTTGAAGTCCATTTGATGCAGTCGCCATCCCTTGTTGACAACAATAGTAACCACCGCATTTAATGGTTGCCATCTTGGCAACTGGACTTAACGTCTCTTCGTAGTCCACTCCATGCTGTTGTGCGTAGCCCTTGTAGGATCCTAGTTAGGAATTTGAAGCTTGTTTTTTTGTTTTTCGGAATAAAACGCATGATATTCGGCGGAATTGAGTATTGACGAATACGAAGATGACTCTTAAGGCGAATATGCATGTTGAGAAGAGTATGTGTAGATTGAATCCGGCGGGAGAAATTCTGTTTCGGTTAGGGTAAAGTTGTAATTGTATCGTTGAGCAGTGGCGGGCGCAGAACCAGCAGAGTGACACGATGAAGAAGCGAGTGGCATTGCGATCGGCAGCTATTTGATTACCTCCTCCGCAAAAGATGGCGAGTGTAATTAGACCTCTTGTGCCAAAACCGGACTAGACGTTGGAAGAACTGAAACGATTGAAACAATTGGGCGGAGCATTCCTAGCATGGCGATGGGACTATGTCTGTATGGAGCTGTGTGAAGAAGTGAAGGCCAAGAAAGTTGCCAATCCGATTGGATGGAGAGGTTACCCGATTCCTGGGATGCGATTCTATGGGCGGAAGCATTGCGCCGGGATTATGCGGTAGACAAGGATGGCATTGACTGGGAAGGATCAGCATTGCATACAAGATTCGACTTTGATGAGTCCAATTGGTTTGATCCTCGAGGAAGGAAGGGGACCAACGGGTTCAAGATTGATTTGATTAAGGATGATTTCCGACGGAAGATCATGTATACGTTGAATCAGCTATTTTCACCGCAGAGAACTACTTAGGTGAGGATAGTAGAAGGCTTCATCGGAGGAAAGATCAAAGTCAACTGGGGAGAAATATTCGCTCGGAATGTGCAGGCTATGGGACAGAAGTTGAAAGCAGGAGAGAAGGGAGTAGTGTACATTTCCTCTTTTTTGGTACACATGTACTCAAGGATGGGGTGGTTAACTCCAAGGGAAAGAGTGAAGTATCAGATGGATGCAGAGAATATTTTGCGAGAGCCGAATATGAGTGAAGCCAATAGTGGATCAACGAGAAGCGTGGGTCCCGAAGAAGGAAGCAATTTGCAGTCACCAGTTGCAGGCGAGATGCCTTCAGACGAGTTGGATGAAGTAATGCGGGGATGAAATGGATGAAAGTTGCCAATCCGATTGGATGGAGAGATTACCCCGATTCCTGGGATGCAATTCTATGGGCGGAAGCATTCTTGCCTGGGATTATGCGGTGAACAAGGATGGCATTGGATCGAAGGATCAGCATTGCATACAAGATTCGACTTTGATGAGTCCAATTGGTTTGATCCTCGAGGAAGGAAGGGGACCAACGGGTTCAAGATTGATTTGATTAAGGATGATTTCCGACGGAAGATCATGTACACGTTGAATAAGTTGTTTTCACAGCAGAGAACTACTTACGCTAGCATGCATAAGGTGAGGATAGTAGAAGGATTCGTCGGAGGGAAGATCAAAGTCAAATGGGGAGAAATATTCGCTCGGAATGTGCAGGCTATGGGACAGAAGTTGAAAGCAGGAGAGAAGGGAGTAGTGTACATTTCCTCTTTTTTGGTACACATGTACTCAAGGATGGGGTGGTTAACTCCAAGGGAAAGAGTGAAGTATCAAATGGATGCAGAGAATGTTTTGCGAGAGCCGAATATGAGTGAAGCCAGTAGTGGATCAACGAGAAGTGTGGGTCCCGAAGAAGGAAGCAATTTGCAGTCACCTATTGCAGGCGAGATGCCTTCAGACAAGTTGGACGAAGTAATGCGGGGAATTGAGGAAGCTATATTCGGAAGAGAGGATTCGGCAGGAACTTCAGGGAAGAGAGTGCGAAGTCCGAGTGTAGAGGAAGTTCGAACGCCGGTCAATAAGAAGCGGAAGTTAAAGGAGTTTGTTAAGCCAAGGAGCCCGGTGCCAAAAGTATCGAGGCCTAAGGTGAAGGCATCCAAAGTAGATGGTGGAGAACCGCTTCCTTCGGTGTTGCAGTTGGCACAGAAGTTAGAAAATGTAGTTGTCCCTGTTCTCATGGAGTTGAACGAGATGGGAACAGACTATATTCAGGGGTGGAATCCTCAAGAAGACAGTTACATGGAACTCATTCAGTTGATGAACCGCATTGCAACAGGAAAGAAGGACCAGACCCAGACTATTAAGCAGTTGACACAGTCGGTGGGGCGTCTGGAGAAGGAGTAGGCAGAAGCACAACGGGAAACATGTAATAGCACGGTAAGCACTATTCAGTCCGAATTCGTATAGATTGATTCGTTCCCAAGGGAATGAAGGATCAAACCACACTAGCGAAGAAGGGAAATAAGCATTTAGACTTCTTTCGGACTCTGGACTGCAGAGTCCGAAGAGCATTCATAGAGAAGGTAATTGGTACAAGCTCAATTCCTTCACAAAACCCATCACATCACCAATTTCACATACACAGCAAATATAGTGCAGCAATTTGCTTTACTTCGGGATGGGGATCTCTCTCATTACAAGTTTGCGTCTCGGCGAAACACCTTCTAGAGTACTTCTGATGCTACAGGTAGGCCCAGCTCATGGACGAATATCCGGGTAACTTCACGGATACACGTTTCAGTCGTCACAATGTCAGCCTGAAGACACCAGCTCCTCGAGTGCTCGTTCTACCCTGACTACAATTTGCAATCCAACAATTTGGACACTTGCAAAGATAAAAGATCCATCACTTTATTTCCTACGACTATTTATAATGAATATTCTACCTGCTACTCCTAACTGCCAAGCCAACTGCCTCCTATATTGATCGCTCTCTCCCAAGTCTTCTACTCTGATCTAAGCCACTTTCGTCGCACCTGCCGTGTGAATGCGTCGATTCCTAATTGCATCTCTCTGTACATCCGCGGCAATCTCCCCGTCAATGAAGAGCCATGGCTTCCCGGAAATCCCGACCCAACGCTTTTGTACATCTCCTTCCTCCGGTCTTTTCGTGTCTCGTGGGATTTTCCATCGCCGCCACCAACTGCTCTAACCGCTGCGTCTCAATACGATCACACCGTGTGAACAGATGTTGCGCACATCTGTTGGCGAGGTTCTCCCGCCTTCGCAGTGTGCCTCCACATCCACCGAATCAATCTTCGTTTTAGGTCCCACACACGCCTCCCAAAGATGAGCATTCTCCTTCTCCACAAAATGGATCTCCGCACTTTTTGAATCCCACGCATCTCTTCGTAGGCCTTCTTCGCCTCTTCAACCTTCTTCTCCATCTCGTTTCTCCCCTGAATGCCTTGTCCACATTCTCTGTCAACTCCTTCACTGTGATGGACTAGTCCTCCTTTCCCAACGCCAGACGGTTCATCATTTGAATCAATTCCATATACCCGTCTGCTTGAGGGTCCCACCCTGGCATATACATTGGTCCCATCTCGTTCAACTCCAACAATACCGGGGACCACCACGGCCTCCAACCTGCGGCAATTTCGCAGCCCGATGCCATGGGTTCTGCAATCTCCTTCGAGGCTTTCGGCCCCGGCTTCACCGCCATCATCTTCAGTCGAGAGGACTTTGCCGGTCCTACGTCTTCCATCTTTTTCTTGCCTACATCTTTTCGTGCCGCTAGAGTGGCGGGGGGACGTATCTTCCACTACTCTCTTCCTCTTCCTCGATGTCCCAATCACCTCCATGTCTGAGTCCGAATCAGGCTTGCTCTGCACCGCCGGTCTCACTTCTCCCGTTCTCTTCGGCTCAGGAGGCGCACTCGTGCCCAGACTCCTTGTTGACCCACTGCTAGCGCTGTCGATGTCCGCATCCAAGTCCGACAACCCACTCTCCAACGGATACAGTTGCCTCTCCCTAGGCGTCAGCCATTCCAACTCTGCATACAGGTGTACTAAAAAAGACGAGAGATAGACTACACTCTTATCATCTTCCCTTAGCTTGGTTGCCATGGCCTGCACATTTCTTGCAAAGATCTGTCCCCAGTTCACCCGAATAGTTCCTCCAATGAACCTTTCCACGATCCTCACTTTATGCATACTCACGTACGTGGTTCTCTGCGGTGAGAAGAGTTGATTCAAGGTGAGTGCCACCTTTCTCCTGAAAACGTCTTTGATTAAGTCGAGCTTGTAGCCATTCGTCCCCTTCCTCTCTCTAGGGTTGAACCACTTCCGCTCGTCAAAAGTGAACGCCGTATGCACCGCCGATCCCTCCCAATCGACTCCGCCTTTGTCCTCTTCGTGGTTGCGGCCCAAAGCTTTCGTCCATAACTTCGCATCCCACTTCTCCGGATGTGCTCTGCTCCCAATTGCTGTAAGCGGCTTCCCTCTCCGGACTTCATCGCACAGCTCTGGGCACATATAGTCCCAGCGCCATGACAGAAACGCTCCACCGAGGTTCTTCAACCTCAGCAACTCCGCTGGAGTCCAATCCGCCATCAGAATGAGCGGTCGAATTCTCCCCATCGCCGCACTTCTTCCTTTGGAACTCCTCCGGTTCGACGCTTCGACATTGCAACTAGCTTTCCTTCTCTCCGGCCGCTCGGCAAGTTCTTGGCATCTACTTTCTCTTGACAATTCCTCACTCCGCCGCCCAAACGCGCGCTTAAATTCCCTCGCAATTCACTCGTGTGAACTCCTCAATGGTATTCCTAGCTAACAAACATATATTCGGACGAATACCTTCAAGAGAACCCGAATATAACGCTTTATTCACAAAAATAAAAAAAAATCCTATTTATCCTAAGAACTATGCTCCTACAGCACAACAAGAAGTGACATCAACGAAGAAGGCTTATGGCAAGATATGCAAAATCCAAGGAGCAGAATTGAAGTTCGTGGAAGTCGAGAATGAGCGGCTTTGGAATCAACTCAAGGAGGTGAAGCGCCAGTTGCACAAAATCGATACAGAGAGACTAGCTAGATTAGAAGTTTTGGCTAGTATGTGTGCGAAGTATCTTCTTGCCCAGTGTGATGATGTGGAAGCTGATCGATTGGAGGCCTTGACCATGGCGATGAACACTTCTGGCGATTCAAAGGAGAAACAAAAGGAGATGTACAAAGCGATGGGTCGTGATCAAGCCGGGAAGCGATCTAATTCACCGGAGGGAGATCGCAAAGATATCGAGAGTTGCAAATCAGCGTTGATGCTTTACTTTGAAGAAATATCATCGAAGGGTGCAACAGATCTCCGAAGTTGTAGTCGGACGCGATTCGTGTAGGTAGCAATTCGGATAGGACGTTAGAATTGTGTATAAATAGGACTAGAGTAGTTAGTGGAGACATCTTCAATTTGCAAGAGAAAGTCAAGATTTGTTCTTGTGTAGCTAGGGTAGAACGGAAACTCTCAAAGCCGAGCAGAGATCGCGGTGGCCTACCTGACTGGAGATCGGATTCCTGTGAAGATACCCAAGAATTCGTCCCACGAGTTTTGGCTATCGACGATTTCGCCAGGAGAACTTCAGCGAGCTTACGCCTCGTGAATGTTACCTCTTGTAATTAGGATCACCCAATCTTAGTAAAAGAATTTCTTCTGGAAATTCTTGGAACTTTATGTCTTGATGGGTTTTTAAGTTATGAATTGATTCCACTCTTCGGACTGTTATTGTCCAGAGTTGATTAAAGAAGTCTAAACACACCTATTCCCCACTTGATATTCGGTTAACACCCCATTCCTTTGGAAACGAATCAATAAACATTGCAACTACCCAATTCTAATGTGACCTTGTTGTACAGCCCTTGGCCACCAATCTGGCCTTGTATCGAGATACAGTGCCATCCGAGTTGCGCTTGACCTTAAAGACCCATCTGCAACCAATCGCTTTCTTACCTTGAGGTAAGTCCACCAATTCCCATGTTTGTTGGTGACGAAGTGCAGCAAGTTCTGTCTCCATGGCTTCAATCCACTCATTTTTGTGCATCGCCTCCTCAAGCGTACTCGGTTCTCTGGTCGAGATTGACGTAATGAACTGCTTGTACTCGGCAGGCAGTCCTTGCAATGTTGCACCAATAATCACAGTCGGATCAAGTTGAACATTGACAGATGCTAACTGATCGCGGTTTTGATGTGATTGACATAGTCACTAGCACATTGAGCCTTTCTTGACCGTATTGAATTGTTTGCAAGAATCTGCAGCTCCGAGCTTTTCCCGAATGGAACATTTGTGACAATGCGTCCCAAGCTTCCTTGGGTGTGTCACAGTCTTGAATGTGACCTATCATCGAGCCTGAGATTGTGAGCACAATGTAGTGGATGGCTTGATACGACCGCTTTCTCCACTCACGCAATGTCAAGCCACCTTGCGAAGATCACCAGCAATCACAATTGGTGCTTTCTCCTCCCCGGTCACAAGCTCCCATAAACCCTGGCCTTGAAGGAAGGTCTTCATTCAAAATTTCCACGTTTGGAAATTGTTCTTGTCGAGTTTCTCTCCACTGATCATGCTCACTGATTCTGCCATGGTTGTGGTTACGAGCAGAAATCAGGACTCCAACACGGCAAGTACCTGCACAAACACAAAACGAACAGAAAGAACACCTCCACGACTACGGCGGAAAAACAGCTCCTCTGCACCTCGATCAAGAAACATGTAAAACTCCAGAAATTGGCGAAATGTGTCCATCTTGACCCTTGAACAAAGAATGAAATATGTTCGCGATTATGCGCTTGCGCAGTACTTAAGCGAAAATGACGAAGAAAGCTCGGATTGAGCTGAAATTTTTCGTGGTAGGAGCTTTGACAGAGACGAGCGTTGTTTAGGTTCCACCCTCATAAAACCTTTGCTTTGGTAGAAACCCTCAAACCTCTAAAAAACCTCGTTTAGGCCTCCAAACAACTCCTCAAAGATTTTGGAAAAGGCGATAACTACCACCAACAACTCCAAATTGCACGAAAACTTCATGGCTACCAAAATCAACCATTCTGCGCAAGACAATTTCCTTTAGGGAGTTTGGCAATCAGAAATAGGTCAAAAACGATCATCTTGAACTCCGAAAACACGATTGAAGATTCTGAGAAAACACGAGACGGTTCCCCATCAATCTACTCGCTTCAGCGGGACAACCTTCAATTCTGAGGCACACTCCTCACTGATCTCCAGCACTCCTCTATGTCTAATCTACATAACTAATGCTCCCACCAAGCTCTGATACCATGTTGAGAAATCGACTCTCTAGGAATCACTCCAAGAAGAGGAGAGCACACCAAAGGGACAAGAGAGAGAGTGTACAGGAATGAGATGAGGAAGGCTTTGCCTTCCCTTGTATATATATAGTGTGAGTACAAGAAAACCCTAATTTCGGGTTAGCCCTAAACAGATCTGTACCATCGGTACATAACAACCCTAGATCAACTCGATGAGCTTGGGATATTAACAAGTCTGTCAGGATTTTCGGAAGTTGAATGCATCCACTAAAGAGGATCATCACCCCCTCCCGTTCACTGATGACATCCTAGATCATGTGGCAGGACATAAATGTTATAGCTTCATGGATGGAATATGTGTCTCTAGTCTAGACAGGAAATTTGCATTTGTATGGTGGATACCCTTCTTCGTTTGTACAGTGAATACGAATTCCTGCAATAATAACATCCATCGTGCAATCCATCCTGACAAATCCGCTTTCTGGACTAAATACTTAAGAGGGTAATGGTCCACATGGAATACGAATTTGTACCCAAGAAGATAATGCCGAAACTTCCTAACAGCATACACCATTCCAAGAGCTTCCCTCTCCGCGGTGGAATAATTGCGCTAAGCTGCTATGAACATGTGGCTTGTAAAGTAAATGGGGTGATCTTTCCCCTGCGCATAATGTTGTCCTAAAACTACTCCTATAGCTATGGAGGTCATATCTACATCTACATGGAAAGGCTTCTCCCAATCCGGTGGAACCAATGTTGGCGCCTACACCAATTCTTGCTTCATACTCTCGAATGTCTGTTGGTGCAACGTCGTCCATTCATACTCCATCTCCTGTCTGGAGAATTCAATGCTTACCTACGTTAGCATGGCATACAAATGTAAGACTTGCGGTTATACTCCACAAATGAGAATGGCGTTGCGGAGAGGAAGAATCGTCACATAGCGAAGGCTGCTCGCTATGTTGAGCGAGAAAAACCTGCCTAGACCGTTAAGGCGGAAAGGCTTTCCGTTGCAGTGTACTTGATGAATCGAACTCCGATTGCAACAGTTCAGAACAAGATCCCGATGGAGGTATTCATAGGCCACAAGCCTAATTACTCATTTTCTGAAAGTTTTCGGTTGCATCTGTTATGTACACATTCCAGATGAGAAGCGCAAGAAGCTAGATCCGAAAGCTGAGAAGTGTATTTTCCTTGGATATGCCTTAGATACGAAAGGATATAGATGCTATAATCCTTCCTCTAGGCAATTCTATATCAGTAGAGATGCTTTATTTGAAGAGTTGCAATCTTGGTATACACATGCGATTGTTCCGGTCATATCCACTCTTGCTGCTGAAACTGCACCAAGGAGTCTGTTCACAGTACCTTTACAGAGTGGAGTTTCTAGAGTCACACAGTCTAGAGCTGAGTCTACTGTACCTGGAGCTGCTACGGATGAAGTTCATCGAGCACCATCTAGACCGACTCCTAGTCTTGAGGATCATGTTATTTTGCAACATATGATGTCCTCACCATGGATTACCGATATTCATCCGTTGGATGAAGCGTCCCAGAACGACTCTGCTGGTACCTCATATCCGAAGCAAGGGGAGAAACAAGACATCTGATCTTGATACGTAAATCTAAGAGAGTTCGGCATCCATTCGTAGATTTATGCCTCGGAAGTTTCACCGATCATCATGCATACATGACTCACGTTCTTCGCCGAGGGAACCAAAGACGCTTTTGAGGAGGCAATGCAAAAAAATGAGTGGATTGAAGCCATGGAGATAGAACTTGTTGCACTTTGTCACCAACAAACATGGGAGTTGGTGGACTTACCTCAAGGAAAGAAAGCGATTGGTTGCTGATGGGTCTTCAAGGTCAAGCGCCTTTCGAATGGCAATCAGATCTCGATACAAGGCGGATTGATAGCCAAAGGGCTACGCTGCTTGACATGGAGTGGACTACGAAGAGACGTTTAGTCCAGTTGCCAAGATGGCAACGATTCGTGTGGTGGTTGCTATTGATGTCAACAAGGGATGGCGAATGCATCAAATAGACTTCAAGAACGCCTTTCTCAATGGAGATCTTGGCGAGGAAGTCTACATGCAACAACCACATGGTTACGAAGATCCAAAGTTTCTTTTCCGCGTTTGTAAGTTAAGGAAATCCCTCTATGGTTTGAAAGCAGTTCTCGAGCATGGTATGAGAAGATCAATTCCTTTCTCATATCTCTTGGATTTGTAGTCTGTCATTCCGACTCATCGCTATACTGCATGAGATCAAGAGTTCATGTAGTGATGATTTCCATCTACGTAGATGATCTTATTGTCACTAGGAACCATGAGGAGATGATTTTTCGCATCAAGAGTATTTTGAGTTCTGAGTTTGAGATACAGGACTTAGGATATCTCAAGTTCTTTCTTGGTGTGGGAGTTTATTACGAGAGGAAAGGATATGTGGCTAATACAACGCCAATATGCTTTAGATAAGCTTAAGGAGTTCAAGATGTCTGATTGTAAACCAATAAACACTCCTCTCCAACAAGGTCTAAAGCTAGAGTTAGACGATGGAGAGTTACTTGTAGATCTCCTTTTGTCTGAACATTGATGGTTGGGAGTTTGATTTATCTGACTATCACTAGACCGGATTTGAGCTATGTTGTTGGTCTAGTCAGTCAGTTCTTGCATGCTCCACAGGTACCGCATATGATGGTGGTCAAGCGAATTCTCCGCTATGTGAAGTCCACACTTCATTTTGGACTTCAATACAGATTTGGAGGTGAGCTGAACCTGCATGGATACACCGATGCTGATTGGACAGGAGATCCACGTCTAGATATGCGTTTGGACTTGGGAGTGCGACAGTGAGATGGGCTTCTAAGAAGCAACCGACCGTGGCAATTGTCTTCCCACGAGCCAGTATCGTGGTGCTATGAATGCCACTTGTGAAGCAATTTGGTTTCGTAACTTGCTTTCTGATATTGGAGTAGATTATCCTAGTCCTACAATTATCCTAGTTGTAGAAACCCTCAAACCTCTAAAAAACCTCGTTCAGGCCTCCAAACAGCTCCTCAAAGATTTTGGAAAAGGCGATAACTATCACCAACAGCTCCAAATCACACGAAAACTTCATGGCTACCAAATTCGATCATTCTGCACAAGACAACTTCTTTTAGGGAGTTGGGCGATCAGAAATAGGTCGAAAACGATCATCTTGACCTCCGAAAACGCAATTGAAGATTTTGAGAAAACACGAAGTGGTTCCCCAACAATCTAATCGCTTCAGCGGGACAGCCTCCAACTTTGAGACTCACTCCTCACTGATCTCCAGGAATCACTCCGAGAAGAGGAGAGCACACCAAACAGACAAGAGAGAGTGTACAGGAATGAGATGTGGAAGGCTTTGCCTTCCCTTGTATATATATAGGGTGAGTACAAGGAAACCCTAATTTCGGATTAGCCCTAAACAGATCTGTACCATAGGTACGTAACAACCCTAGATCAACTCAATGAGCTTGGGATATTAACATCGTTTGCTACATTTCGACACTGTCTAGGAGTTCAGGATGTACAGTTGAGCTTGAAGGGGAGTGTTAATATCCCAAGCTCATCTAGTTGATATAGGTCGATCCGTGCCTGATGACTACAGGTCGTAGATCTAGGATTGTTACGTACCGATGGTACAAAATCTGTTTAGGGCTAACCCGAGATTAGGGTTTCCCTGTACTCATCCTATATATACAAGAGAAGGCAAAGCCTTCCCCATCTCATCCTTGTACACTCTCTCTTGTCCCTTTGGTGTGCTCTCCTCTTCTTGGAGTGATTCCTGAAGAGTCGGTTTCTCAACAAACACCGCTGCCTTTCACTGATGCAATTTTGGACCATGTGGTGGGGCATGAATGCTATAGCTTTTTGGATGGATTTTTAGGGTATAACCAGGTGTCCATTAGGGAAGAGGATAAGGACAAAACCACCTTCACTACCGATTGGGGCACTTATGCATACCACAAAATGTCGTTCGGATTGTGTAATGCACCAGCCACATTTCAACACATGATGATGCACATCTTCCAGGATTACTTACGCAAGTTCTTAGAAATTTTCATCGATGACTTTTGTATCTTCGGAACCCGGGCTGAGCATCTAAGCCATATGTAGCGCATTTTTCAAAAATGCCGTGATAGTCAGTTGGCCCTACACTTGGAAAAATGCTACTTCATGATGACTGAAGGCATTTTGCTAGGGCACAGGGTATCGGCCCGGGGAATTGAGGTAGATCGGGATAAGATTCAGGTGATCACGGCTCTTATGTCCCCACGTAATATTCGGGAGCTTCGGGTGTTCCTAGGACATACCACGTACTACCGCCGCTATGTAAAAGCTTATGCTACGATAGCGGCTCCTTTGACCACTCTACTCTAAAAGGAAACTGAGTACGAATGGACCCCCAAGCAGCAGGAGACGTTCGAACGAATGAAGACCTAGTTGATTCAAGCACCCACATTGGTACCGTCGGATTGGGAGAAATCCTTCCATGTCAACATAGACACTTCGCCCATAGCTATTGGGGTGGTCTTGGAACAGCGAGATGCACAGGGAAAGGATCATCCCATCTATTACGCGAGTCGGATGTTGATAGCCACCAAACAAAACTATTCCACAACGGAGAGAGAAGCTCTTGGAATGGTTTATGTAGTACAAAAGTTTCAACACTACTTGCTCGGGTACAAATTTGTCTTTCACGTGGACCATTACCCCCTGAAATATCTGGTACATAAGGCCGATTTATCGGGTCGTTTGGCTCGGTGGATGCTGCTATTTCAAGAATTCGTCTTCACTGTGCAAACCAAGAAAGGAATCCATCCTAACGCCGACTTCTTGTCCCGCTTAGAAACTCGGCTCCCTCCAAGTAAGGTGCCAGATGACTTTCCATATGAAGAATTGTTTTAGCTCACGGAGTACACGGGAACACAGTATTACGATCTGTACCAATACCTACGCACCATGGAAATGCCGCAGGGTCTTACACCCGAACAACAGACGGTATTCGTCCACAAGGCGGCCCCAAACCAATTAGAACGAGGTATATTGTTCTGAATGGGGGCGGACGAGGAAGTACGAAGATGCTTGGAGCCCTATGAGATTCATCGGCTCATTAGCGCCATGCATGAAGAAGCTGCGGGAGGACACTATGCCTTGTGCAATACGGTGAAGAAGATACTATCCGTAGGATATTGATGGCCAATCATGTACAAGGATTCGCACGCATTTATTCAGAAGTATGACGCCTGTCAGAGAGTAGGAAGACCCACCCAAACCACACGATGGCCTTTAACGCCAGTCTTGCCTTTGGCACCTTTTGAGAAATGGGTAATTGACTTTGTCAGACCCATTTCACCCGCGAGCTGGGGCTGTAGGACCCTAGTTAGGAATTTTAAGCTTGTTTTTTTGGTTTTCGGAATAAAATGCATGATATTCGGCAGAATTGAGTATTGACGAATACGAAGATGACTCTTAAGGCGAATATGCGTGTTGAGAAGAGTATGTGTAGAGATTGAATCCGCGGAAGCAATTGTTTCGGTTAGGGTAAGTTGTAATCAGTATCGTTGAGCAAATGGCGGGCGCAGAACCAGCAGAGTGACACGATGAAGAAGCGAAGTAAGATTGCGATCGGGAACACGGGAAGCTATTCGATTACCTCCTCCGCAGAAGATGGCGAGTGTAATTAGACCTGTAGTGCCAAAACCGGACTGGACGTTGGAAGAATTGAAACGATTGAAGCAATTGGGCGGAGCGTTCCTAGCATGGCGATGGGACTATGTCTGTCCGGAGTTGTGTGAAGAAGTTTTGGCTAGTAAGTGTGCGAAGTATCTTCTTGCCCGGTGTGATAATGTGGAAGCTACATTGCACATTCTACAAATTGCCGCAGGTTGGAGGTCGTGGTGGTCCCAAAGATCTTTGAGTTGAACGAGATGGGACCGATGTATATGCCAGGGTGGGACCCTCAAGCAGACGGGTATATGGAGTTGATTCAAATGATGAACCGTCTGGCGTTGGGGAAGGAAGATCAGTCCATCACAGTGAAGGAGTTGATAGAGAATGTGGACAAGCTGTCCAAAGAGAAAGCTAAGATGGAGAAGAAAGTTGAAGAGGCGAAGAAGGCCTACGAAGAGATGCATCGATTCGGTGGGAGATCCATTTTGTGGAGAAGGAGAATGCTCATCTTCGGGAGACAGTGCAGGACCTAAAACAAAGATTGATTCAGGTGGATGTAGAGGCACCTGCGAAGCTGGAGAACCTCGCTAATAGATGTGCGCAACATCTGTTCACACGGTGTGATCGTGTTGAGACGCAGCGGTTAGAGCAGTTGGTGGCAACGATGGAAAATCCTTGAGACTCGAAGGATCGGAGGAAGAAGATGTACAAGGCATTGGGTCGGGATTTCTAGGAAGCCATGGCTCTTCATCGACAGGAGATTGCTGCAAATGTACATGAGATGCAGTTAGGAATCGACATGCAAGCAGCGGAAGTGCGATTGAGCGGCTTAGATCAGAGTAGAAGACTTCAGAGAGAGCGATCCGTGTAGAAGACGGTTAGCTTGGCAATTAGGAATAGCAGTTAGAACATTCATTATAAATAATCGTAGGAAATAAAGTGGTGGATCTTTCCATCTTTGCAAGTGTCCAAGCTATTGGATTGCAAATTGTAGTCACGAGCACTCGAAGAGCTGGTGGTTGCAGGCTGACATTGTGACGACTGAAGCATGTATCCGAGAAGTTACCCGGGTATTCGTCCACAAGCTGAGCCTGTCTGTAGCATCAGAAGTACTCTAGAGAGTGTTTGGCCGAGACGCAAACTTGTACTAAGAGAGATCTCCATCCCGAAGTAAAGCAAATTGCTGCACTGTATTTGCTGTGTCTGTGAAATTGGTGATGTGATGGGTTTGTGAAGAAATTAATGTTGAATTGATTACCTTCTTTGTGCATGCTCTTCGGACTTCGCAGTCCAGAGTTAGAAAGAGGTCTAAATGCTTATTTCCCTTCTTCGCTAGTGTGGTTTGATCCCTCATTCCCTTGGAAACGAATCAATCTATATGAATTCGGACTGAGTAGTGCTTACCGTGCTATTACACAATGTGTCTGCATCGAGAGGAGATCGCTGCCGATATCCAAGAGTTGCAAGTGGGAATCGACGCGTTCACTCGGAAATTAGAGGCACGATCGAGCGGCGTAGGTAGTGCACGTAGGATTAGGAGAGGTTGATCTATGTAGGCAGTATTTAGGAGTAGATGCTAGAAATCTGGAACGATTCATTGATCATCAATCAATTGAACTTGTAACAACAGGGTTACATTAGAATTGGATAGTTGTAGTGTTTATTGGTTCGTTTCCAAGGGAATGGGGTGTTAACCGAATATCAAGTGGGGAATAGGTGTGTTTAGATTTCTTTAATCAACTCTGGACAATCACAAATCAAGAGTGGAATCAATTCATAACTTAAAAACCCATCAAGACATAAAGTTCCAAGAATTTCCAGAAGGAATTCTTTTACTAAGATTGGGTGATCCCAATTACAAGAGGTAATATTCACCAGGCGTAAGCTCATGAAGTTCTCCCGCGAAATCGTCGATAGCCAAACTCGTGGGGACGAATTCCCTGGGTATCTTCATAGGATCCGATCTCCATCGGGTAGGCCACCACGATCTCTGCTTTCGGCTTCGAGAGTTTCCGTTCTACCTCGCTACACAGAACAAATCCTGATTTTCTCTTGCAAATTGAAGATGTCTCCACTAACTACTCTAGTCCTATTTATACACAATTCTAACGTCCTATCCGAATCGCTACCTACACGGATCGCGTCCGACTACAACTTCGGAGATTTGTTGCACCCTTCGATGATGTCTCTTCACGCGAGGCAAAAGCATCAACGCTGATTTGCAACTCTCTGATATCTTCTGCGATCTCCCTCCGGTGAATTCGCATCGCTTCCTGATAATCACGACCCATCGCTTTGTACATCTCCTTTCGTTTCTCCTTCGAATCGCCAGGAGTGTTCATCGCCGTGGTCAAGGCCTCCAATCAATCAGCTTCCACATCATCACACCGGGCAAGAAGATACTTCACACACTTACTAGCCAAAACTTCTAATCTAGCTGGTCGCTCTGTATCGATCTCGTGCAATTGGCGCTTCACCTCCTTCAATTGATTCCGAAGCCGCTCATTCTCGACTTCCACAAACTTCAACTCTGCTCCTCGGAATTTGCATATCTCCCCATAAGCCTTCTTAACCGCCGTCACTTCCGTTGTGCTTCCTTCGCTTCTCCTTCTCCAGACGCCCATCGACTCTGTCAACTTCTTAATAGTCTGGGTTTGGTCCTTCTTTCCTGTTGCAATGCGGTTCATCAACTCAATGAGGTCCATGTAACCGTCTTCTTGAGGATTCCACCCCTGAATATAGTCTGTTCCCATCTCGTTCAACTCCATGAGAACAGGGACAACTACATTTTCTAACTTGTGGGCTAACTGCAACACCGAAGAGAGCGGTTCTCCACCATCTTCTTTGGACGCCTTCACCTTAGGCCTCGATACTTTCGGCACCGGGCTCCTCGGCTTAACAATCTCCTTTAACTTCCGCTTCTTATTGACCGGCGTTCGAACTTCCTCTATACTCGGACTTTGCACTCTCTTCCCCGAAGTTCATGCCGAATCCTCTCTTCCGAATACAGCTTCCTCAATTCCCGCATTATTCATCCAACTCAAATGCAAGGCATCTCGCATGGAACTGGTGACTGCAAATTGCTTCCTTCTTCGGGACCCACACTTCTCGTTGATCCACTACTAGCTTCACTCATATTCGGCTCTCGCAAAATATTCTCTGCATCCATCTGATACTTCACTCTTTCCCTTGGAGTTAACCACCCCATCCTTGAGTACATGTGTACCAGAAAAGAGGAAATGTACACTACTCCCTTCTCTCCTGCTTTCAACTTCTTTCCCATAGCCTGCACATTCCGAGCGAATATTTCTCCCCAGTTGACTTTGATCTTTCCTCCGAGGAATCCTTCCACTATTCTCACCTTATGCATACTAGCGTAAGTAGTTCTCTTTGGTGAAAAGAGTTGATTCAACGTATACATGATCTTCAGTCGGAAATCATCCTTAATCAAATCAATCTTGAACCCGTTGGTCCCCTTCCTTCCTCGAGGATCAAACCACTTGGACTCATCGAATTCGAATCCGGTATGCAAAGCTGATCCTTCCCAGTCGATGCCGTCCTTGTCTTCTCGCATAATCCCGCCCAATGCTTCCGCCCATAGAATCGCATCCCAGAATCGGGTAACCTCTCCATCCAATCGATTGGCAACTTTCTTGGCCTTCACTTCTTCACACAACGTGGGGCCGGACATAGTCTCATCGTCATCTTGGAACGCCCGCCCAATTGCTCCAATCGTCTCAATTCTTCCAACGTCCAGTCCGGTTTTGGCACTAGAGGTCTAATTACACTCGCCATCTTCTGCGGAGGAGGTAATCGAATAGCTTCCCGTGCTCCCGATCGCAATGCCACTCGCTTATTCATCGTGTCACTCTGCTTGTTCTGCGCCCGCCACTACTCAACGATACAGTTATAACTTATCCTAACCGAAACAGAATTGCTTCCGCCGGATTCAATCTACACATACTCTTCTCAACATGCATATTCGCCTTAAGAGTCATCTTCGTATTCGTCAATACTCAATTCCGCCGAATATCATGCGTTTTATTCCGAAAACCAAAAAAACAAGCTTAAAATTCCTAACTAGGGTCCTACAGAACTTACTGTCCTGATGGATGGAGTTTGAATTGATCAAAAGTGGATTTATCAGTCACCTTTTCCTAGTACTCTTCGGACTGAGTAGTCCTGAGTAAGATAAAGATGTGTAAACCCCTAATATTCGTCCTAGTTGATCTATTTGGATCCCTCATTCCCTTGGGAACGAACTTAAACACTACATAACTGCTTTCTCCCACACACCTATGTTATTACATAAGACAAGCAGTCCCAAGCAGTCTCGAACTGTAATGGATTGGTCTTCCTTCCCCAAAGCCAACCGGTTCATCATCTAAATCAAATCCATGTACCCATTGGCTTGAGGGTCCTACCCTGACATATACATCGGTCCCATCTCGTTCAGCTCTAGTAATACCGAGACCACCACAACTTCTAGCTTTTGCGACAGCTGTAGTACCGAGGCCATGGGTTCTGCAATCTCTTTCGAGGCTTTCGGCCCTAGCTTCATCTTTGGCCGAGAGGTCTTCGGTGGCCCTACTTCTTCCACCTTCTTCTTCCCTACATCCTTCCTAATTGTCAGAGTGGCTGTGGATTGTCCTCCACTACTCTCTTCCTCTTCCTTGAAGTTCCAATCACTTCAAGGTCCGAATCCAAATTAGGCTTACTCTGCATAGCCGGCCTGACTTCTACCGTTCTCTTCGGTTCATGAGTAGCACTCGTTCTTAAACTCCTCGTCGATCCGCTACTAGCACTGTCGAGGTCCACGTTCAAGTCCGATAGTCCGCTCTCCTGTCAATATAATTACCTCTCCCAATGCGTCAACCACTCCAGCTTCGCGTACATATGCACCAATAAAGACGAGAGATAGACAACACTCATATAGTCTTCTCTTATATTAGTCGCCAACACCTATACGTTCTTCGTCCAGTTCTGTAATAGCATGGTAGGTACTATTCAGTCCGAATTCGTATAGATTGATTCGTTCCCAAGGGAATGAGGGATCAAACTGCACTAGTAAAGAAGGGAAATAAGCATTTAGACATCTTTCTCTCTCTGGACTATGAAGTCCGAAGAGCATTCACAAAGAAAGCAATCGATTCAATCTCAATTCCTTCACAAACCCATCACATCACCAATTCCACTTACACAACAAATAGATTTCAGCAGTTTGCTTTACTTCGGGATGGGGATCTCTCTCATTACAAGTTTGCGTCTCGGCGAAAATACCCTCTAGAGTACTTCTGATGCTACAAACAGGCTCAGCTCGTTGACAAATACCCGGATAACTTCATGGATACAAGCCTCAGTTGTCACAATGTCAGCCTGCAGACACCAGCTCCTTGAGTGCTCGTTCTACCCTGACTACAATTTGCAATCCAACAGCTTGGACACTTGCAAAGAAAAAGATCCATCACTTTATTTCCTATGACTATTTATATGAATGTTCTAACTGCTACTCCTAACTGCCAAGCTAACCGTCTCCTACACGGATCGCTCTCTCCTAAGTCTTCTACTCTGATCTAAGCCGCTCGATCGCACCTCTGTTGCTTGCGTGAAGGCGTCTATTCCTAACTGCATTTCCTGTATATCTGCCGCAATCTCATGTCAATGAAGAGCCATTGCCTTGTACATCTCCTTTCGCTGATCCTTTGAGTCGCTGGGATTCTCCATTGTCGCCACCAAGCGCTTCTAACATTGCCTCAACACGATCACACCAGTATGAAAGTCTTTGCGCATGACATCTGTTAGCGAGGTTCTCCAACTTCTGCGTGTCCCACATCCACCGAATCGCGGTCTTCGCTTCAAGTCTTGTACCGTCTCCCAAAGATGTCCATTCTCCTTCTCCACAAAATGGATCTCCGCATCCTGAATACGACAGATCTCTTCGTAGGCCTTCTTCGCCTCTTAAAGCTTCTTCTCCATCTCAGTCTTCTCTTTGGACAGCTTGTCCACATTCTCCGTTAGCTCTCTCACTGTGATGGATTGGTCCTCCTTTCCCAATGCCAGACGGTTCATCATTTGAATCAACTCCATATACCCGTTTGCTTGAGGATTCCACCCTGGCATATACATCTGCCCCATCTCGTTCAACTCGAGTAATACCGAGACCATCACATCTTTCAACTTTTGCTACAGCTGTAGTACCGATGCCATAGGTTCTGCAATCTCCTTCAAGGCTTTCGGCCTTGGCTTCACCGCCATCATCTTCGGAGGAGAGGACTTTGCCAGTCCTACTTCTTCTACTTTCTTCTTTCCTACATCTCTTCGAACTGCTAGAGTAGATGGGGGACTGTCTTCCACTACTCTCTTTCTCTTCCTTGAAGTTCCGGTCACTTCAGTGCGAGTCGAATCAGGGCTTGCTCTGCACCGCCGGCCTCACTTCTCCTGTTCTCTTTGGCTTAGGCGGGGCACTCATTCCTAGACTCCGCATCGACCCACTACTAGCATTGTCGATGTCCGCATCCAAGTCCGATAACCCACTCTCCAACCGGTACAACTGCCTTTGCCTAGGCGTCAGCCACTCCAGCTTTGCATACAGGTGAACTAAGAAAGACGAGAGATAGACTACACTCTTATCGTCTTCTCTTAGCTTCAATCACCATACTGCACATTCCTCGCAAAAAGATCTCTCCGCCTTCATCCGTATAGTTCCTCCGATGACCCCTTCCACGATCCTGACCTTGTGCATGCTCACGTAGGTTGTTCTCTGCGATGAGAAAAGTTGATTCAAGGTGAGTGCCACCTTCCTCCTGAATACATCCTTACTTAAGTCGAGCTTGTAGCCATTTGTCCCCTTCCTCTCCCTAGGGTTGAACCACTTCCGCTCGTGAAAGGTAAATGCCGTGTGCATTGCCGATCCCTCCCAATCAACATCGTCTTTGTCCTCTTCGTGGTTGCGCCCTAGAGCCTTCACCCATAACTTTGCATCCCACTTCTCCGGCTGCACTCTGCTTCCAATGGCTATCAGCGGCTTCCATCTCCAGACTTCATCGCATAGCTCCGGGCACACGTAGTTCCATCGCCATGACAGAAATACTCCACCAAGATTCTTCAACCTCATCAACTCCGCTGGAGTCCAATCTGCCATTAGAATAAGCGGTCGGCTCTCCCCCATCGTCGCATTCTTCTTCTTTCGAACTCCTCCGGTTCGACGCTTTGACATTGCAGCTAGCTTCCCTTGCTCCAGCCGCTCGACAAGTTCTTGGCATTGACTTTCTCTCGACAATTCTTCAATCTGCGATCCCGAACGCGCACTTAAATTCCCTCGCAATTCACTCGTGTGAACTTCCTAATGGTATTCATATCTAACATATATTCGGACGAATACTTTCAAAAGAACCCGAATATAACTCTTTATTCACCAAAACCAAAAAAAATCCTACTTATCCTAAGAACTACGTTCCTACAAGTTCACCCGAATAGTTCCGCCGATGAACCCTTCTACAATCCTCACCTTATGCATGCTTACGTACATAGTTCTCTGCGGTGAGAAAAGCTGATTCAAGGTGAGGGCCACCTTCCTCTTGAAGACATCCTTAATCAAGTCGAGCTTGTAGCTATTCATCTCCTTCTTCTCTCTAGGGTTGAACCACTTCCGCTCATTGAAGGTGAATACAGTATGCATCACCGAGCCCTCCCAATCGACGCCGCCTTTATCTTCTTTGTGGTTGTGTCCCAAAGCCTTCGCCCACAGCCTTGCATCCCACTTCTCCGGCTGAGCTCTACTTCTGAGTGCTGTCAATGTTTTCCCTCTGTGGACTTCATCGCACAGCTCCGGGCACACATAGTCCCATCGCCATGACAGAAATGCTCCTCCGAGGTTCTTCAACCTCAGCAACTCCGCCGGAGTCCAATCCGCCATCAAGATAAGCGGTCGAATTCTCCCCATTGTTGCATTTCTTCCTGCTAGAACTCCCCCGATTTGACGCTTCAACATTCCAGCTATCTTCTCTTGCTCCGGCCGCTCCGCAAGTTCTTGGCATCAACCTTCTCTCGACAATTCTTCAATCCGCCGCCCAAACGCGGGCTTAAATTCCCTCGCAATTCACTCGTGTGAACTCCCTTATGGGGACACGGAGTCCTCCTTCCCGAAGATCGCTTCTTCCGCGTCTCTCCTTGCTTTTGACCTTACCTCCAAAGGTATCTCCTGCTGAGTTGGTTGCACTGACGACTACACACCATCATCTTGGTGGGATCCCACACTTCTTGTCGACCCACTACTGCCATTGCTCGCCACTAGCCCACCGAGATTGCTAACCATATTCACTTGATAGCGCCTCCTCTCGTGTGGCGTCAACCACCCCATGCGCGAATACATGTGCACCAAGAATGAAGAGATGTAGATCACTCCCTTCTCTCCCGCTCGCAGCCTCTGTCCCATTGCTTGCACATTACGAGTGAAGATCTCTCCCTAATTGACCTTTATTGATCCGCCGATGAATCCCTCCACTATTCTCACCTTATGCATGCTTACATAAGTAGTTCATTGGGGCGAGAAGAGTTGATTCAAAGTATACATTATCTTTCGTCAGAAGTCATCCCAAATAAGATCAATCTTGAAACTGTTTGTACCCTTCATCCCCCTAGGGTCAAACCACTTGGTCTCGTCAATGGTGAATGCAGTATGCATTGCCGACCCTTCCCAGTGAACTCCATCCTTCTCCTTCGAGTAATCTCTTCCTAATGCTTCAGCCCAAAGCAGTGCATCCCACGAATCTGGATGCCATCTCCAGCCTATTGGGTTGGCCATCTTCTTAGCTCGAACTTCCTAGCATAATTCTGGGCACACATAGTCTCAACGCCATGCTAAGAACTCTCCGTCCAAGTTCTTCAACCGTATTTATTCTCCGGCTGACCACTCTAGCTTTGGCACCAAAGGTCGATATACTCATGTCAGCATCTTCTTCATAGGCAATTGAATAGCCTCACGAACCCCCGATCGAATGGCCGATTTTCTCTTCATTTCGTCTACTTGACTCGTCGGCTCGTGCTTGCTCCTCCGCGGCTCGTTGCACTTGTTGATGTTATTACTAACTGCCCTAATCCGTTCGACACTTCAGACATCCTTAATAATTCATTCGTCTTGGCCATCTTCGTACATATTTTACATATTCATATTCGGCAGCCCAGACTTCATCCCAATATTATTTGTTTTTATTCCAAAAATAAAAAAACAGTCTCAAAACCTCTAAGTATGGTCCTACACAAATCAAGACGTTAACAACTCTTGGAGATGGAGGAGGCTCGAGCTGTGGCCATTGTATGTGTGGAGCGGACTCAACAATTGCAGAAGAAGAATTATGATAATCGACTTGGGACGAAGAAGATGAAGGCTTTCAAAGAAGATGATTGGGTAATGCTTTACGACTCCATTAGATATAAGAGAGCAAGTAAGAAATTTCTCCCAAAGTTCTTTGGTCCTTTCATAGTTCACAAGTGTGGGGAAACTTTACTTGCGATTTGAAGGAGTTGGGAGCTCATGACACTATGCATAAGGTGCGTATTGTAGGAGCATAGTTCTTAGGATAAGGGTGGCGTTGATTGGGAAGGATCAACAATGCATACGGCCTTCACGTTCGATGAACGCAAGTGGTTTAATCCCCGAGAGAAGAAAGGGACGAATGGATATAAGCTTGACCTGATCAAGGATGTCTTTAGAAGGAAGGTGGCTCTCACCTTGAACTAGCTTTTCTCTCCTCAGCACACAACGTATGTCAGTATGCATAACGTGAGGATTGTAGAAGGGTTCATTGGCGGGACCATTCGGGTGAACTGGGGAGAAATCTTCGCTAAGAATGTATAAGCGATGGCCACCAAGTTGAGGGAAGATGATAAGAGTGCGGTATATCTCTCGTCTTTCTTCGTGCACTTATATGCGAAGATGGAGTGGCTGACTCCCAGGGAGAGGTAGTTGTATCGATTGGAGTCCGGGCTCTCAGACCTTGATGTAGATGTTGACATTGCAAGCAGTGGGTCTACAAGAAGCTTAAGAATCAGTGCGCCACCTGAACCACGACAAACCAGAGAAGTCAGGCCAGCAATGCAGAGTAAGCCTGATTCGGATTCGGATGTGGAAGTGATCGGCACTTCTAGGAAGAGGAAGAGAGTGGTAGAAGATAGTCCTCCTTGCGCCTCGACGGTGAAGAAGGGGGATACAGGAAAGAGGAAGGTGGAGGAAGTAGTACTCCCTAAGATGTCTCGTCCGAAAATGAAAGCGTCAAAGGAGATCGCTAAACCTATGGCATCGGTGCTGTAGCTGTCTCAAAAGCTGGAGGTAGTGGTGGTCCCAGTGTTACTAGAGCTGAACAAGATGGGACCGATGTACATGCCAAGGTGGTGTAACAGACAGATTACACAAAGGTTTTGCCATTTGTACAAAATTACAGTTCGTTCCCAAGGGAATGAAGTGTTATCTTTCTGTCAGCGACGAATATGACTGTTTATGCTTCTTTTGAAGACTCTTGACATGCATAGTCCGAAGAGTGCTGTGACAGAGTAGTCCAAGACCACTAATTCAAATTAACAAACCATTATCCATCCATTACATTGCACAGAATTACACATGTAATTGAAACTACACTCCAGATTTACTGATGGGAGTTGATCACTCCTTTACAAGCTGTCGACGAGGCGATATTCTCGATGAAGTTCTACTGCAAAGTGTATCCGACTATGGCTCATGGACGAATACCCGGGTATCTTCACAGGTATTACGCACCAGTCAAGGCCAATCGAATGCAACATTCAACAGCTTCTCAAGCACTTCGTTCTACCTTGACTACAATTTCGGTTCTCAATGAACACTTGTAAATAAAGCGATAATCCTACTCTAACACTACTCTTATTTATACAATCTACTCGCACTGATTCCTAATTGTCGCGCCACAGATCGCGCTTGACTACTTCTTCGGGGCATCTCAAGTCCCTTTGATGACGTCTCTTTCTTCAACGCAAAGACATCGACGCTCATCTGCAATTCCTTGATGTCCTCTGCGATCTCCTTCCGATGGACTCGCATCGCTTCCTAACATTCGCGTCCCATGACTTTGTACATCTCCTTTCTCTGATCCTTTGAATCAAAAGGGGTGTTCATTGCCATTGTCAAACGTTCCAACCTTTCAGCCTCCACATCATCACACCGAGCAAAAAGGTATTGCGAGCATCTACTAGCCAAATCTTCTAATCTAGTTGGCCGTTCAACATCAACTTCGTTCAACTGCTGCTTCGCCCTCTTCAATTGCTGGTGAAGCTTCTCATTCTCCCTCTCGACATACTTCATTTCCGCGCTTCGAATTCTACAGATTTCTCCGTAGGCTTGCTTTGTTGCGGATGCTTCCTTTGTCACCTCCGCCTTCTGCTTCTACAGACGCTCCATAGATTCTGTCAATTGCTTCATAGTATCCGCCTGATCCTTCTTCCCTCGAGCAGTGCGGTTCAGCAACTGAATCAACTCCATGTAACCGTCTTCCTGCAGGTTCCACCCCTGGATGTAACTGCCTCTCATCTCGTTCAACTCCATCAGAAATGGCACCACCACATTCTTCAGCTTCTACGCCTACTGTAGCACCGAAGAAAGTGGTTCTTCTACTGCTACCTTAGTCGCTTTTACCTTAGGCCGCGATGCCTTCGGTACTGGACTTCCTGATTGCGCAATTTCCTTCAGATTCCTCTTCTTACTGCTGGGCTACGCAATTATCTCCACATTGGGACTTCTCTTCTTTGTGGTCCCCACTGAGTCCTCCTTCCCGAATATCGCTTCTTCCTCATCTCTCACTGCCTAAGCTCTTGCCTCCGAAGTCATCTCCTGCTGATTCGGTCTCATCGGCGACTGCACACCGTCGTCTTGGTGGGATCCCACACTTCTCGTCAAACCACTGCTGCCATTGCTCGCTCCTGGCCCACCAAAAGTGCTGACCACACTCACTTGATATTTTCTTCTCTCTTGTGGCGTCAACCACCCCATAAATACATGTGTACCAGTGTAACAATAAGGTTACATTAGAATTGGGTAGTTGTAGTGTTTATTGATTCGTTTCCAAGGGAATGGGGTGTTAACCGAATATCAAGTGGGGAATAGGTGTGTTTAGACTTCTTTAATCAACTCTGGACAATCACAGTCCGAAGAGTGGAATCAATTCATAACTTAAAAACCCATCAAGACATAAAGTTCCAAGAATTTCCAGAAGGAATTCTTTTACTAAGATTGGGTGATCCCAATTACAAGAGGTAACATTCACCAGGCGTAAGCTTGCTGAAGTTCTCCTGGCAAAATCCTCGATAGCCAAACTCGTGGGACGAATTCTTGGGTATCTTCACAGGAATCCGATCTCCAATCAGGTAGGCCATCGCGATCTCTGCTCGGCTTCGAGAGTTTCCTTTCTACCTTGGCTACACAGGAACAAATCCTGACTTTCTCTTGCAAATTGAAGATGTCTCCACTAACTACTCTAGTCCTATTTATACACAATTATAATGTCCTATCCGAATTGCTACCTACATGGATCGCGTTCGACTACAACTTCGGAGATCTGTTGCACCCTTCGATGATGTCTCTTCACGCGAGGCGAAAGCATCAACGCTGATTTGCAACTCTCTGATATCTTCTGCGATTACCCTCCAGTGAATTTGCATCGCTTCCTGACAGTCACGACCCATCGTTTTGTACACCTTTCGTTTCTCCTTCGAATCGCCAGGAGTGTTCTAGCCGTTGTCAAGGCCTCCAATCAATCAACTTCCACATCATCACACCGGGCAAGAAGATACTTTGCACATTTACTAGCCAAAACTTCTAATCTAGCCGGGTCGCTTCAGACGATCTCGTGCAATTAGCGCTTCATCTCCTTTAGTTGATTCCGAAGCCGCTCATTCTCGACTTCCACAAACTTCAACTCTGCTCCTTGGATTTTGCATATCTCCCCATAAGCCTTCTTCGCTGCTGTCACTTCGCGTTGTGCTTCTGCCTTCTCCTTCTCCATACGCCCCCACCGACTTCAACTGGCAATAGTGTAGGGTCTGGTCCTTCTTTCCTATTGCAATGTGGTTCATCAACTGAATGAGTTCCATGTAACCATCTTCTTGAGGATTCCACCCTTGAATATAGTCTGTTCCCATCTCGTTCAACTCCATGAGAATAGGGACAACTACATTTTCTAACTTATGTGCCAACTGCAACACCGAAGAGAGCGGTTCTCCACCATCTACTTTGGATGCCTTCACCTTAGGCCTCGATACTTTTGGCACCGGGCTCCTTGGCTTAACAATCTCCTTTAACTTCCGCTTCTTATTGACCGGTGTGCGAACTTCCTCTACACTCGGACTTCGCACTCTCTTCCCTGAAGTTCCTGCCGAATCCTCTCTTCCGAATACAGCTTCCTCAATTCCCCGCATTACTTCATCCAACTCATCTGAAGGCATCTCGCCTGCAACTGGTGACTGCAAATTGCTTCCTTCTTTGGGACCCATGCTTCTCGTTGATCCACTACTGGCTTCACTCATATTCGGCTCTCGCAAAATATTCTCTGCATCCATCTGATACTTCACTCTTTCCCTTGGAGTTAACCACCCCATCCTTGAGTACATGTGTACCAGAAAAGAGGAAATGTACACTACTCCCTTCTCTCCTACTTTCAACTTCTTTCCCATAGCCTGCACATTCCGAGCGAATATTTCTCCCCAGTTGACTTTGATCTTTCCTCCGACGAATCCTTCTACTATTCTCACCTTATGCATACTAGCGTAAGTAGTTCTCTGCGGTGAAAATAGCTGATTCAACGTATACATGATCTTCCGTTGGAAATCATCCTTAATCAAATCAACCTTGAATCCGTTGGTCCCCTTCCTTCCTCGAGGATCAAACCACTTGGACTCATCAAAGTCGAATCCTGTATGCAAAGTCGATCCTTCCCAATTGATGCCATCCTTGTCTACCGCATAATTCCGGCCCAATGCTTCCGCCCATAAAATCGCATCCCATGAATCGGGATAACCTCTCTATCCAATCGGATTGGCAATTTTCTTGGCCTTCACTTCTTCACACAACTCCGGACAGACATAGTCCCATCGCCATGCTACGAACGCTCTGCCCAATTGCTTCAATCGTTTCAATTCTTCCAACGTCAAGTCCGGTTTTGGCACCAGACGTCTAATTACACTCGCCATCTTCTGCGGTGGAGATAATCGAATAGTTTTCCGTGCTCCCGATCGCAATGCCACTCGCTTCTTCATCGTGTCACTCTACTGGTTCTGCGCCCGCCACTGCTCAACGATACAGTTACAACATTACCCTAACCGAAATAGAATTGCTCCCGCCGGATTCAATCTACACATACTCTTCTCAACATGCATATTTGCCTTAAGAGTCATCTTCGTATTCGTCAATACTCAATTCCGCCGAATATCATGCGTTTTATTCCGAAAAACAAAAAAAAAACAAGCTTAAAATTCCTAACTAGGGTCCAACAACCAGAAATGAAGAGATATAGATTACTTTCTTCTCTCCCGCTCGCAACCTCTGTCCCATCGCTTGCACATTCCGAGCGAAGATCTCTCCCCAATTGACCTTGATCGCTCCGCCGACGAATCCCTCCACTATCTTCACCTTATGCATACTTACATAAGTAGTTCGTTGTGGTGAGAAGAGTTGATTCAATGTATACATTATCTTTCTTTGGAAGTCGTCCCGAATAAGATCAATCATGAAGCCGTTTGTACCCTTCCTCTCTCTAGGATCAAACCATTTTTGCTCATCGAAGGTGAATGGAGTGTGCATTGCCGAACCTTCCCAGTCGACTCCGTCCTTCTCCTTCGAGTAATCTCATCCCAATGCTTCTGCCCAAAGCAATGCATCCCACGAGTCTTGATGTCCTCTCCAACCTATTGGGTTTGGTGTCTTCTTGGCTCGAACTTCTTCACACAACCTTGGGCACACATAGTCCCAGCGCCATGCCTGAAACTCTCCTCCCAAGGTCTTTAATCGTGCTAATTCTTTGGTCAACCATTTTGGCTTTGGCACCAAGGGTCGATATACTCCTGTCGGCATCTTCTTCACTGGCAATTGAATAACCTCACGAGCCCCCGATCGAGTGACCGATTTCCTCTTCATTTTGTTTACTTGACTTCACGTTCGTTCTTGCTCCTCCGCGGCTTGTTGCGCTCATCGATGTTGTTACTAACTGCCCTAATCCGTTCGACGCTTCAGACCTCCTTAACAGCTTATTCGCCTTGGCCATCTTCGCGCTTATTTCTCCTATTCGTATTCGACGACACATACTTCCTCCAAATATCGTTCATTTATATTCCAAAAACAAAAAAACAGTCTGAAAACCTCTAAACATGCCCCTACAGGTTGGATCCTCAAGCAGACGGGTACATGGACTTGATCCAGATGATGAATTGACTCACTCTAGGGAAGGAAGATCAATGTGTTAATGTTCGGGAATTGACAGAGAATGTGGACAAGTTATCCAAGCAAAAGGCCGAATTGGAGCAGAAGGTTCAAGAGGCAAAGAAGGCATTCGAAGAGATTTGTTGTATTCATGGTGCATAAATCCACTTCGTGGAGAAGGAGAACGCTCATCTTTGGGAGATAGTGCAGGACTTGAAGAGGCGGTTGATCCAGGTGGACGTGGAGGCACCTGCGAAGTTGGAGACCCTTGCTAACAGGTGTGCGCAACATCTGTTTACTGGGTGTGATAGAGTAGAGACACAATGGTTAGAGCAGTTGGTGGATGCAATGGAAAATCCAAGGGATTCAAAGGATCGGAGGAAGGAGATGTATAAAGCCTTGAGTCAAGATTTTTCGGGCGTCAAGAGATCATGGTGGATGTACATGAAATGCAGTTAGGAATCGACGCCTTCACGCAAGCAACGGAGGTTCAATCGAGCGGCTTAGATTGGCAGAAGAGGATTAGGAGAGAGCGATCCGTGTAGGTAGTAGTTAGCAGTAGCACTTAGGAATGTCATTATAAATAGTCATAGGAATAAAGTGGTGGGATCTTCTTTCATTGCAAGTGTTCAATTGATTGAGCCGCAGTTGTAGTCAGAATAGAACGAGCTTCATGAAGCTGGTGTGATTAGCATGCTATAGGCCTCGATTGGTGTCTGACGCCTATGAAGATACCCAGACGTTTGCCTAGGAGCCAACATTGTGTAGAATTGCTCAGAAGTACTTCGTTGAGAGCTTTGCCTCGACTTCAGCTTGTAATGAAGAGATCCCATCATTCAATAAACGGTGATTGTGCCGATTCAAGGAACAATTGTGCATTGGTGTTGCTTGTATGCGTGTGTCTTTGCTTGGATGGGAATGTTGTTATTGGTGGATTAGAAATCGTGACAGATCTACCACCTTGCTCTTCGGACTGTGAGATCCATAGTCCATAAAGAAGCCCAAACTCACATTCATTTCCCTGAAAGCTTATTCAAATCCCTTATTCCCTTGGGAACGAATCATAAGACTACTGTTTTGCTCACATTCAAATAATCGTGTCATTACATATATTTGTGTAAAGAGTGATTTTTTTGGTGGAAGGTTTCATCGGAAGAATGATCAAAGTGAACTGGGGAGAAATCTTTTCTCGAAATATTCAAGCGATGGCTAGTCGATTTTGGCATGACGACAAATGTTCGGTCTACTTATCGTCATTCTTGATGCATTTGTACTCTAAAATAGAATGGCTAACACCCAAGGAGAGGCGACTGTATAGGGTGGAGTCTGGGTTGTCCGATTTGGAGGACAAAAACGGGCAGTAGTGAGTCCACAAGGAGTGTAGGTGCCACTATTCGAATAGTGGATAGACCTCCAGAGGTGACCACCACACATCATATAGCCTCAGCATCGGAAGAGGTAGTTGTTAAGGTTTCACGGAAGCGAAAGAGTCCGGTGGTGGACAGTCCTCCCAATGGAGGCCGAAGAAGAAGAAGACGATCTATCTGTTAATATCCCAAGCTCATCTTAGTTGATATAGGTCGATTAGTGCCTGATGACTACAGGCCGTTGATCTAGGGTTGTTATGTACCAATGGTACAGATCTGTTTAGGGTTTATCCAAGATTAGGACTAACCCGAAATTAGGGTTTCACTATACTCACCCTATATATACAGGGGAAGGCAAAGCCTTCCTCATCTCATTCCTGTACACTCTCTCTTGTCCCTTTGGTGTGCTCTCCTCTTCTTGGAGTGATTCATGAAGAGTCGATTTCTCAACATGGTATCAGAGCATGGTGGGAGCATTAGTTATGTAGATTAGACATAGAGGAGTGCTGAGATCGAGGAGTCAGTGAGCCTCAAAGTTGGAGGCTGTCCCGCTGAAGCAATTAGATTATTGGGGAACCGTTTCGTGTTTTCTCAGAATCTTCAATCGCATTTCGGAGGTCAAGATGATCGTTTTTGACCTATTTCTGATCGCCCAACTCTCCAAAGGGGGTTGTATTGCGCAGAATGGTTGATTTTGGTAGCCATGAAGTTTTCGTGTGATTTGGAGTTGTTGGTGGTAGTTATCACCTTTTCCAAAATCTTTGAGGAGCTATTTGGAGGCCTAAACAAGGTTTTTTAGAGGTTTGAGGGTTTCTACCAAAGCAAAGGCTCTACCTTTGCGCAAGCAGAAACTAAACAACGCTCGCCTCTGTCAAAGCTCCTACCACGAAAAATTTCAGCTCAATCCGAGCTTTCTTCGTCATTTTCGCTTAAGTACTACGCAGGCGCAGAATCGCGAACATATTTCATTCTTTGTCTGCGGGTCAAGACAGGCACATTTTGCCAATTTTTGGAGTGTTACATGTTTCTTGATCAAGGTGCAGAGGAGCTATTTTTCTGCCGTAGTCGCAGAGGTGTTCTTTCTGTTCGTTTTGTGTCTGTGCAGGTACTTGCCGTGTTGGAGTCTTGATTTCCGCTCGTAACCACAACCATGGCAGAATCAGTGAGCATGATCACTGGAGAGAAACTCGACAAGAATAATTTCCAAACGTGGAAATTTTGAATGAAGACCTTCCTTCAAGGCCGGGGGGGGAGCTTGTGACCGGGGAGGAGAAAGCACCAATCATGGTTCTTCAGATTCTTCGCAGTGGAGCAGACATTGCGTGAGTGGAGAAAAAGCGGTCGTATCAAGCCATCCACTACATTGCGCTCACGATCTCAGGCTCGATGATCGGTCACATTCAAGACTATGACACACTCAAGGAAGCTTGGGACGCATTGTCACAGATGTTCCATTCGGGAACAGAAGCTCGGAAAAGTAGCTTGTCTTTGCGGAATTCAATACGGTCAAGAAAGGCTCGATGTGTGCTAATGACTATGTCAATCACATCAAGCAACTGGCAGATCAGTTAGCATCTGTCAATGTTCAACTTGATCCGACTGTGATTATTGGTGCAACATTGCGCGGACCGCCCGAAAGTACAAGGGCCATTCCGTCAATCTTGACCAGAGAACCTCTTCCGAAGTTCGACGAATTGGTCCCGAGCTCATCGAGTTGATCTAGGATTGTTACGTACCTATGGTACAGATCAGTTTAGGGCTAACCCGAAATTAGGGTTTCCTTGTACTCACCCTATATATATACAAGGGAAGGCAAAGCCTTCCCCATCTCATTCCTGTACACTCTCTCTTGTCTGTTTGGTGTGCTCTCCTCTTCTTGGAGTGATTCCTGAAGAGTCGATTTCTCAACAAGACTCTTATCTTGCCGGTATTGTTCTTAGGCACAATGACAATTGGGGCAACCCATTCACTACTCAACACGGGGTAAATATTGCCTGCATGCAGGTATTTATCAATTTCATCTTTGACCAACAAGGAGTACTTCGGATTTAATCGGTATTATCTCTGCCGTACTGGCACTACTCCCTCTATGAGGTCTATACGATGCTCCCCCCAGTGCCGCGGTATGCCTTTCATGTTCTCTATCTTCCATGCGAACACATCTTTGTATTCTTATAGCAGGTGGACCAAGTTGCGGAGGTCCTCCCCGTCGAGGGTCTTCTTTACTTTCAACTCGCAGTCGTCCCTGATGGTTACCTCTTTGAAAACATCCGTCGCAACCACCCCGTCGTTGTGGCTCGCCTCACTTCGGCCCAGACTGACCTGTCATTGCTATTGATCATCGGGATCAATTTCTTCGTCGACCTCGTAACACTCCAAATACCACACGTCTACCCAGATAATGGATTCGGATTCTGATCCTATTTTTGAACTGCTAGGATCAGTCACCCCGGGGTCCAAAGAAGTCTCTCCCTGGTACTTGGGATTACTCCAGGAAATAGTGACCCTTCGGTCACTCGTGTCATTGGGGTCGAAGAAGGTCAATATCTTTTTCTGCTAGTTCGTGGTCACCTTTGCCCCATATAACCATGACCTTCCAATAAGTACCTTATAGCCCTTGGGGGTAACAAATCGAACCCCATGCGCTGGGTATTTTTCGGATTCCGACCGAGTTTGTGGAGGTTGGTCGCATTCCACATTTGTATGACCGGTGCCGCCGCTTTGCGCATATTAGGCCGGTACGGGATGCGTCTCCCCGCTCGGTCATTGGGGACCAATGCCCTACCCGCAATTAAAACACACATTCGGTCGAGTGGTTGGGGGACGTCCTCCTTCCAACTTCCGCTGAGGCGTGGTGGTGGCCATCTCCACCGGCGCGTACCTCGGAATATGTGCCTCGACAATCGGCGTCGTCGCCGCTTCCTGCACCGCATAGGCATAATCCTCCTGGGGTGGGTCATAGGACATGGATTCCCACGTATCTCCCCAAGTTACCTGGTGCGTTGTGAAACTTTCCCGGTGTTGGTGCTCCGCATTTGTATGCCCTGGCTTCCGGCAAATAGTGCACCAGACATTCACCCTGCTTTGCATGGGCGACTTACGTCTGTCCTTGTTGCTCACAAGGTGCACCTTCAACTCCTCTAATGACTTAGTCAACTCGTCTACTCGAGAGGCTATTCCCCTCTTGCCCTCCTCCGGTCCCTTCATCCGGTGGGACTCCTTCTTCTTCGGGGTATACTTCCAGTCCTCCTCCAATGAAACTGGACTCTTTGTCCTCCGAAGTCGAACTCTTCGAAGATGGGCTTCTCTTTAGTTTGCCGAGTTGAACCTTTTGCACCTTGGGTCCCGTGGTGGTGAATGTTTGAAAGCTCGTAAGCTTCCGCGGCTTGGATAACTGCGCCTCCCTTATCCCGGGGTCGGAAATGAGTCAGACGGACAAAATTTCTGGTCGGTCATGTTTCCCAGCCGGTAGACCGTCAATCGCCATCGCCGCGGAGTAGGGCTTGATGTTTGCTGCTGTCGCCGGCATCCGGTCCAAGAGACCGGTAAAATCTTCCAAGATATCTTTCCTAAGCTTCGATGCTTACCCCGCCGAATAGCCCCCAATCTTCGGAGCAGCACCTTATCGTACCCCATTTCTCGGAACCGGGCTAGGAAACGGGCTTTCAACCCATCCCATGTGGCGATTTCGCTCACATGTTTTTCCTCCTGATTGTTCATCCAGACTCTCGCTCCTTTTTGCAGGAGTCCAGGGAAAACTCGGCGTCGATCCATTGGATCGTGCTCCTTATTAACGTTCGAGATCGTCTTGAATGTTCAAATATAGGAATCCGCATGGTCCTCATTGGTCATCCCCTTGAACTTGGGATACTGCTGTTTCATTATCGGGACCGCCATGCTGCTCAAGTTTTTCCCCTGAACTTCTGCAAATCAATTTTTGAGGTCGAGTCTGGGCAATGCCGAATGCAAGGGGTCTTGGCTTGGAGTAGTGTTTGGCCCTTCCAGAAACTGGATCCACCGCTCTCCTTCTTCACTAGCGTTGTCTCCTGAGGGGGTCGAGGCACGAGCGGTAGTAGTCGGACGCGGATTGTCCAAGGCGTTTTCTTGATGGGACACACGAGGTTTTGATGCCTAGCCGTGTTCCAGCAGGCCCGGGCTGCTTACTCGTCCTCTCCGATCGGCATCACAAGTGAACTCCTCGTCCTCTTCTGGTGTGCGAGACGCATAGCTCTTGGAAGAACTGTGCCCCAACACTCGTTCGAGTTGATCCGGATGCGAGGGTGCCTTCTTCTCTCTCTTACTGAGTGGCCGCACCCAACCTCCTTCACGTTCTCTCTGCCACAATTGCTCTCGGATGGCAGCTCTTCTTGCTCGTGTGGTGAGTTCCAGGAGGGTTCTTTGCTCGTTCGAGGATGGGTCAGACACGCTCTCCTCTCGTGAACACGACCGATCCCATGCGCGCTGGTCCGACATGCATGGCCGCTACGCTTCAATTGGCAAGTCCCTAAGGAGAGGGAATAACTCGCCCACACATTCCACTAACTACTATCGCAAAATTGGATTCCACTTCCTGGTTGGCTATCGGGTAAATTCACTCCCCGGAAGCGGTGCCAAGAAAAGGTTGGTCTGAAGTGTACTTCTATGTAATGACATAGAGGGACATTATTGAAGTTAATTGCAGTGTAAAGTTTGTTCCCAAGGGAATGAGGTACTCAATTCACTGACCAGGAAGAGCAATTACGCATTTAGTCATCTTTAGATACTCTGGACTGCAGAGTCCAAAGAGCATAAGAATTAGATTCTGATAAAATCCAATCCAAAGGTCATAATCCCACCGATTCACAAGACACAGGTATGCATTGGCAAATTCGTTTACTAATAGATGGGGATCTCCCCTCTTACAAGTCTCAGACAAGGCGAAAAACTTGTTGAAGTTCTTTTGATCACGCTACGTAGACACAGCTCATGGCCGAATACCAAGGTAACTTTTCAAGTATTCGGACCACTCAAGGCCAATTCTTCGTCGCACTCAACAGCTCCACTAATGTTTGTTCTATCCTATCTATAGTTTGTAGCTCAATTGAATTGAACACTTGCAAGAATAAAGAGATCCGTGACTAATCTTCCTATTCCTATTTATACATGAATTCCTAACTGTCAAGCTAACCGTTTCCTACACGGATCGCTCTCTCTGAAATCTACTCTGTCGTTTTAAGCCGCGCGATTGCACTTCCGCTCCTCGCGTAAAGGCGTCATCCCTTAACTGCATCTCTTGTATATCGGCTGTGATCTCCTGTCGGTGAAGAGCTAAAGCCTCCCTGAAATCTCGTCCCAGAGTTCGATATATTTCCTTAAGTCTCTCCTTTGAGTCTCCCGGGTTGTCCATCACCTTCACCAACTGCTCCAACCGCTGCACCTCCAAATCGTCTACAACGCTAAACAAATCTTTGCTGCGCACACCTGTTGGCAAGAGTCTCCAACTTGCATGATGCCTCTACATCCACCTGGTTCAACCGCCGCTTCAGGTCTTGCACCGTTTCACGAAGAAGAGCATTCTCCTTCTTTACGAATTTCACTTCAGCCCCCCGAATATGGCAGATCTCTGCATACTCTATTTGGGACTGCTGTGTCTTCTTCTCCAATTCACCTTTCTACTTGGACAACTTGTCAACATTCTCAATCAGCTGACGAATGGTGTCAGTCTGGTCATCTTTCCCTAACGCAAGCCTGTTCATCATCTGGATTAGGTCCATATATCCGTCAGCTTGAGGGTCCTTTTTGGCATATACATGGGTCCCATCTCGTTCAACTCCAACAACACAGGTACCACTACAACTTCCAATTTCTGATATAATTGGAGCACCGAGCCATAGGTTCCGCTTTTTCTTTTGACGCTTTCGGTCTTGGCTTCATCGCCATCATCTTTGGTCGAGATGCCTTAGGTGGAACCACTTCGGCCACTCGTTTCCCCACATCTAATTTCTTCTTCGGAGGACTGGCTTGAGAGCACCCTTCTTCTGCTTGTCTTTTCCTCAGCCTTACGAATTCCAATGCTACTGCGTCCGAGTCTGAATCCTCTAGCAGCGCTGGCCTCTCTGGCGCAGGTGTAGTCAGGCCTCCTGTACTTCTCATAGATCCACTACTGTCATCGTCACTTCCTGCGGCAATGTTTGATAAACCGGATTCCAAGCGATATAGACGCCGTTCCTTCGGAGTCAACCACTCCAGTCGGCCATATAAATTCACCAGAAAAGAAGAAATGTACACTACACTCTTCTCATCCTCCTTTACCTTAGCAGCCATCGCTTGAACATTTGTAGGAGCATGGTTAGAGGTTTCAGACTGTTTTTTTTTTGTTTTTGAACATAAATAAATGATATTCGGGGGAAGTATGTATCGCCGAATATAAATAGGAGAAATAAGCGCGAAGATGGCCAAGACGAATAAGTTGTTAAGGAGGTCTGAAGCGTCGAACGGATTAGGGCAGTTAGTAAAAACATTGACGAGCGTAACGAGCCGAGGTGAGGATAGTGGAGGGATTCATTGAGCAATCAAGGTCAATTGGGGAGAAATCTTCGCTCGGAATGTGCAGTACAATGAACACCTTATGCATACATACATAAGTAGTTCGTTGTGGTGAGAAGAGTTGATTCAATGTATACATTATCTTCCTTCGGAAGTCATCCCGAATAAGATCAATCTTGAAGCCGTTTGTACCCTTCCTCTCTCTAGGATCAAACCATTTTTGCTCGTCGAAGGTGAATGCAGTGTGCATTGCCGAACCTTCCCAGTCGACTCCATCCTTCTCCTTCAAGTAATCTCTTTGCAAGGCCTCTGCCCAAAGCAACGCATCCCATGAATCTGGATGTCTTCTCCAGCCTATCAAGTTTGGTGATTTCTTGGCTCAAACTTCTTCACACAACTCTTGGCACACATAGTCCCAACACCATGCCAAAAACTCTCCTCCCAAGGTCTTCAATCGTGCTAATTCTTCGGTCGACCATTCTAGCTTTGGCACCAAGGGTCGATATACTCCCGTCGGTATCTTCTTCAAAGGCAATTGAATCGTCTAACGAGCTCCCGGTCGAGTGACCGATTTCCTCTTCATTTTGGCTACTTGACTCGACGCTTGTTCTTGCTCCTCCACGGCTCGTTACGCTCGTCAATGTTATTACTAACTGCCCTAATCCGTTCGACGCTTCAGATCTCCTTAACAACTTATTCGTCTTGGCCATCTTTGTGCTTATTTCTCCTATTCGTATTCGGCGATACATACTTCCCCCGAATATCGTTTATTTATGTTCAAAAACAAAAAAAAACAGTCTGAAACCTCTAACCATGCTCCTACAACATTCCGTGTGAAAATCTCTCCCCAGTTAACTCGAATAGACCCGCCTACGAATCCTTCCACGATCCTACTTTTTGCATACTTACATACGTGGTTTGCTGGGGTGAGAACAACTTATTCAAGGTGAATGCAACTTTTCTACAAAATCCGTCTTTGATAAGATCAAGTTTGTAGCCGTTTGTCCCCTTTCGCTCTCTGGGATTAAACCACTTACGCTCATCAAAGTTAAACCCTGTATGCATCGCAGACCCTTCCCAGTCCACGCCATCCTTCTCTTCGTCATAGTTGCGTCCGAGTGCCTTGGTCCATAATCTGGCATCCCAATGTCCGGCTGTGCACGTTTCCCGATTGAAACAATTGGTTTCTCCCGTCGAAGCTCCTCACACAACTCAGGGCACACGTAATCCCAACGCCATGACAGGAAAGCTCTGCCCAATACCCTCAACCGTAATAATTCTGCCGGTGTCCAATCCGCCATTGGAATGAGAGGACGAATTCTCCCCATCGTTGGTTTACGCATCATAGGGACTCGCATCCTTCGTTGCCTTGACATTGTATTCTTGCTCAATTCCTTGCTCTCTTCCTGGGTCTGCAGGTTCTTGGCACATACCGATATGAGCTCTTGATCTTTACGACAAACCGTTCGCCACCTTAACAACCCTAACACTCAATGTATCGTGCATCTCTCCCGTTGTGGCTTCAACTCATACTCGTATACCCTTAATACAACATATTCGGCATAATACACTCCTCATTCCCCCTAATATACCACTTTATTCATAAAACACAAAAAAATCCTATCAACTCGTCTAAGTACTCCCCTACATGGCAGAAGCGCAACCTCATCTTCTTTGACCCCAGCGATACTAGTGATCAGAAGATCACTATTTCCTGGGACAATCCGAAGTACCAAGGGGAGACGTTCTTAGACTTGGGCGTCACTGACCTTAGCGGGTCAGACTCCAAAGACGAATCAAAATCCACTGCCTTAGTGGACGTCAGATACTTGGAGTGCTATGAGGTGGATGAAGATCTGCCCGAGGAGGAGCAATAGCAATTACATATTAGTGTGGGCCGGAGTGAAACCAGCCACACTGACGGAGTGATGAAACCCAGTGCGTATAGGGAGATTAGCATTAAGCCTGACTTTATTTTCAGAGTAGGCAAGTCCTCGGAGACTCCACCCTGACACGATTGCTTCAGGTCCTCACAGTCTACGAAGATGTATTCGCCTGGAAGATTGTAGATATGAAAGGCATACCCCGTCAGTGGGGCGAGCATCGAATAGATCTCATAGAGGGGGCAGTACTAGTAAGGCAGAGACAATACCGGTTAAATCCGAAATACTCCTTATTGATAAAAGAGAAAATTGATAAAAACCTGCAAGCAGGCATTATTTACCCCGTGTTGAGCAGTGAATGGGTTGCCTTAATTGTCATTGTACCTAAAAAGAACTCATGAAAGATAAGAGTATGTCAAGACTTTAGGAAGTTGAATGCGGCTACCAAGAAAGATCATCATCCTTTGCCATTTACCAATGCAATCTTGGATCATGTAGCCGGTCATGAATGCTACAACTTCTTAGATGGGTTCTGAGGGTATAATCAGGTATTGATACGTGAAGAGGATAAGGACAAGACCACCTTCACTACGGACTGGGGCACTTATGCCTATCACAAAATGCCATTTGGATTGTGTAATGCACCTACTACCTTTCAGAGGATGATGAAGCATATTTTTCAAGATTATCTGAGGAAGTTCTTGGAGATCTTCATAGATGAGTTTTGTGTATTTGGGTCTCGAGCAGAGGGAAGGGAGAATCAACTGGCTTTGCATCTTGAGAAGTGGTACTTTATGATGGCGGAAGATATTCTATTAGGACACCGACTTTGGCGCATGGTATTAAGGTAGACGTGGATAAGATTCACGTCATCACGACGCTTGAACCACCGTGCAACATTCTGGAACTTCGGGCGTTCTTAGGACACATAGAATACTACCGGCGGTATGTCAAGGCCTATGCGACTATCGTAGCACCACTTTTTTTGGTTTTTGTGAATAAAGAGTTATATTCGGATTCTCATGATTCATCCGAATATATGTTGGTTAGACATGAATACCATTAGGGATGTAATAGCATGGGTATGCACTATTAAGTCCGAATTCATATAGATTGATTCGTTCCCAAGGGAATGAGGGATCAAACCACACTAGCGAAGAAGAGAAACGTGCATTTACGCATATTTCTAACTCTGGACTGCAAGTCCGAAGAGTGTTCACAAAGAAGGCAATCGATCCAAGTCCAATTCCTTCACAAACCCATCACATCACCAATTCCACAGACACATCAAATAGATTTCAATGCTTGCTATACTTCGGGATAGGGATCTCTCTTATTACAAGTTTGCGTCTCTGCGAAAGCACTCTCTAGAGTACTTCGATGCTTCTGAGGCAGCTCGGCTCGTGGGATCGAATATCCGAGTAACTTCACGGATACACGCTTCAGTCGTCACAATGTCAGCCTGCAGACACAAGCTCCTCGAGTGCTTGTTCTACCCTGACTACAATTTGCACTCCAACAGATTGGACACTTGCAAAGATGAAAGATCCACTGATCCACTATGAATGTTCTAACTGCTACTCCTAACTGCCTCTACACAGATCACTTTCTCCTAAGTCTTTTACTCTGATCTAAGCCGTTCGATCGCACCTCCGCTGCTTGCGTGAATGCGTCGATTCTAACTGCATTTCCTATACATTGACTGCGATCTCCTATCGATGAAGAGCCATGGCTTCCCTGAAATCTCGACCCAACGCTTTGTACATCTCCTTTCTCCGATCCTTCGAGTCACCGGGATTCTTCATTGCTGCCACCAACTGCTCTAACCGTTGCACTTCAACTTGATCACACCGTGTGAACAGATGTTGCGCACATCTGTTAGCGAGGTTCTCCAACTTTGCAAGTGCCTCCACATCCACCTGAATCAATCTTTGCTTCAGGTCATGCACCGTTTCCCGAAGTTGAGCAGTCTCCTTCTCTACAAAATGGATCTCCGCATCCCGAATATGGCAGATCTTTTTTGTAGGCCTTCTTTGCCTCTTGAACCTTCTTCTCCATTTGAGTCTTCTCCTTGGACAGCTTGTCCACATTCTCCGTCAGCTCTCGTACTGTGATGGACTGGTCCTCCTTTCCCAAAGCCATCCGGTTCATCATCTGAATCAACTCCATATACCCATTGGCTTGAGGGTCCCACCCTGGCATATACATCGGCCCCATCTCGTTCAACTCTAGCAACACCGGGACCACCACAGCTTCCAACTTCTGCGACAGCTGTAGTACCAAAGCCATAGGCTCCGCAATCTCCTTCGAGGCTTTCGGCCCTGGCTTCATTGCCATCATCTTTGGCCCAGAGATCTTCGGCGGTCCTTCTTCTTCCTCACATCTCTTTGAACTGTCAGAGTGGCTAGCGGACCGTCCTCCACTATTCTCTTCCTCTTCCTCCAAGTTCTGATTACTTCCTGGTCCAAATCCGAATCAGGCTTACTTTGCACCGCCGGCCTGACTTCTCCAATTCTCTTCGGTTCAAGAGGAGCACTCGTCCCTTAACTCCTCGTTGACTTGCATCTAGCAATGTCGAGGTCTGCATCCAAGTCTGACAGTCCGCTCTCCAATCAATACAATTGCCTCTCCCTAGGTGTCAGCCACTCCAGCTTCGTGTACAGATGCACCAAGAAAGACGAGAGATAGACTACAATCCTCACCTTGTGCATGCTTACATATGTCATTCTCTGCGGTGAGAAAAGCTGATTCAAGGTGAGAGCCACCTTCCTCCTGAAGACATCTTTGATTAAATTGAGCTTGTAGCCGTTCGTTCCCTTCCTCTCCCTAGGGTTGAACCACTTCTGCTTGTCGAAGGTAAATGATGTGTGCATCGCCGATCCCTCCCAATCAACGCCGCCTTTGTCTTCTTTGTGGTTGCTCCCTAGAGCCTTTGCCCATAACCTTGCATCCCACTTCACTGGCTAGGCTCTACTTCCAATTGCGATTAGCACTTTCCCTCTTTGGACTTCATTGCACAGGTCTGGGCACACGTAGTCCCATCGCCATGACATAAACGCTCCCCCGAGGCTCTTCAACCTCAGCAAATCCGCTTGAGTCCAATCCGGCATCAGAATAAGCGGTCAAATTCTTCCCATCGTTGCACTTCTTCCTACTGGAACTCCTCCGGTTCGACGCTTCAACATTGCAGCTCTCTTCTCTCAACCCGACCGCTTGGCAAGTTCTTGGCATCGACTTTTTCTTGATAATTCTTTAATCCGCCGCCCAAACGCATACTTAAATTCCCTCGCAATTCACTCGTGTGAACTCCCTAATTGCATTCCTATCTAACCAACATATATTCGGATGAATACCCTCATGAGAACCCAAATATAATTGTAGGAGCGTAGTTCTTAGGATAAGTAGGAATTTTTTTGGTTTTTGTAAATAAAGAGTTATACTCCGGTCAAAGCGTCGGACCGGAGGAGTTCTAGTAGGAAGAAGTGCAACGATGGGAAGAATTCGACCACTTATTCTGATGGCGGATTGGACTCCAGCGGAGTTGCTGAGGTTGAAGAACCACGGGGGAGCGTTTCTGTCATGACGATGGGACAACATGTGCCTAGAGTTGTGCGATGAAGTGCGGAGAGGAAAAGCGCTGACGGCAATTGGAAGCAGAGCTCAGCCAGAGAAGTGGGATGCGAGGTTATGGGCAAAAGCTCTGGGGAGCAACCATGAAGAAGACAAAGGTGGCGTCGATTGGGAGGGATCAGCGATGCACACAGCATTTACCTTCGACGAGCGGAAGTGGTTCAACTCTAGGGAGAGGAAGGGGACAAATGGCTACAAGCTCGACTTAATCAAAGATGTCTTCAAGAGTAAGGTGGCTCTCACCTTGAATCAGCTTTTCTCACCGCAGAGAACGACATATGTTAGCATGCATAAGGTGAGGATTGTAGATGGGTTCATCGGAGGAACTATTCGGGTGAACTGGGGAGAGATCTTTGCGAGGAACGTATTGCAATGGCTTTAAGCTAAGAGAAGAGGATAAAAGTGTAGTCTATCTCTCGTCTTTCTTGGTGCATCTATACGCAAAGCTGGAGTGGCTGACTCCTAGAGAGAGGCATAGTATCGATTGGAGAGCGGACTGTCAGACTTGGATGCAGACCTCTACAGTGCTAGTAGCGGGTCGACGAGAAGTTTGGAGGCGAATGCGCCTCCTGAACCAAAGAGAACGGGTGAAGTCATGCCGGCGGTGCAGAGTAAGCTTGATTCGGATTCGGACCTGGAAGTAATCAAAACTTTGAGGAAGAGGAAGAGAGTAATGGAGGATAGTCCGCCTGCCACTCTGACAGTTCGAAGAGATGTGAGGAAGAAGAAGGTGGAAGAAGTAGGACTGCCGAAGACCTCTCGGCCAAAGATGATGGCAATGAAGCCATTGCCGAAAGCCTCGAAGGAGATTGCGGAGCCTATGGCTTCGGTACTATAACTATCGCAGAAGTTGGAAGTTGTGATGGTCACGGTGTTGCTGGAGTTGAATGAGACGGGGCCTATGTATATGCCAGGGTGGGACTGTTAAGCCGATGGGTATATGGGGTTGATTCAATTGATGAACCGGCTGGCTTTGGGAAAGGAGGACCAGTCCATCACAGTGCGAGAACTGACGCAGAATGTGGACAAGTTGTTCAAGGAGAAGAGTGAGATGGAGAAGAAGGTTCAAGAGGCGAAGAAGGCCTATGAAGAGATTTGTTGTATTCGGGGTGCGGAGATCCATTTTGTAGAGAAGGAGAATGCTCAACTTCGGGAGACGGTGCAAGACCTGAAGCGAAGATTGATTCAGGTGGATGTGGAGGCACCTGCGAAGTTGGAGAACCTTTTAAACAGGATGTGCTGCAAACATCTGTTCACACGGTGTGATCGGGTTGAGGTGCAGCGGTTACAGGAGTTGGTTCGAAATCGAATCTCGTGTGCAATGCTGATCCTTCCCAGTCAATGCCATCTTTGTCTACAACGTAATCTCGTCCCAAAGCTTCCGCCCACAGAATCGCATCTCATGAATCTGGATAACCTCTCCACCCGATTGGATTGGCAATCTTCTTGGCCTTCACTTCCTCACATAGCTCCGGACATACATAATCCCATCGCCATGCTAAGAACGCTCCACCCAAGTTCTTTAATCATTTCAATTCTTCCACCGTTCAGTCCGGCTTTGGCACCAAAGGTCGAATTACGCCTGCCATCTTTTGCGGAAGAGGCAATCGAATAGCTTCTCTTGCTCTCGATCAAATTGCCACTCGCTTTTTCATCGTGTCACTTTGTTAGTTTTGCGCCCGCCACTGCTTGTCGATACGGTTACAACACTACCCTAATATCAAAACTTATCCCGCCAGATTTAATCTACTCGCATTCACACTCAACATGCATATTCGCCTTAAGAGTCGTATTCGTATTCGCCAAGATTACGCGAATATCATGCTTTTTATTCCGAAAAACAAAAAAACAAGCTTAAAATTCCTAACTAGGGTCCTATATACGTTCGGACATATGTAGGACTCTAGTTAAGAACCGCCCTTAGCTATGAGCGGCCCCCGTGAACATCACTTCTCATAGTATTTCTTCACCCTCCAACCATTTACTCTAGTTGCAAACAATGTGCCATCTTAATCCAAAAGCTATAGAGACCCATTAGCATATATTTCTTTGACTACATATGGTCCCATCCACCGAAGATGCAATTTGCTTGGGAACTTCATGTGTCGGCTGTCATAAAGTAAGACCTCATCACCAGTTATCACCTTGTGAGATCGTAACCCGCTGTCGTATTTCTCCTTCCGTTTACTCTGGATTGCTTTTGTCAATTCCTCCGCTTCGTCACAAGATTCCTCCAACTTAGCAAGATCCATGAGTCAATGGAGTTGACTTTCCTTTGATGACAATCAATCTTCCACCAACACTCTATATGTTGGCACTTCAAATTCTACTGGAGTAATTGGATGCATTCCATAGGTCAAGTAGAAAGATGTATGTTTGGTGGTAATCTTCTCTGCAGTTCGGAATGCCCATAAAGCTGCTGGTACTTTAGTATCCCAGTCATAAATGTGGTTAACAGCTACTTAATTAAGAATTTTACATAGCAATCCGTTAGACTTCTCTGTCAACCCATTAACCTTGGGATTGTACGGGGTAGTCTTCCTATGCTTGATTTGGAAGAAAGTGGTTAATTCTTCCACCAGATGATTTAAGAAATGTGTGCCCCTGTCACTAACCGGTTCACTAAACCACTGGTCTCTTTTGCTTCCTCGGGCCCTCAGCAACTACCTCTTCCGATGCCAAGGCCCTCTGATGTGTGCTAGTCACCTCCGGAGGCCTGTCCACTACCAGAATAGTGGCAGCTACACTCCTGATGGACCCACTACTATTGTCTTTGTCCTCCAAATCACACAACCCAGACTCCACCCTGTACAGTCACCTCTCTTTAGGTGTTAGCCACTCCATCTTTGAGTACAAATGTATCAGGAACGACAATAGATAGACCACACATTTGTCGTCCTGCTGAAGTCGACTAGCCATCGCTTGAACATTTCGAGCAAAGATTTCTCCTCAGATTACTTTGATTGTTCCTCCGATGAACCCTTCCACAATACGAACCTTATGCATACTAACGTAAGTAGTGTATTTAGGAGAGAAGAGCTGGTTCAAGGTGAGGGCCAGCTTACACCGGAAAACATCCTTGATCAAATCGAGCTTGTAGTCATTCATACCCTTCCTCTCCCTAGGGTTGAACCACTTTGATTCATCAAATGTGAAAGCTGTATGGACAGCCGAACCTTTCCAGTCGACCCTGTTCTTCTTTCTCTCAAACGAGTGTTCCAAGGCATTAATTAACCCACATCTTCGCATCCCATTTCTCTGGCTGCGCTAGACATCCTATCGTATGAACAGCTTTGCCTTGATGCACTTCCTCACATAGTTCGGGACAGATGAAATCCCACCTCCACGATAAGAAAGCACCTCCCAAGTTCTCCAATCGTAGCAACTCTGTCAGCGTCCAATCCGCCATTACAATAAGCGGCTGAATCCTCCCCATAGTCATCTTCCTGACTAGTGGTACTGCAATTCCTTTTCTTCCCATCATGGCGATTACTGTTCTCTTTGATATCTCGATGTTGGACTCCCTATTGGTAGTTCGCTGATGATCGCATTCCCATTTCTTGAGATTGAACTGGTTAAGGCATTGTGGCTTCTTCTGCTTCTTCCCGCACATGTGCAATTAGTTCTCCTGCCCTCATTTGGTCCTAATTCGCCTTATTCGTTGGAAGGAACTTCGTATTCCGCCGAATATGACTCTTTATTTCAAAAACCACACAAAATTCCTACAATCTTCGTATACTATGCCCCTACAACTTGGTAAATAACAAGGATAGGAGGAAATCTCCCATGCAAGGGAGAGTTAACATTTGGTGTACCATCTGCAGGAAACCGGGGCATTCCAACTCTGAGCCTCTGCCTAGAGATGGGTATTCGGCCCAGCTGGTGGAATGGATGCAAGTATGGGACTACCCTCCATACAAAGTCCATGCAGACGACCAAGTCTATGGCATCCAAGAAGGGGGCACTTCATCCAACATACCTCCCGTTCATATACCTCGATATGCCCCAGTAGAGATAACGACCACAAGCTGCAAAGGAAGATGGGAGGATTGGCCCCAATTCCTCCACCAATCCGGCCAAATGCCTGGTGTAACTGCGGAGCTATGAGTCACTGGTCACCCTAGTGCACCCAACCTCGGCAAAGAATGACATTCTAGCCAATATGTAGTAATTGCAGGAGGCCGGGACACACGAATGTGGAATGGGATCAGCCACCTCAACCACAAGGTGAAAGTGAGAGGTATCCGGTGCAATGAGTGTGCTTCGTCACCCCACCTAAGTGAGATGTGGGGGTACACCAAATTAGGATAGAGGATCAGATACCAACAGCCCCTCAAGAAGAAGCCAATTGATCCGAAGAAGCCCTGAACGTGTTACGGATGTCCACCTGAAGTACTAAGTCTGCCCATGTAGTTGCCAAAGAGAAGACAAAGATACGAGAGAAGAAAAAGACCTCTAGGGACGAGGTACCAAAGCCCACAGGGGCACCACCAAGGGAGTCTAAAGAAAAGGAGAAGTCAGCATTTCCCGCCGATATACGGGAAGAGGTATAGGGATACCTCAAGGAGTTAACGCCAACGCCAATCAAGGTTCTGCTCAGGAGTGACCATAAGAGATAGGAGTTGGAGCCACGGCCGGCTCGTGCTTGCTCCTTTGCGGCTCATTGCGCTTGTCGATGTTGTTACTAACTGCCCTAATCCGTTTGACGCTTCAAACCTCCTTAACAACTAATTCGTCTTGGCCATCTTCATACTTATTTCACCTATTTGTATTCGGCGGGCCAGACTTTCTCCAAATATTTTTCACTTTTATTCCAAAAACAAAAAATAGTCTCCAAATCTCTAAGTATGGTCCTACATACGTCCACCCTTAGTTGTGAGCGCCCCGCGAACATCACTACTCATAATATTTCTTTATTCGCCATCCATTAACTCGTGTGGCAAACAAACAAGACCATCCAAATCCAACAAACCAGACCGACCCATTATCAAAGACTTCCTTGACCTCGTAAGGTCCCATCCAACGAAGATGGAGCTTCCCTGGAAACTTCATGTAGCGGCTATCATATAATAGCACTTTGTCTCCTGCCACCACCTTCTGAGGGCACAATCGACTGTCATACGTCTCCTTTTGGCGAAGTTGAATTAGCTTAGTCAGCTCCTCGGCTTCATCCCGAGACTCCTCCAACCTTGCCAATTCCAACAACCGGTGAAGTTGGCTGTCCTCTACTGACAATCATTCCTCCACCAGAATTCGATAAGTAGGGATTTCCAGTTCCACTTGCGTAATCGGGTGCATCCCATAGGTAAGATAAAACGGAGTCTGCTTGGTCGTCACTTTCTCCGCTGTTCGGAAGGCCCATAGTGCGGCTGGCACTTTCATATCCCAAACATAAATATGGTTCACAGTGACTTTATTAAGAATTCGGCACAATAACCCATTAGATTTCTCGGTCAACCTGTTAGCTTTGGGGTTATACGGTGTTGTCTTCCGATGCTTGATTTGGAAGTAGGTGGTGAGTTCTTCGATCAGATGATTCAGGAAGTGGGTACCCCTGTCACTAACCAACTCCAGTGGACATCTGTAGCGACAAATGACTTGGTTAAAGAAAAATTCAGCTACTGTCTTAGCATCGTCGCGTCGTGTGGCCACTGCCTCAACCATCTTAGTTGCATAATCGGTAGCCACCAGGATGTATCTTTTCCTCGTTCCTTTGCTGGCCCGTGAGATGGGCCCTACGAAGTCAATATCCCATTTCTCAAAACGTGCCAAGGGTAAAATGGATTTTACTGGCCACCGTGTCGTCTTCGTAGGTTTCCCAATTTGCTGGCAGTCATCACATCGCTGAATGAATTTATGCACATCTTTAAACATCGTTGGCCACCAGTAATTGGCCGCCAAGATCTTCTTTACCGTATTTCGCAGGGCATAATGTCCGCCCGCGGCTTCCTCGTGCATCGCTCTGATCACCTTGGTGACTTCATGCGACTCCAGACATCTTCGTAGGATATTGTCCGCCCCTAGCTTGAACAGTATCCCTCTCTCCAGCTGATATGGTGCGGCTTTGTGTATAAACACCGTGCGTTGCTCAATCGACAATCCCTATGGTAAGTCTAGCGTTCGCAAGTAACTGTACAAATCATAGTACTTCGTATCCTTGTACTCCGTGAGCTGGAACAATCTAACGTCTGAAATTCATCATTCACCGCTTTGCCGGTATCTTCATTTCCAAGTCGTGACAGAAGTCGGCATTAAGTATCTTTGCACCCCTTTCTTGGTCTGCACAGTAAAAGAGAATTCTTGCAATAATAACATCCATCGGGCCAACCGTCCCGAAAGATCAGCCTTCTGCACCATGTACTTCAGCGGAAAATGGTCCACATGGAACACAAATTCGTAGCCCAAGAGATAATGTCGGAACTTTCTTACTGCGTAGACCATCCCCAAGGCTTCGCGCTCCGTAGTCAAGTAATTCCGCTCTACTGCTAACAACATTCGACTGGCAAAATAGATTGGGTGATCCTTTCCCTTCTCATCTTTCTGTCCCAACACCACACCCATAGCTATGGAGGAAGTATCTACGTCCACATGGAATGGCTTGTCCCAGTCAGGTGGAACCAGAGTTGGTGCCATGACCAATTCCCGTTTCATCTGTTGGAATGTGGCTTCTTGTTCTGCTATCCACACGAATTTTACCTCCTTTTTAAGTAATCCGGTTAGAGATGCTGCGATGGCAGCATATGCTTTCACGTATCTGCGGTAATAACCGGTGTGTCCTAGGAAGGCTCTGAGCTCCCGGATGTTCCTAGGGGGTTCCAACAAGTTAATAACTTTAAACTTGTCTACATCTACTTCTAATCCTCGAGCTGACACCCGATGTCCCAACAGAATTCCTTCGGTCATCATGAAGTAACATTTCTCCGGATGCAACGCTAGTTGACTACTTTGGCACTTCGGAACGTCTGCTTGAGATGATTCAGATGGTCGGCCCTCGACCCGAATACACAAAAATCATCTATAAAAATGTAGGGGCATGTTTAGAGGTTTTCAGACTATTTTTTTGTTTTTGGAATATAAATGAATGATATTCGGAGGAAGTATGTGTCGCCGTATACGAATAGGAGAAATAAGCGCGAAGATGGCCAAGACGAATAAGTTGTTAAGAAGGTCTGAAGCGTCAAACGAATTAGGCAGTTAATAACAACATCGAAAGCGTAACAAGCCACGGAGGAGCAAGAATGAGCGTCGAGTCAAGTAGACAAAATGAAGAGGAAATCGGTCACTCGATCGGGGGCTCGTGAGGCGATTCAATTGCCAATGAAGAAGATGCCGACGGGAGTATATCGACCCTTGGTGCCGAAGCTTGAATGGTCGACCAAAGAATTAGCACGATTAAAGACCTTGGGAGGAGAGTTTCTGGCATGGCGCTGGGACTATGTGTGGCCAGAGTTGTGTGAAGAAGTTCGAGCCAAGAAGACACCAAACCCGATAGGCTAGAGAGGACATCCAGACTCGTGGGATGCGTTGCTTTGGGCAGAAGCATTGGAAAGAGATTACTTGAAGGAGAAGGATGGAGTCGACTGGGAAGGTTTGGCAATGCACATTGTATTCACCTTCGATGAGCGAAAATGGTTTGATCCTAGAGAGAGAAAGGGTACAAACGGCTTCAAGATCGATCTTATTCGGGACAACTTCCAAAGGAAGATAATGTATACATTGAATCAACTCTTCTCACCACAACGAACTACTTATGTCAGTATGCATAAGGTGAGGATAGTGGAGGGATTCGTCGGCGGAGCAATCAAGGTCAATTGGGGAGAGATTTTTGCTCGGAATGTGCAAGCGATGGGACAGAGGCTACAAGTGGGAGAGAAGGGAGTAATCTATATCTCTTCGTTTCTGGTGCACATGTATTTGCGTATGGGGTGGTTGACACCACAGGAGAGAAGAAGATATCAAGTGAGCGTGGTCAGTACTTTGGGTGGGCCAGCAGCGAGCAATGGCAGCAGTGGTTCGATGAGAAGAGTGGGATCCCACCAAGACGACGGTGTGCAGTCGCCGATGAGACCGAATCAGCAGGAGATGACTTCGGAGGCAAGAGCCAAGGCACTAAGAGATGAGGAAGAAGCAATATTCGGGAAGGAGGACTCTGTGAGAACCACAGAGAAGAGAAGTCCAAGTGTGGAGATAATTGCGGAGCCCAGCAGTAAGAAGCAAAAGCTAAAGGAAATCGCGCAGCCAGGAAGTCTAGTACCGAAGGCATTGAGGCCTAAGGTAAAAGCGACTAAGATAGTAGTAGAAGAACCACTTTCTTCGGTGCTACAGTTGGCACAAAAGCTAGAGAATGTGATGGTGCCAGTTCTGATGGAGCTGAACGAGATGGGAGACAGTTACATCCTGGGGTGGAACCCGCAGGAAGACGGTTATATGGAGTCGATTCAATTCTTTGAACCGCATTGCCGAGGGAAGAAGGATCGGGCGGATACTATAAAGCAATTGACAGAGTCTGTGGAGGCGTCTAGAGAAGCAGAAGGCGGAGGTGACAAAGGTAGCAACTGTAGCAAAGCAAGACTACGGAGAAATCTGTAGAATTCGAAGTGCGGAGGTGAAGTTTGTCGAGAGAGAGAATGAGAAGCTTCACCAACAATTGAAGAGGACGAAGCAGCAATTGCACGAAGTTGATGTTGACCGACCAGCTAGATTAAAAGATTTGGCGAGTAGGTGCTCGCAATACCTTTTTGCTCGGTGTGACGATGTGGAGGCTGAAAGGTTGGAATGTTTGACAGTGGCGATGAACACCCCTTGCGATTCGAAGGATCGGAGGAAGGAGATGTACAAGGCCATGGGACGCGAATGCTAGGAAGCAATGCGAGTCCATCAGAAGGAGATCGCAGAGGACATCAGGGAATTGCAGATGAACGTCGATGTCTTTGCGTTGAAGGAAGAGACGTCATCGAAGGGACCTGAGATGCCCCGTAATTGTAGTCAGGCGCGATCTGTGTAGGCGACGATTAGGAATAGGTGTGAGTAGATTGTATAAATAGGAGTAGTGTTAGAGTAGGATTATCAATTTCTTTACAAGTGTTCATTGAGAACCGTAATTGTAGTCAGGGTAGAACAAAGTGCTCGAGAAGCTGTTGAATGTTGCATTCGATTGCCCTTGACTGGTGCGTAATACGTGTGAAGATACCCGGGTATTCGTCCATGAGCCATAGTCGGATCCAGTTCTTAGTAGAACTTCATCGAGGACATCGCCTCGTCGATAGCTTGTAAAGGAGGGATCAACTCCCATCAATAAATCCGGAGTGTAATTTCAATTACATGTGTAATTCTATGCAATGTAATGGATGGGTAATGGTTTGTTAATTTGAGTTAGTGGTCTTGGACTACTCTGTCACATCACTCTTTGGACTATGCGTGTCCAAAGTCTTCAAAAGAAGCATAAACAATCATATTCGTCACTGACAGAAGGATAACACCTCATTCCCTTGGGAACGAACTGTAATTCTATACAAATGGTTTGCCATTTGTATAGAATTACACAAAGATTTTGACCTTTGTGTAACCTGTCTGTTACATAAAGAAGGAAGTTTAAATAATCCTGCTTAAATAATTCTGCTTAAACCATATTTAAACCATATTTGCTTGAACCAAGTTTAAACCTGTCTATTACAAAAAATTTCCAGAAACTTCCTTAAGTAGTCTTGGAAAATGTGCGTCATCATTCGTTGAAACGTGGCTGGGGCATTACACAACCCGAACGGCATCTTATGATAAGCATATGTCCCCCAATCAGTGGTAAAGGTAGTCTTGTCCTTATCTTCCTCTCGAATGGACACCTGATTGTACCCAAAAAATCCATCTAAGAAACTATAATATTCGTGCCCCGCCACATGATCCAATATTGCATCCGCGAAAGGCAGGGGGTGATGATCCTTCTTAGTGGTGGCGTTGAGCTTCCTAAAGTCTTGACAGACCCTAATCTTGCCTTTGTTTTTCTTGGGAACAATCACAATTGGTGCAACCCATTCACTCCTCAACACGGGGTAAATAATACCTGCTTGCAGGTACTTATCAATTTCATCTTTAACCAACAAAGAGTATTTGGGGTTTAAACGGTACTGCCTCTGCCTTACAGGGACTGCTTCTTCTATGAGGTCTATCCGATGTTCTCCCCACTTCTGGTGTATGCCTTTCATATCTTCTATCTTCCAGGCGAAGACATCTTCGAACGTACTAAGGAGACTCAACAGGTGGTGCAGATCTCTGGCCGGCAAGCCTCATTTGACTTTGAGCTGGTGGCCAGGTGTTACCGTTACTTCTTCCCAAGCATCCGCTCCAACTACACCGTCTGTGTGGCTGGCTTGACTCCTTCCCACACTGATCTGTAATTGCTATTCGTCGTCCGTGAGGAGCTCTTCCTCTACCTCATAACAGGTAGTTAACTCTGTCTTCAGACGAATAGCCGGACTCGGTCTCTTCGTCGCTTGGGTCAGTCACACCAGAGTCTGAAAAGGTCTCCCCCTGGTACTTGGAGTGTTTCCAGGTAATCGTCACCCGCCGTGTTGAGGTAGCTCCTGGATCAAAGAAAGACAACGTCTTCCGTTGTCAGTTTGTCAGCACCTTGGCGCTGTACAGCCAAGGCCTCCCTATTAACACTTTGTATCCACTATCCTCCTGGGGTTTGAGGATTATATAGGTAAGTGAGAAAGGTACGCCCCCTATTCGGGTCTGAACCCCTCGGAGTAGCCCTACTGGTTTCTTACGGGACTGGTCAGCCAGCCTTAGAATTTGGGGGGTATCTTCCTAATTTTTGTACCCCAAAGCCACATCTGTATCCTCTATCATGATGTTTACTCCCGATCCCGAGTCGATGGATACAGACTTCAACATACAGCCCGCTATCTCGATCTCGATTTCTGGGGTGCCTAAGTCTTCCTGCTCCACGGAATACACCGTGGGCAACTTGTTTCTTCTTAGAGCTCCGGGCTTACTGGACTTTAGTGCTTGGATGAGAATCTTCTTGTATAGTTTATTGTCATCCAACAACCGCTTCATCGAAATATTTGCCTTGACTTCGGCAAGGTCCGCCACTAGATTATAGTAAGTGTGGGGCACAACCTTCCATACCTCGGGTTCTAATTTATTCAGGTTGCCCCTGATCAAAACCTTCGTAGGTGTGTGGGTTAACTCCTTGAGGTACCCCTGCACCTCCTCTAGAATATCGGCGGAAAATGATGACCCTCATGGCTCCTCCGACCATTTAGATAGAGACTCCTTGGGCACGGAAACGTCCTCTCTAATGGTTTTCTTCTTCTCCCGCTGCTTGGCCTTCTCCATGACGCTCACCAAGCTATCTTCGTATTTGTCGTACTTTGGGTCGATACCCGTAGCACGTCCAGGGCTTCTATGGGCCAATTCTACTCTTCCGAAGGTCCCATTGGCTCTTGCTCTTCTACACTAATTTGGTGTACTCCCACATCCCGTTTGGGTGGGGTTACAAACCGCACACCTTGCGCTGGATAACGCTTGGTCTCCCCTTGTGGTTGGGATGGCTGTTCACATTCCATATTCGTGTGTCCCGGCCGTCTGCAGTTGCTACACATCGGCTGATATGTCATTCGTCGCCGAGGCTGAGGGCACTGGGGTGACCACTGGCCCATTGCTCCGCATTGTAGCATGCATTCGGTCTAGTTGGAGGAGGGATTGGAGCCAACCCTCCCATTTTCCTTTGTGGCGTCGTGGTCGCCATTTCTACCGGAGCGTAGTGAGATATGTGTACCGGGGGTATATTAGATGAAGTTCCTCCCTCCTGGATGCCATACACTTGGTCACCCGTGGGGCCTTCGTATGGACCGTAGTCCCATACCGGTACCCATTCCACTTGGGCGAATACCCTTCTCCTGGCCGATGCTCGAGTTAGAGGGCCCGGCTTCTGCCCAGATGGTACACCAGACATTATCTCTCCCTTGCATGGGAGATTTCCTCCTATCTTTATTATTTACCAAATGTACCTTGAGCTCCACCTCCTTCATCCGGCGCCCCTCCTTTCTCTTCGGGGTATGTTTCCATTCCTCGTATGAGGAGCTGGATTCTTCTTCTTCCGATGTAGTGGACGCTTCACTACTGGAGGGACTTCGGCGTCTTCGAGTCTTTGGATGTTTAGCCCGTCGTCCCTTATGTGACGACCAAGTTTCCTTCAATCGGCTCCGATGGATGTTGGACAGCTCGTAAGCTTCGGCTGCCTGTATGACAGCATCCACTATGGCAGGGTCCACCCTTCTATAGAAAGTTTCCTGGTCAGGGTCAATTTTTCCCAAACCCGAAACATACCATTTGATGGCCATGGCCGCCGAATATGGTTTTGTGTTAGTAGTGGTCGCCGGCATCCTATCTAGCAAGCTGAGAAATTGCTCCGTGTATTCTCGGAGCTTCTGATGTTTCTCTCTCCGAATGGCGCCCAGTCTTCTCAATAATACCTTATCGTATCCGATCTCCCGAAATCTTGCTAGGAACCGGGCTTTAAACCCATCCCAAGAAGAGATTTCAGCCGCATGGCCTTCTTCTTGGTTGTTCATCCACACCTTGGCTCCTTTCCGTAGCAGCCTCGGGAAGATCCTTCTCTGATCCATTGGATCATTTTATTTGTTGGCCATGGAGATGGCTTCAAAGGTACGAATATATGAGTCAGCGTCATCCGAATCCGAAGTACCCTTAAACTTGGGGTACCATTGTTTGGTGATTGGTGCTACCATGGTGTCCTGGTTCTCCGTAGTCAGAGCTTGAAACGCAGGTCCAAGGTTGATTTTCAGGATCTTCAGACCCTCACTTTGTCGAGCAAGGGATGATCTTGGTCCTTCTTGAAAAGCCGACCACCTCTCCTCTTTGTCACTGGCTTCGTCACCCAAGGGTGTCATGGCCTTTGTAGAGATATCGGTATTTGAACTACCGTTTTCTTCCGAGGAATCTGATGATGTGCTGGCCCCTTGATGGGCTCGGGTCTCCAATCTTCCCGGACTACTCGAACGATCAGGCTGGTTGCTTAGGGGACTTCTTGCTGATGGTGAGGTGGAATGTTCGTGACCCACGACCCGCCTAAGCAAGTCTGGTTCAACCGGAGCTTTCTTTCTCCTTCGGCCTAGAGGCCGAATCCACCCACACTCTCTTCCTTTTCTTCTGGTTTCTTCTCTGGCTGCGGCCCATCTCACTCGTGCTGAAGGTTCAGCAGTATGACCAGAAGATGGGCCTGGCTCCTGATCTTTGTCTATCATTCATCTGGCACTGTAGGACCCTAGTTAGGAATTTTAGCTTGTTTTTTTGGTTTTCGGAATAAAACGCATGATATTCGGCGGAATTGAGTATTGACGAATACGAAGATGCCTCTTAAGGCGAATATGCGTGTTGAGAAGAGTATGTGTAGATTGAATCCGGCGGAAGCAATTACATTTTCGGTTAGGTAAGTTATAAGCGTATCGTTGAGCGGTGGCGGTGCGTAACCAAAGCCCAGTGACACGATGAAGAAGCGAGTGGCATTGCGATCGGGAACAATCTTAAGCTATTCGATTACCTCCTCCTCCGCAGAAGATGGCGAGTGTTATTAGACCTCTAGTGCCAAAACCGGACTAGACGTTGGAAGAATTGAAACGATTGAAGCAATTGGGCGGAGCGTTCCTAGCATGGCGATGGGACTATGTCTGTCCGGAGTTGTGTGAAGAAGTGAAGGCCAAGAAAGTTGCCAATCCGATTGGATGGAGAGGTTACCCCAATTCCTGGGATGCGATTCTATGGGCGGAAGCATTGGGCTAGGATTATGCAGAAGACAAGGACGGTATCGATTGGGAAGGATCGGCTTTGCATACAGGATTCGACTTCGATGAGTCCAAGTGGTTTGATCCTCGAGGAAGGAAGGGGACCAACGGGTTCAAGATTGATTTGATTAAGGATGATTTCCGACGGAAACTTAAGTCTCGCTTGAATGAATTAGTTGGTGTTAAAAAGGTTAAAAATAGTAAACGAAAAGAGTAATCATGTATACGTTGAATCAGCTATTCTCACCACAGAGAACTACTTACGCTAGTATGCATAAGGTGAGAATAGTGGAAGGATTCGTCGGAGGAAAGATCAAAGTCAACTGGGGAGAAATATTCGCTCGAAATGTGCAAGCTATGGGACGTGTTGAAAGCAGAGAAGGGAGTAGTGTACATTTCCTCTTTTTTGGTACACATGTACTCAAGGATGGGGTGGTTAACTCCAAGGGAAAGAGTGAAGTATCAGATGGATGCAGAGAATGTTTTGCGAGAGCTGAATATGAGTGAAGCCAGTAGTGGATCAACGAGAATTGTGGGTCCCGAAGAAGGAAGCAATTTGCAGTCACCGCCAGGTGCGTAGATGACTTCTTTCAGTTGGACGAAGTAATGGGGGAATTGAGGAAGTCAGATTCGAAGAGAGGATTCGGCAGAACTGGGAAGAGAGTGCAAAGTCTGAGTATAGAGGAAGTTCGAACCAGGTCAACAAGAAGCGGAAGTTAAAGGAGATTGTTAAGCCAAGGAGCCCGGTGCGAAAGTACTTCGAGGCCTAAGGTGAAGGCGCCCAAAGAAGATGGTGGAGAACCGCTCTCTTCGGTGTTGCGCTTAGCCCAAAAGTTAGAAAATGTAGTTGTCCTGTTCTCATGGAGTTGAACGAGATAGGAAATCTATATTCGGTGGAATCCTCAAGAAGACGGTTACATGGAACTCATTCGCTTGATGAACCGCATTGCAACAGGAAGAAGAAGGACCGCACTGCACTATTAAGCGCTTGACGTAGTCCGTGGGCCGCCTGGAGAAGGAGAAGGCGTAGGCAACGGGAAGTGACAACATCGAAGAAGGCTTATGGGGAGATATGCAAAATTCGCGGGGCAGAGTTGAAGTTTGTGGAAGTCGAGAATGAGCGGCTTCGGAATCAATTGAAGGAGGTGAAGCGCCAGTTGCATGAGATCGATACGGAGCGACCTGCTAGATTAGAAGTTTTGGCTAGTAAGTGTGCGAAGTATCTTCTTGCCCGGTGATGATGTGGAAGTCGATCGATTGAGGCCTTGACAACGGCGATGAACACTCGGCGATTCAAGGAGAAACGAAAAGGAGATGTACAAAGCGATGGGTCGTGGATCGTCGAGAAGCGATGCGAATTCACCGGAGGGAGATCGCAGAAGATATCAGAGAGTTGCAAATCAGCGTTGATGCTTTCGCCTGGCGTGAAGAGACATCATCGAAGGGTGCAACAGATCTCCGAAGTTGTAATCAGACGCAATCCGTGTAGGTAGCGATTCGGATAGGACGTTAGAATTGTGTATAAATAGGACTAGAGTAGTTAGTGGAGACATCTTCAATTTGCAAGAGAAAGTCAGGATTTGTTCATGTGGAGCCATGGTAGAACAGAAACTCGCGAAGCCGAGCAGAGATCGTGGTGGCCTACCCGATCGGAGATCGGATTCCCCGTGAAGATACCGTGAATTCGTCCCACGAGTTTGGCTACCGACGATTTCGTCGGGAGAACTTCAGCGAGCTTCCGCCTGGTGAATATCACCTCTTGTAATTGGGATCACCCAATCTTAGTAAAAGAATTCCTTCTGGAAATTCTTGGAACTTTATGTCTTGATGGGTTGTTAAGTTATGAATTGATTCCACTCTTCGGACTGTGATTGTCCAGAGTTGATTAAAGAAGTCTAAACACACCTATTCTCCACTTGATATTCGGTTAACACCCCATTCCCTTGGGAACAAATCAATAAACACTACAACTATCCAATTCTAATGTAACCTTGTTGTTACAGGCACCGCAGCTCCTGAGGCTGAGGTTCTCAACCTTCAAAGCTCTTGAAGATTTTAGAAACACCCCCTCATAACACTGACGCTCTTACTCATTCTTGGTCACCACTGGTGTCAACACGTTCCTAGTGAAGTCCTAGCTATGTTATACAATCCCCGTTGTCAGATGAATAGTAACTTCATTCCCCGGCAGCAGCGCCAAGAAAAAGTTGGACTAAACTTCCTTCTTTATGTAACAAACAGATTACACAAAGGTTTTGCCATTTGTATAGAATTACAGTTCGTTCCCCAAGGAATGAGGTGTTATCTTTCTGTCAGCGACGAATATGAATGTTTATGCTTCTTTTGAAGACTCTAGGCCTGCATAGTCCAAAGAGTGTTGTGACAGAGTAGTCCAAGACCACTAAGTCAAATTGACAACCCATTACCCATCCATTACATTGCAGAAAATTACACATGTAATTGAAATTTCACTCCAGATTTACTGATGGGAGTTTGATCACTCCTTTATAAGCTATCGACGAGGCGATGCCCTCGATGAAGTTCTAGTGCAAAGTGTATCCGACTATGGCTCATGGACGAATATCCAGGTATATTCACATGTATTGCGCAACAGTCAAGGCCAATCGAATGTAACATTCAATAGCTTCTCAAGCACTTCGTTCTACCCTGACTACAATGACGGTTCTCAATGAACACTTGTAAAGAAAGCGATAATCCTACTCTAACACTACTCCTATTTATACAATCTACTCACACCGATTTCCTATTGTTGCCTACACAGATCACGCCCAATTACTTCTTCGAAAAGTTGCTGATCCCTTCGATGGCATCTCTTCCCTCAATGTGAAAGCATCGACGCTCACTTACAACTCCCTGATGTCCTCTACGATCTCCTTTCGATGGACTCGCATCGCTTCCTGGCATTCGCGTCCCATGGCCTTGTACATCTCCTTCCTTCGATTCTTCGAATCGCAAGGGATGTTCATCGCCATTGTCAAACGTTCCAACCTTTCAGCCTCCACATCGTCACATCAAGCAAAAAGGTATTGCGAGCACCTACTCGCCAAATCTTCTAATCTAGCCGGTCGTTCAACATGGAGTTCATGCAATTGCCGCTTCGCCCTCTTCAATTGATGTTGAAGCTTCTCATTCTCCCTCTCCACAAACTTCACTTCCGTGCTTCCACCAGCCACTCTAACAGTTCGGAGAGATGTGGGGAAGAAGAAAGTGGAAGAAGTAGGACTTGCGAAGACTTCTTGGCCGAAGATGATGGCAGTGAAGCCAGGACCGAAAGCCTCGAAGGAGATTGCAGAACCTATGGCTTTGCATTCAATTATCTCCGAGAAACCGAAACCGTGGGTCCCGGTATTGCTGGAGTTAAACAAGATGGGGCCGATGTATATGTTAGGATGGGACCTTCAAGTAGATGGATATATGGAGTTGATTCAGATGATGAACCGTCTGGCGTTGGGGAAGGAGGACCAATCCATCACAGTGAGAGAGCTGACGGAGAATATGGACAAGTTGTCCAAGGAGAAGACTGTGATGTAGAGCAAGTTCAGCAGGCGAAGAAGGCTTATGAGGAGATCTGTCGTATTCGGGGTGCGGAGATCCATTTTGTAGAGAAGGAGAATGCTCAACTTCGGGAGACGGTGCAAGACCCGGCGAAGATTGATTCGGGTGGATGTGGATAATTCCTACTAGTTAGAGAACCTCACTTCTGATATGCGCAAGATCTGCTCACACGGTGTGATCGTGTTGAGACGCAAATGTTAGAGCATTTGATGGCAAAAGTAATGCATGCGTTACACAAAGGTTTTGTCATTTGCATAGAATTACGCCTGTTCCCAAAGGAATGAGGTGTTATCTTTCTGTCAGCGACGAATATGGCTATTTATGCTTCTTTTGAAGACTTTGGACATGCATAGTTCGAAGAGTGCTGTGACATAGTAGTCCAGGACCACTAAGTCAGATTAACAAACCATTACCCATCCATCACATTGCACGAGTCATTATGTAATTGAAATTACACTCAGATTTACTGATGGGAGTTGATCACCTCCAAGTACAAGCCGACGGCGCGATGTCCTCGATGAAGTTCTACTGCGAAGTGAATTCGACTATGGCTCATGGACGAATACCCGGATATCTTCACAGGTATTGCGCACCACTCAAGGCCAATCGAATGCAACCTTCAACAGCTTCTCGAGCACTTCGTTCTACCCTGACTACAATTACGGTTCTTCAATGAACACTTGTAAAGAAAGCGATAATCCTACTCTAACACTACTCCTATTTGTACAATCTACTCGCACCGATTCCTAATCGTTGCCTACACGGATCGTGCCTGACTACAATTATGGGGCACTTCAGGTTCCTTCGATGACGTCTCTTCCTTCAATGCGAAGACATCGACACTCATCTGCAATTCCCTGATGTCCTCTGCGATCTCCTTCCGATGGACTCGCATCGCCATCGGGCATTCGCCCCATGGCTTTGTACATCTCTTTCCCCGCGATCCTTCGAATCACAAGGGGTGTTCATCGCCACTGTCAAACGTTCCAACCTTTCAGCCTCCACGTTGTCACACCGAGCAAAAAGGTATTGCGAGCACCTACTCGCCAAATCTTCTAGTCTAGCTGGCCTCTCAACATCGACTTCATGCAATTGTTTGCTTTTCCCTTCAATTCTTTGCAGCGACTTCTCATTCTCCCTCTCAACAAATTTTACTTCCAAGGCCCGAATTCTCTGATTTCTCCGTAGGCTTGCTTCATCAAGGTTCTTTTCTCGCATTTCCGCCTTTCTCGCTTCTCAGACGCTCCCTGCACTCCGTCCCATTCCTACTTAGTCTCCACGCGATCCTTCTTCCTCGAGCAAGACGGTTCAAGAACTAAATCAGCTCCATGTAAATCGCTCTTTTCCTCATGGATTTCACCCCGAATATAACTGCCTCCCCATCTCATTATTTCATCGAATCGGCGCTTTTCATTCTACCAGCTCTTTCGCTAAATGTAGCAATCGAAGAAAATGGCTCTTTAACTGCTACCTTAGTCGCTTTCACCTTAGGCCGCGATGCCTTCGCACTGACTTTCCCGGCTACGCCGATCTCCTTGACTTTCTCCTTTTCTTCTTTGGCCCACGCAATTATCTCTACATCGTTCTCTCTCCGTGGTTCCTCCAGAGTCCTCCCTTCCGAATATGGCTTCTTCCTCCTCTCTCAATGCCTTCGCTTTGGCCTCCGAAGTTACCTCCTTCTGACTCAGTCTCATTGGCGACTACACACCGTCGTCTTGGTGGGGTCCCACACTTCTCGTCGAACCACTGCTGCCATTGCTCGCTGCTGCTGGCCCACCAAGATTGCTGACCATATTCACTTGATAGCGCCTCCGCTCCTGTGACGTCAACCACCCTATACGCGAATACATGTGTACCAGAAACGAAGAGATATAAATTACTCCCTTCTCTCCCATTCGCAACCTCTGATCCATCGCTTGCACATTCCGAGCGAAGATCTCTCCCCAATTGACCTTGATTGCACCACCGACGAATCCTTCCACTATCCTCACCTTATGCATACTTACATAAGTAGTTCATTGAGGTGCGAATAGCTGATTCAATGTATACATTATCTTTCTTCGGAAGTCGTCCCGAATAAGATCAATCTTGAAGCCGTTTGTACCCTTGCTCTCTCTGGGATCAAACCACTTTCGCTCATCGAAGGTGAACGCAGTATGCACCGCCGAACCTTCCCAGTCGACTCCATCCTTCTCTTTTTTGAATAATCTCTTCCCAGGGCTTCAGCCCAGAGCAACGCATCCCATGAGTCTGGATGTCCTCTCCAGCCTATCGGATTTGGTGTCTTCTTGGCTCGAACTTCTTCACACAAATCTCGGCACACATAGTCCCATCGCCATGCTAAGAACTCTCCTCCTAGAGTCTTCAATCGTGCTAATTCTTCGGTCGACCATTCTGGCTTTGGCACCAAGGGTCGATATACTCCCGTCGGCATCTTCTTCACAGGCAATTGAATCGCCTCACGAGCTCCCGATCGAGTGACCGATTTCCTCTTCATTTCGGCTACTTGACTCGACGCCATTCTGCTCCTCCTCCGCCGTTACGCCTGGCCGATGTTGTTACTAACTGCCCTAATCTGCTCGACGCCTGCAGACCTCCTTAACAACTTATTCGCCTTGGCCATCTTCGCTTTTATTTCTCCTATTCGTATTCGGGCGATACCTACTTCCTCCGAATATCGTTTATTTATGTTCCAAAAACAAAAAAAACAGTCTGAAACCTCTAAACATGTCCCTACAGCAGCAATGGAAAATCCTGGAGATTCGAAGGATCGAAGAAAGGAAATGTACAAGGCATTGGGTCAAGATTTTCGGGAAGCCATGACTCTTCATCGACAGGAGATTGCTGCAGATGTACAAGAAATGCAGTTAGGAATCGACGCGTTCACGCATGCAGCGGAGGTGCGATCGAGCGGCTTAGATCAAAGTAGAAGACTTAGGAGAGAGCGATCTGTGTAGGAGACGGTTAGCTTGGTAGTTAGGAGTAGCAGTTAGAACATTCATTATAAATAGTCGTAGGAAATAAAGTGGTGGATCTTTTCATCTTTGCAAGTGTCCAAGCTGTTGGATTGCAAATTGTAGTAAGGGTAGAACGAGCACTCGAGGAGCTGGTGTCTGCAGGCTGACATTGTGACGACTGAAGCGTGTATCCGTGAAGTTACCCGGGTATTTGTCCACGAGCTAAGCCTGCCTGTAGCATCAGAAGTACTCTAGAGGGTGTTTCGCCGAGACGCAAACTTGTAATGAGAGAGATCCCCATCCTGAGTAAAGCAAATTGCTGAACTCTATTTGTTGTGTCTATGGAATTGGTGATGTGATGGATTTGTGAAGGAATTGAGTTTGAATCGATTACCTTCTTTGTGAATGCTCTTCGGACTTCGCAGTCCAGAGTTAGAAAGATGTCTAAATGCTTATTTCCCTTCTTCGCTAGTGTGGTTTGATCCCTCATTCCCTTGGGAACGAATCAATCTATACAAATTCGGACTGAATAGTACCTGCCGTGCTATTACAGTACCGAAGGCATCGAGGCCTAAGGTAAAAGCAATCAAGGTAATAGTAGAAGAACCATTTTCTTCGGTGTTACAGTTGGCGCAGAAGCTGGAGAACGTGGTGGTGCCAATTCTGATGGAGCTGAACGAGATGTGAAGTAGTTAAATCCGAGGGTGGAATCCCCAGGAAGACGGTTACATGGAGCTGATTCAGTTGCTAAACCGCACCGCCAGAGGCAAGAAGGATTAGGCGGATACTATAAAAGCCCGATGTAGTCAAGGGAGCGTTTGGAGAAGCAGAAGAAGGAGGCAGCGCAGGAAGCTATTACGGTAAAGCAGACATACAGTGAGGTCTGTAAGATTCGGAGCGCGGGAGTGAAGTTTGTGGAGAGGGAGAATGAGAAGCTTCAACAATAATTGAAGAGGGCGAAGCGGCAATTGCATGAAGTCGATGTTGAACGACCGGCTAGATTAGAAGATTTGACGAGTAGGTGCTTGCAATACCTTTTTGCTCGATGTGACGATGTAGAGGCTGAAAGGTTGGAACGTTTGACAATGGCTATGAACACCCCTTGCGATTCAAAGGATCGAAGGAAGGAGATGTACAAGGCGATGGGACGCAAATGCCAAGAAGCGATGCGAGTCCATTGAAAGGAGATCGCAGAGGACATCAGGGAGTTGCAAGTGAGCGTTGATGCTTTCGTATTGAGGAAAGAGATGCCATCGAAGGGATCAGCAACTTTTCGGAGAAGTAGTCGGGCATGATCTGTGTAGTTGACGATAAGGAATCGGTGTGAGTAGATTGTATAAATAGGAGTAGTGTTAGAGTAGGATTATCACTTTCTTTACAAGTGTTCATTGAGAACCGTAATTATACTCAGGGTAGAACGAAGTGCTCGAGAAGCTATTGAATGTTGCATTCGATTGATTTTGACTGGTGTGCAATACATGTGAAGATACCCGGGTATTTGTTCATGAGCCATAGTCGGATACACTTCGCAGTAGAACTTCATCGAGGGCATCGCCTCGTCGACAGCTTGTAAAGGAGTGATCAAACTCTCATCAGTAAATCTGGAGTGAAATTTCAATTACATGTGTAATTTTGTGCAATGTAATGGATGGGTAATGGGTTGTCAATTTGACTTAGTGGTCTTGGACTACTCTGTCACAACACTCTTCAGACTATGCAGGTCCAGAGTCTTCAAAAGAAGCATAAACATTCATATTCGTTGTTGACAGAAAGATAACACCTCATTCCTTTGGGAACGAACTGTAATTCTGTACAAATGGCAAAACCTTTGTGTAACCTGTTTGTTACACTTCTCAACCAAGTTTATCTGGTTTTGAGTACTTCGTGTCCTTCATTGATGATTTCTCTCGCTACACCTGGGTTTACTTCCTTAAGAGCAAGAGCTCTTCAGATTTGTTGTCAGCTTTCCAGACTTTCCACACCTTGGTGGAAAAACAGTCTAGACAATCTATCCTTTGTCTACGTTCGGATGGAGGAGGCAAGTTTCAGTCTGGAGAATTCACTTCTTACCTACGTAAGCATGGCATACAACGCCAGAATACTTGCAGTTATACTCCACAACGTATGGCGTTATGGGAGGGAAGAATCATCACATAGCGTAAAGCCGCGCTATGTTGAACAAGAAAAACCTGCCTAGACCGTTCTGGACAGAAGTTGTTTCCGTTGCGGTGTACTTGATGAATCGAACTCCGACTGCAGCTATTCACAACAAGACCCCGATGGAGGTATTCATAGGCCACAAGCCTGATTACTCATTTCTGAAAGTTTTTGGTTGCATCTGTTATGTACACATTCCGGATGGGAAGCGCAAGAAGCTAGATCCGAAAGCTACGAAGTGTATTTTCCTTGGATATGCCTTAGATACGAAAGGATATAGATGCTATAATCCTTCCTCTAGGCAATTCTATATTAGTAGAAATGTTGTATTTGAAGAGTTGCACTCTTGGTATGCACCTGCGATTGTTCCGGTCATACCCACTCTTCCTGCTGAAACTGCATCAAGGAGTCCGTCCACTGTACCTTTACAAAGTGGAGTTTCTGGAGTCACATAGTCTAGAGCTGAATCTACTGTACCTGGAGCTGCTACGGATGAAGTTCATCGAGCACAAGAGGAGCATGGTATGAGAAGATCAATTCCTTTCTCATAACTCTTGGATTTGTAGTCTGTCATTCCGACTCATCGCTATACTGCATGAGATCAGGAGTTCATGTCGTGATGATTTCCATCTACGTAGATGATCTTATTGTCACTGGGAACCATGAAGAGATGATTTCTCGCATCAAGAGTATCTTATGTTCCGAATTTGAGATACAAGACTAAGGGTATCTTAAATTCTTTCTTGGTGTGGAGTTTATTACATAGGGAAAGCACATGTGGCTAATACAACGCCAATATGCTTTAAATAAGCTTAAGGAGTTCAAGATGTCTGATTGTAAACCAATAGACACTCCTCTCTAACAAGATCTAAAGCTAGAGTTAGACGATGGATAGTTACTTGCAGATCCCCGCATGTACAGACAGATGGTTGGAAGTTTGATTTATCTGACTATCACTAGACCGGATTTGAGCTATGATGTTGGTCTAGTCAGTCAATTCCTGCATGCTCCACGGGTACCGCATATGATGGCGGTCAAGCGGATTCTCCGCTATGTGAAGTCCACACTTCATTTTGGACTTTGATACAAATTTGGAGGTGAGCTGAACCTGCATGACTACACCGATGCTGATTGGGCAGGATATATTTCTGGCAGGAGATCCACGTCTGGATATGCATTTGGACTTGGAAGTGCCGTGAGTGGCTTCTAAGAAGCAACCCGACCGCGGGCACCTTGTCTTCCACAGGCGCAGTATCGTGGTGCTATGAATGCCACTTGTGAAGCGCTTTTGGCTTAGTTACTTTGCTTTCTCGATATTGGAGTATGTAAGGACATGTTTAGAGGTTTAATTTTTTTTTTGTTTTTGGAACATAAATAAACGATATTCGGAGGAAGTAGGTACCGCCGAATACGAATAGGAGAAATAAGCGCGAAGATGGCCAAGACGAATAAGTTGTTAAGGAGGTCGGACGCGTCGAACGGATTAGGGCAGTTAGTAACAACATCGACGGACGTAACGAGCCGCGGAGGAGCAAGAACGAAATCGAGTCAAGTAGCCGAAATGAAGAGGAAATCGGTCACTCGATCGGGAGCTTGTGAGGCGATTCAATTGCCTGTGAAGAAGATGCCGACGGGAGTATATCGACCCTTGGTGCCGAAGCCAGAATGATCGACCGAAGAATTAGTACGATTGAAGACTCTAGGAGGAGAGTTCTTAGCATGGCGATGGGACTATGTGTGCCCAGAGCTGTGTGAAGAAGTTCGAGCCAAGAAAAACGCCAAATCCGATAGGGCTTGGAGAGGACATCCGGACTCGTGGGATGCGTTGCTCATTTGAAGCCCCGGGAAGAGATTATTCAAAAAGAGAAGGATGGAGTCGATCGGAAGGTTCGGTGGTGCATACTTTGCGTTCACCTTCGATGAGCGAAAAGTGGTTTGATCCCGGGGAAAGGAAGGGTACAAAAAAACGGCTTCAAGATTGATCTTATTCGGGGACGACTTCCGAAGAAAAATAATGTATACCTTGAATCAGCTATTCTCACCCCAACGAACTACTTATGTAAGTATGCATAAGGTGAGGATAGTGGAAGGATTTGTTGGTGGTGCAATCAAGGTCAATTGGGGAGAGATCTTCGCCGAATGTGCAAGCGATGGGTCGAGGTGCGAACGGGAGAGAAGGGAGTAATTTATATCTCTTCGTTTCTGGTACACATGTATTCGCGTATGGGGTGGTTGACGCCACAAGAGTGGAGACGCTATCAAGTGAATATGGTCAGTAATCTTGGTGGGCAGCGGCGGCCGAGTAATGGCGATGAGTGGGGTCGACGAGAAGTGTGGGACCCCACCGAGACGATGGTGTGATCGCAATAAGGCCGAGTCGGAAGGAGGTAACCGGAGGCCGAGCGAAGGCATTGAGAGAGGAGGAAGAAGCCATATTCGGAAGGGAGGACTCGGGAGGAACCACGAGAGAAGAGAAGCCCCAGAGATAATTGCGAGCCCAAGAGTAAAAGGAGAAAGTCAAGGAGATTGCGCGACCAGAAGTCCAAGATCAAGGCATCGCGACCTAAGGTGAAAGCAACTAAGGTAGCAAAGAGAAGAGCCACTTTCTTCGGTGCTTTTACAGCGTTAAGCCCTTAGTTGGAGAATTGTAATAACACAAAGAGGTACTATTCAGTCCGAATTCGATAGATTGATTCGTTCCCAAGGGAATGAAGGATCAAACCACACTAGCGAGGAAGGAAATAAGCATTTAGACATCTTTCTAACTCGACCGCTGCCCGGTCCGAAGAGCATTCACCAAGAAGGCAATTGATTCAATCTCAATTCCTTCACAAGCCCATCACAACACCAATTTCACGTAACCAAAGAAATGTAGTTCAGCAATTTGCTTTACTTCGGGATGGGGATCTCTCTCATTACAAATTTGCGTCTCGGCGAAACACCTCCTAGAGTACTTCGATGCTCTGAGGAAGGCTCGGCTCGTGGGCGAACATCCGGTAACTTCACGAATACACGCCTGGCCGTCACGGCGTCGATCAGTAGTCACCAAACTCTTCGAGTGCTCGTTCTACCCTGACTACAATTTGCAGTCCAACAATTTGGACACTTGCAAAGATGAAAGATCCATCACTTTATTTCCTACGACTATTTATAATGAATGTTCTAACTGCTACTCCTAACTGTCAAGCTAACCGTCTTCTACACGGATCGCTCTCTCCTAAGTCTTCTACTCTGATCTAAGCCGCTCGATCGCACCTCTGCTGCTTGCGTAAATGCGTCGATTCCTAACTGCATTTCCTGTACATCTGCTGCGATCTCCTGTCGATGAAGAGCCATGGCTTCCCTGAAATCTCGACCCAACGCTTTATACATCTCTTTCCTTCTATCCTTCGAGTCCCTGTGATTCTCCATTCTTTGCCACCAAGCTGTTCTAACCGGCCGCACTTCAACTCGATCACATCGTGTGAGCAGATGTTGCGCGCACATCTGTTAGCAAGGTTCTCAGAACCGCGTGTGCCTCCACATCCACAGAATCAATCTTCGTTTTAAGTCCCGCATCTTGTTTCCCGAAGATGAGCATTCTCCTTCTCCACAAAATGGATCTCCGCACTTTTGAATACGACAGATCTCTTCGTAGGCCTTCTTCGCCTCTTCAACCTTCTTCTTCATCTCGGTTTTCTCCTTTACCAGCCTTGTCCACATTCTCTGTTAACTCTTTCACCGCGATGGACCTGGTCCTCCTTTCCCAACGCCAGGGCGGTTCATCATCCGAATCAACTCCATATACCCGTGCAGCTTGAGGGTCCCACTCGGCATATACATCGGTCCCATCTCATTCAACTCTAGCAATATCGGGACCACCACGACTTCCAACTTCTCAGGATACCGTAGTACCGATGCCATGGGTTACGCAATCTCCTTTGAGGCTTTTGGCCCCTGCTTCACTTGCCATCATCTTCGGGCGAGAGGACTTGGCGGTCCTACTTCTTCTGTCTTCTTCTTGCCCACGCCTCTTCGCACCGCTAGAGTGGCGGGGGGCCTTCTACTACTCTTTCCTCTTCCTCGATGTCCCAATCACTTCCAGTGCGAGTCGAATCGGGCTTGCTTTGTACCGCCGGTCTCACTTCTCTTGTTCTCCTCGGCTCGGATAAGCACTCGTGCTAGACTCCTTGTCGACCCATCGCTAGCGCCTTGCCGATGTCCGCATCCAAGTCCGACAACCCACTCTCCAACCGATATGTTGCTTGCTCTCCCTAGGCGTCGGCCACTCCAACTTTGCATACGGGTGTACTAAGAAAGACGAGATAGACTACACTCTTATCGTCTTCTCTTAGCTTCGTTGCCATGGCTTGCACATTCCTCGCAAAAGATCTCTCCCCGTTCAACTGGATAGTACCTACGATGAACCCTTCCACGATCCTTACCTTATGCATACTTCACATACGTTGTTCTCTCGCGGGGCGAGAACAGTTGATTCAAGGTGAGTGCCACCTTCCTTCTGAATACATCCTTGATCAAGTCGAGCTTGTAGCCATTCGTTCCCTTCCTCTCCCTAGGGTTGAACCACTTCCGCTTCGTCGAAGGTACGCCGTATGCACCGCCGATCCTCCCAATCGACTCCGCCTTTGTCCTCTTCGTAATTGCGTCCTAAGGCCTTCGCATCCCACTTCTCCGGATGTGCTCTGCTCCCAATTGTCGTAGCGGCTTCCCCCCGGACTTCATCGCACAGCTCCGGCACACATAATCCCATCGCCATGACAAACGCCCCACCGAGGTTCTTCACCTCAACAACTCCACGGGAGTCCAATCCGCCATTAGAATAAGCGGTCGAATTCTTCCCATTGTCGCATTTCTTCCTACTGGAACTCCTCCAGTTCGACGCTTCGACATTGCAGCTCACTTCCTCTCTCTCCGGCCGCTCGGCAAGTTCTTGGCATCGACCTTCGCTCGACAATTCTTCAACCTGCCGCCCAAACGCGCTTAAATTCCCTTGCAACTCACTCGTGTGAACTCCACAATGGTATTCCTAGCTAACAACCATATATTCGGACGAATACCTCCAAGAAAACCCGAATATAACTCATTATTCACAAAAACCAAAAAAAATCCTACTTATCCTAAGAACTATGCTCCTACAAGAATGTGGTAGTGCCAGTTCTGATGGAGCTGAATGAGATGGGAGGCAGTTATATTCAGGGGTGGAATCCGCAGGAAGACGGTTACATGGAGCTCGAGGGAAGAAGGATCAGACGGAGACTATTAAGCAGCTGACGGAGTCTGTGGAGCGTCTGGAGAAACAGAAGGCGGAAGTGCAGAAGGAAACAAATTAACAAAAAGCAAGCCTATGGAGAAATCTGTAGAATTCGGAGCGCGGAGGTAAAATTTGTTGAGAGGGAGAATGAGAAGCTGCACCAGCAATTGAAGAGGGCGAAGCAGCAATTGCATGAAGTCGATGTTGAGAGGCCAGCTAGACTAGAAGATTTGGCGAGTAGGTGCTCGCAATACCTTTTTGCTCGGTGTGACGACGTGGAGGCTGAAAGGTTGGAACGTTTGACAGTGGCGATGAACACCCCTTGTGATTCGAAGGATCGCAGGAAAGAGATGTACAAAGCCATGGGGCCGAATGCCGAGGAAGCGTCAGAGTCCATCGGAAGGAGATCGCAGAGGACATCAAGGAATTGCAGATGAGCGTCGATGTCTTCGCATTGAAGGAAGAGACGTCATCGAAGGAACCTGAGGTGCCCCGTAATTGTAGTCGGACGCGATCCGTGTAGGCAACGATTAGGAATAGGTGCGAGTAGATTGTATAAATAGGAGTAGTGTTAGAGGGGGATTATCGCTTTCTTTACAAGTGTTCATTGAGAACCGTAATTGTAGTCGGGGTAGAAACGGCGTGCTCGAGAAGTCAAGTGAATGTTGCATTCGATTGGCCTTGACTGTGCGCAATACCCGTGAAGATACCCGGTATTCGTCCATGAGCCATAGTCGGATCCACTTCGCAGTAGAACTTCAACGGGGAGAACATCGCCTCGCCGACAGCTTGTAAAGGAGTGATCAACTCCCATCAGTAAATCTGAGTGTAATTTCAATTACATGTGTGATTACTCGCAATGTAATGGATGGGTAATGGTTTGTTAAACTGACTTAGTGGTCCTGGACTACTCTGTCAAAGACTCTTCTTCGGACTATGCATGTCCGTAGTCTTCAAAAGAAGCATAAACAACCATATTCGCCGATAGAAAGATAACACCTCATTCCTTTGGGAACGAACTGTAATTCTATACAAATGACAAAACCTTTGTGTAACCTGTTTGTTACAGAGTAGATTATCCTAGTCCTACAGTTATCCTAGCTGATAACATTAGCAGCATGATGTTAGCTAAAAATCCTATTTTTCATGCTAGGACAAAGCACATTGAGGTGCACTATCACTTTGTTAGGGAGAAGGTCCTTTCAGGTGTAGTAGATCTTAGATATATACATACAGGAGATCAGGTTGCAGATATCTTCACTAGAGCTTTACCTAGAGAGTCGTTTGCTACATTTTGACATTGTCTAGGAGTTCAGGATGTACAGTTGAGCTTGAAGGGGAGTGTTAATATCCCAAGCTCTTCTAGTTGATATAGGTCGATCCGTGCCTGATGACTACAGGCCGTAGATCTAGGGTTGTTACGTATCGATGGTACATATCTGTTTAGGGCTAACCCGAGATTAGGATTTCCCTGTACTCACCCTATATATACAGGGGAAGGCGAAGCCTTCCCCATCTCATTCCTGTACACTCTCTCTTGTCCCTTTGGTGTGCTCTCCTCTTCTTGGAGTAATTCATGAAGAGTCGTTTTCTCAACATTTTTGTGAGGAGCTTTGACGGGGGAAACCAATTATTTCGATCGGGAAACGCGCATAGCCGGAACACTGTGATGCCAGATTGTGGGCCAAGGCACTTGGAGGCAACTATGACAAAGAGAAGGATGGCGTGGACTGGGAAGGGTCTGCGATGCATACAGGGTTTAACTTTGATGAGCGTAAGTGGTTTAATCCAAGAGAGCGGAAGGGGACAAACGGCTACAAACTTGATCTCATCAAAGACAGATTTCGGAGGAAAGTTGCATTCACCTTGAATCAATTGTTCTCACCCCAATGGACAACGTATGTAAATATGCATAAGATGAGGATCGTGGAAGGATTCGTAGGCGGGTCTATTCAATTTAACTGGGGAGAGATCTTCACACAGAATGTTCAAGCGATGGTTGCCAAGGTAAAGGAGGATGAGAAGGGTGTAGTGTACATCTCTTCTTTTCTGGTGAATTTATATGGCCGATTGGAGGGGTTAATTCCGAAGGAAAGGCGTCTATATCGCTTGGAGTCCGGTATATCGGACATTGCAGCAGGAAGTGACAATGACAGTAGTGGGTCTCACGCAGTAGTGCGGGGAGGTCCGGCTACACACCGCACCGAGAGGCTAGCTCTATTGGAGGATTCAGACTCGGACGCAGTAGCATTGGAATTCGTAAGGCCGAGGAAAAGACAAGCAGAAGAAGGATGTTCTCAGGCCAATCCCATGAAGAAGAAATTAGATGTGGGGATACGCGTAGCCGAAGTGATTCCACCCAAGATATCTCGACCGAAGATGATGGCGATGAAGCCAGGACCGAAAGCGTCGAAGGAAATAGCGGAGCCTATGGCTTCGGTACTCCAATTATCTCAGAAACTGGAAGCTGTAGTGGTACATGTGTTGTTGGAGTTGAACAAGATGGGACCATGTATATGCCATGCTGGGACCCTCAAGCCGACGGATATATGGCCCTAACTCAGATGATGAACAGACTTGCGTTGGGGAAAGATGACCAGACTGACACCATTTGTCAGCTAACTGAGAATGTGGACAAGTTGTCCAAGCAAAAAGGCAAATTGGAGAAGAAGATATAGCAGTCCCAAAAAGAGTATCCGGAGATCTGCCGTATTCGGGGTGCTAAAGTGAAATTCGTAGAGAAGAAAAATGCCCAACTTCGTGAAACGGTGCAAGATCTGAAGCGGCGGTTGAACCATGTGGACGTAGAGGCACCATGCAGGTTGGAGACTCTTGCCAACAGGTGTGCGCAACATCTGTTTGCGTGTTGTGACAGTTTGGAGGTGCATCGGTTGGAGCAGTTGGTGAAGGTGATGGACAACCCGGGAGACTCAAAGGAGCGATGTAAGGAAATGTACCGAACTCTTGGACAAGATTTAGGGAGGCCTTAGCTCTTCACCGACAGGAGATCACGGCAGATGTACAAGAGATGCAGTTGGGGATTGACGCATTTACGCGAGGAGCGGAAGTACGATCGCGTGGCTTAGAAGGACATAGTAGATTTCAGAGAGAGCGATCCATGTAGGAAACAGTTAGCTTGACAGTTAGGAATTCATGTATAAATAGGAGTAGGAAGACTAGTTGCGGATCTCTTTATTTTTGCAAGTGTTCAATTTGATTGAACTGCAAACTGTAGACAGGATAGAACGAACATTGTGGGAGCTGTTGAGCTCAACGAAGAATCGGCATAGATTGGTCCAAATACTTGTGAAGTTATCCCGGTTTTCGGCCATGAGCTGTGTATGCGTAGCGTGATCAGAAGAACTTCAACAAGTGTTTCGCCTTGTCTGAGACTTGTAAGAGGGGAGATCACCATCTATTAGTAAACGAATTTGCCAATGCATACTTGTGTCTTGTGAATCGGTGGGATTGTGACCTTTGGGTTGGATTTCAGCAGAATCTAATTCTTACGCTCTTCGGACTCTGCAGTCAAGAGTATTTAAAGATGACTAAATGTGTAATTCCTCTTCCTGGTTAGTTAATTGAATACCTCATTCCCTTGGGAACGAACTTTACACTGCAATTTACTTCAATAATGTGCCCCTATGTCATTACAGTAAGCCCCCCATCTTCCGTTGCGGTGTAGTCATCGCCATATCTACTGGACTATACCTAGGAATCTGTACTTGAGGTATTGAGGATGTATTCCCCATCTCATGGACCCCGTAAATTTGATCTTTGGAGGTAGAGTTGTATTGAGGATACTCCCATACCGGGATCCAATCCACTTGCTAGGCCGAATATCCTTCCTTGGGCTGGTGCTCAGAGTTGGTATGGCCAGGTTTGCGGCAAATCGTGCACCACACATTGGCACGACCCTGCATGGGGGATTTCCTTCTATCCCTATTGTTGACTAAGTGTACCTTGAGCTCTTCCATACTTTTGGTTAGCTCGTCAATCTTGGTCTATATACCTTTCCGTGCGCCCTCCGGATGCTTCATCCGGTGCGTGTCTTTCTTTTTGGAAGCGTACTTCCAATCTTCGTATGAGGAGCTAGACTCCTCTTCGGCCAAAGTTGTTGACATTCCACTACTTGAAGGACTTTGTCGTCTTCGGGATTTTGGATGTTTAGTCCTTCTTCCCTTATGGGAACTCCGCACCTCTTTTAGTTACTTACGATGTATGTTAGACAACTCGTAAGCCTCGGCAGCTTGGATGACAGCGTCCATGGAAGACGGATCTGCCCTTTGGCAGAACGTCTCCTGGTCTGGATCAAACTTACCCAGGCCAGACACGTACCATTCGATGGCCATAGCCGCCGAATATGGTTTGGCGTTTGCTACGGATGACGGCATACTATCTAGTAAACTAAGAAATTATTCAGTGTACTCTTGCAATTTCTGATGCTTCTCCCTTCTGATGGCCCAAGCTGTCTTAGGAGTACCTTGTCATACCCCATTTCCCGGAACCGTGCAGGAACCGACTCTTGAGTCCATCCCAATAGGTGATTTTTGCCACGTGGCTCTCCTCTGGTTATTCATCCATATTCGGGCTCCCTTCCGAATAAGCCCTGGGAAGATACGGCGACGATCATCTGGGTTGATTTCCTTATTTGCCGTTGAGATGGCCTCAAAGGTCCTAATGTAGGAGTCCACATCCTCATTGTCCGTGGTTCCTTTGAATCGGGGGTATTGCTGCTTTGTAATTGGGGCTGTCATTCTTGTTGGCACATGCACTTCCGTGAGTTGGGAGTTAAACTGGTCCTCTAGATTGATTCTTAAATCAAGCACCCACTAGAGTTCTGATTCTCGGGTGGATGAAGTGTATTCGGTCCACGGATCTCCGCTGTCTTCCTCCGACGGGATTACGTCTTGAGTTGAGGTTCCCGGTTCTTCTTCACCAGACAACTCGGAAGTTGGATATGAGGAAGATTGTTGCCCGATTGCTAATTGAGCAGGGCTACTCGTATGCCGTAGCCACATCTCAGCTCTCCGTGTAGACTAGGCACTCCCTTCTCCGTCCGAACCGGTTGTTTTTGGTTTGGCAAGATGCTTCTTATTCTTCCTCCGACCCAAAGGTCATGTGTCCTTTGTTCTTCACATGCAATTAGGCGTTCTCGAGGAAAAGGTTCGGCTGGTTCCTTGGGTAGCTCTTCCTTTGGACGTTTGTTTGTCATGCATTCCCAGGCTTCTGCGAACACAACTCTTCTTGCATGCCCGTGCTTCTTGAGGGGTTGAGCATTCGAACCCAATTCGTTTGTGCCTCACAGCCTCTTCTTTCTGCTTGGAAGCCACTGACATCAAAATGGTTCTAGACTATATAGTACACCCACCGTGATAAGCCTGTTAACAGATCCATTCCCCGGCAACGGCGTCAAGAAAAAGTTTGTCTTGAGCTTAGTTCTTACGTAACATACAAGTTACGATCCGTGTAGGAGATGGTTAGCATAGTAGTTAGGAATTCATGTATAAATAGGAGTAGGTAGACTAGTCGTGGATCTCTTTATTTTGCAAGTGTTCAATTTGATTGAACTGCAAACTGTAGCCTAGGTAGAACGAGCGCTTGTGGAGCTGTTGGGTGCAACGAGTAATCAGCATAGACTAGTCCGAATACATGTGAAGTTACCCTGGTATTCGGCCACAAGCTGTGTCTGTGTAGCATGATCAAAAGAACTTCAGCAAGTGTTTCACCTCGTCTGAGGCTTGTAAGAGAAGAGATCCCTATCTATTAGTAAACGAATTTGCCAATGCATACTTGTGTATTATGAATTGGTGGGATTGTAGTGAATGGATTAGATTTTAGAAGAGTCTTATCCTTATATTCTTTGGATTCTGCAGTCCAGAGTAGTTAAAGAAGGCTAAATGCACAATTCCTCTTCCTGTTTGGTTGGTTGAGTACCTCATTCCCTTGGAAACAAACTTTTCACTGGAATTTACTTTAGTAATGTCCTTCTATGTCATTACAGACTACGTGTGCCCAGAGTTGTGTGAGGAAGTTCGAGCGAAGAAAATGGCAAACCCAATAGGATGGAGAGGGCATCCGGATTTGTGGGATGCGCTTCTTTGGGCATAGGCATTAGGAAGAGATTACTCAAAGGAGAAGGATGGTATCGAATGGGAAGGGTCGGCCATATACACAGGCTTCAACTTCGATGAGACGAAGTGGTTTGATCCTCAGAAGAGGAAAGGCACAAACGGCTTCAAGATTGATCTTATTCGTGACGATTTCAGGAGGAAGAAAATATATACTATAATCAATTGTTTTCACCGCAAAGAACTATTTATGTAAGTATGCATAAGGTGAAAATAGTGGAGGGATTCGTTTGCGGATCAATAAAGGTCAATTGGGAAGAGATCTTTGCTCAGAATGTGCAAGCGATGGGTCAGAGATTGCGAGCGGAAGAGAAGGGAGTGATCTACATCTCTTCGTTCTTGGTGCACATGTATTCACAAATGGGGTACTTGACACCACAAGAGAGAAGAAGATTGAAGATTGTAGGGGCATGTTTAGAGGTTTTCAGACTGTTTTTTTTGTTTTTGGAATATAAATGAATTTATATAAATATAAATATAAATATATATTCGGAGGAAGTATGTGTCACCGAATACAAATAGGAGAAAAAAGCGCAAAGATGGCCAAGATGAATAAGTTGTTAAGGAGGTCTGAAGCGTCGAATGGATTAGGGCAGTTAGTAACAACATCGACGAGCGTAACGATCCACGGAGGAGCAAGAACGAGCGTCGAGTCAAGTAGACAAAATGAAGAGGAAATCGGTCACTCCATCGGGGGCTCGTGAGGCGATTCAATTGCCAGTGAAGAAGATGCCCATGGGAGTATATCGACCCTTTTAGTCTTTGGCTTCTAATGGTCGACCGAAGAATTAGCACGATTAAAGACCTTGGGAGAAGAGTTTCTGGCATGGCGTTGGGACTATGTGTGCCCAGAGTTGTGTGAAGAAGTTCGAGCCAAGAAGACATCAAACCCGATAGGTTGGAGATGACATCCAGACTCGTGGGATGCGTTGCTTTGGGCAGAAGCATTGGGAAGAGATTACTCATGGAGAAGGACGGAGTCGACTGGGAAGATTCGGCAATGCACACTGCATTCACCTTCGATGAGCAAAAATGGTTGACGCCACAAGAGAGAAGAAGATATCAAATGAGCGTGGTCAGCACTTTGGGTGGGCCGTGGCCGAGCAATGGCGGCAAGTGGTTTGACGAGAAGTATGGGACCCCACCAAGACGACGGTGTGCAGTCGCCGATGAGACCGAATCAGCAGGAGATGACTTTGGAGGCAAGAGCCAAGGCAGTGAGAGATGAGGAAGAAGCGATATTCGGGAAGGAGGACTCTGTGGGGACCACATAGAAGAGAAGTCCTAGTGTGGAGATAATTGCGGAGTCCAGCCCAGTAGGAACTCCAGTACCGAAGGCATCGCGACCTAAGGTAAAAGCGACTAAGGTAGCAGTAGAAGAACCACTTTCTTGATTACATGCTGTATGAAGCTTGAGAATGTGGTGGTGCCAGTTCTGATGGAGATGAAGATGGGAGGCAGTTACATCCAGTGGTGGAACCCGCAGGAAGATGGTTACATGGAGCTGATTCAGTTGCTGAACCGCACTGCTCAAGGGAAGAAGGATCAGACGGATACTATAAAGCAATTGATAGAGTCTCCTGAGCGTTTGGAGAAGCTGTATATGGAGGTGACAAAGGAAGCGACATGAAAAGCAAGCCTACGGAGAAATCAGTAGAATTCGAAGCGCGGAAGTGAAGTTTGTCGAGAGAGAGAATGAGAAGCTTCACCAGCAATTGAAGAGGACGAAGTAGCAGTTGCACAAAGTTGATGTTGACCGACCTGCTAGATTAGAAGATTTGGCGAGTAGGTGCTCGCAATATCTTTTTGCTTGGTGTGACAATGTGGAGGCTGAAAGGTTGGAACGTTTGACAGTGGCGATGAGTACCCCTTGCGATTCGAAGGATCGGAGGAAGGAGATGTACAAGGCCATGGGACGCGAATGCCAGGAAGCAATGTGAGTCCATCGGAAGGAGATTGCAGAGGACATCAGGGAATTGCAGATGAGCGTCCATGTCTTTGCGTTGAAGGAAGAGACGTCATCGAAGGGATCTGAGATGCCCCGTACTTGTAGTCAGGCGCGATATGTGTAGGTGACGATTAGGAATAGGTGCGAGTAGATTGTATAAATAGGAGTACTGTTAGAGTAGGATTATCGCTTTCTTTACAAGTGTTCATTGAGAACTGTAATTGTAGTCAGGGTAGAACGAAGTGCTCGAGAAACTGTTGAATATTGCATCCCATTGGCCTTGACTGGTGCGTAATACCTGTGAAGATACTCGGGTATTCGTCCATGAGCCATAGTCGGATCCACTTTGTAGTAGAACTTCGTCGAGGACATCGCCTTGTCGACAGCTTGTAAAGGAGTGATCAACTCCCATCAGTAAATCTGGAGTGTAATTTCAATTACATGTATAATTCTGTGCAATGTAATGGATGGGTAATGGTTTGTTAATTTGACTTAGTGGTCTTGGACTACTCTGTCACAGCACTCTTTGGACTATGCATGTCCAGAGTCTTCAAAAGAAGCATAAACAAATATATTAATGGATTGATGTGAAGGATAACACCTCATTCCCTTGGGAACAAACTGTAATTCTGTACAAATAGCAAAACCTTTGTGTAACCTGTTTGTTACAAAGATATCAACTAAATGTGGTCATCACTTTAGGTGGGCTAGAGGGGAGTGACGGCAGTTGTGGATCAACCAGGAGTTTGGGGCCCCACCAAGAAGATGGTGTGCAGTCGCTAGTGAGGGAGAATCAACATTAGATGCCTTCGGAGGAGCGGGCTAAAGTAATGCGGGATATCGAGGAAGCCGTATTAGGTAGAGAAGATTCAGTGGGGACTACTGAGAAGAGGAGTTCTAGTGTGGAGATAGTTGCGGAACCCATCAGCAAGAAGCGGAAGTTGAAGGAAGTCGCTCAGTCCAGTAGTCCAGCACCAAAGACAACGTGGCCTAAGGTAAAGGCTAAGAAGACAGTGGAGGAGCCGATTTCTTCGGTGTTGTAGTTAGCGCATAAGCTGGAAAATGTGGTAGTGCAAGTGTTGATGGAGCTGAACAAGATAGGAGGCAGTTATATCCAAGGATGGAATCCTCAGGAAGACGGTTACATGAAGCTGATTCAATTACTAAACCGCACCGCTCAAGGAAAGAAGGATTAGGTGGAGACTATAAAGCAATTGACAGAAGCAGTGGAGCGTTTGGAAAAAAAAAAGAAGGAGACGACGTAGGAAGCCATCACCATGAAGCAGACCTACAGTGAGGTTTGTAAGATCCAAAGCGCGGAGGTGAAGTTTGTCGAGAGGGAGAATGAGAAGCTTCATCAGCAATTGAAGAGAGCAAAGTAGCAATTGCATTAGAAGATTGGACGACCGGCTTGATTAGAAGATTAGACAAGTAGATCGGTACGATCGGTACCAAATGACAACACCAAACATTAGAGTTTGCAAAGGTTGGTACGATGACGATATTAAAAATGAGCCAAATAGTTAAAGGCGTCCGTTAGGAATCAACCATCGAAGGCAAGCTTTAAAATACACATATACTCTGGAACGGGACTTCGTGAAGTGACTTGGAATTATTTTACCTTTAAAAAACAGTAACTGGAACTTACTGGCTACGAATCTTGTCGTGAGAAAATGAATAAAATGTGACGACATGGAACAAAACAATTCGGGGAATGGAAATTTCGGGTCGAGGAAATCTCATGAGGACTGAGAAAAAGAAGAGCGCAATCGAGGAAGTGATGTCACGACTCGCGAGCAGACAAGTCAAAGCGCCACCATATAAAGTAGGGGTCAGTCGGGTCTTTCAACACAGTTGCCCTCTAAAGCGAACGAGAGGCTTTCATCTCAAACGGACAGGCTCAGCTCATGGAATAATATCCGAGTAACTTCACAAATACATGCTTCAATTGTCACAATGTCAGCCTGCAAACACCAGCTCCTTGAGTGCTCGTTCTACCCTGACTACAATTTGCAACCCAACAGACTGGACACTTGCAAAGATGAAAGATCCACTACTTTATTTCCTATAACTATTTCTAATGATTTTTCTAACAGCTACTCCTAATTGCCTCTACACTGATCGTTCTCTCCTAAGTCTTCTACTCTTATCTAGGCCGCTCGATCGCACCTCCGCTACTTGCGTGAATGCGTCGATTCCTAACTGCATTTCTTGTACATCGGCTGCGATCTCCTGTCGATGAAGAGCCATGGCTTCCTTGAAATCTTGACCCAACGCTTTGTACATCTCCTTTCTCTAATCCTTCGAGTGGCCGGGATTCTCCATTGTTGCCACCAATTACTCTAACCACTGTACCTCAACCCGATCACACCGTGTGAACAGATGCTGCGCACATCTGTTAGTGAGGTACTCCAACTTCGCAGGCGCCTCCACATCCACTTGAATCAATCTTCACTTCAGGTCCTACACCGTCTCCCGAAGTTGAGCATTCTCCTTCTCTACAAAATGGATCTCCGCACCCCGAATACGACAGATCTCTTCATAGGCCTTCTTCGGCTCTTGAACCTTCTTCTTCATCTCAGTCTTCTCCTTGGACAGCTTGTTCACATTCTCCGTCAGCTCTTGCACTGTGATGGATTGGTCCTCCTTTCCCAAAGCCAGCCGGTTCATCATCTCAATCAACTCCATATACCCATCGGCTTGAGGGTCCCACCCTGGCATATACATCGGCCCCATCTCGTTCAACTCTAGCAATGCCGGACCACCACAACTTCCACCTTCTGCGACAACTGTAGTACTGAAGTCATAGGCACCGCAATCTCCTTCAAGGCTTTCTGCCCTGGCTTCACTGCCATCATCTTTGACCGAGAGGTCTTTGGCAGTCCTACTTCTTCCACCTTCTTCTTCCCCACATCTCTTTGAACGGTCAGAGTGGCTGGCGGACTATCCTCCACTACTCTATTCCTTTTCCTCGAAGTTCCGATTACTTATAAGTCTGAATCCGAATCAGGCTTACTCTGCACCACCGGCATGACTTCTCCCGTTCTCTTCAGTTCAGGAGGAGCACTCGTCCCTAAACTCCTAGTCAACCCGCTACTAGTATTGTCGAGGTCTGCGTCTAAGTCTGTTAGTCCGCTCTCCAATCGATACAATCGCCTCTCTCTATGCGTCAACCACTCCAACTTCGCGTACAGATGTACCAAGAAAGACGAGAGATAGACTACACTCTTATCGTCTTCTCTTAGCTTCGTCGCCATTGCCTGTACGTTCCTCACAAAGATCTCTCCCTAGTTCATCCGAATAGTCCCACCGATGAACCCTTCTACAATCCTCACCTTGTGCATGCTTACATATGTCGTTCTCTGCGGTGAGAAAAGCTGATTCAAGGTGAGAGCCACCTTCCTCCAGAAGACATCTTTGATTAAGTCGAGCTTGTAGCCATTTGTCTCCTTCCTCTCTCTAGGGTTGAACCACTTCCGCTCATCGAAGGTAAATGCTGTGTGCATCGCCAATCCCTCCCAATCGACGCCGCCTTTGTCTTCTTCGTGGTTGCGTCCCAGAGTCTTCGCCCACAACCTCGCATCACACTTCTCTGGCTGAGCTCTGCTTCCAATTGCCGTCAGCGCTTTCCCTCTCCGGACTTCATCACACAGCTCTGGGCACAGGTAGTTCCATCGCCATGACAGAAATATTCCCCCGAGGTTCTTCAATCTCAGCAACTCCGCTGGAGTCCAATCCGCCATCAGAATAAGCGGTCGAATTGCATCCGCAAAAGCCAAGGGATGATGGTCCTTCTTAGTGACTGCATTGAGCTTCCTAAAGTCTTGACAAACTCTTATTTTGCCTGTGTTTTTCTTAGGAACAATCACAATTGCTGCAACCCATTCATTGCTCAACACAGGCTAAATAATGTTAATATCCCAAGCTCATCTAGTTGATATAGGTCGATTAGTGCCTGATGACTACAGGCCGTTGATCTAGGGTTGTTATGTACCGATGGTACAGATCTGTTTAGGGCTAATCCGAAATTAGGGTTTCCTTATATTCACCCTATATATATACATGGGAAGGCAAAGCCTTTTCTATCTCATTCATGTACACTCTTTCTTGTCCCTTTGGTGTGCTCTCCTCTTCTTGGAGTGATTCCTGAAGAGTCGGTTTCTCAACATGGTATCAGAGCATGGTGGGAGCATTAGTTTTGTAGATTAGACATAGAGGAGTGATGGAGATCAGTGAGGAGTGTGCCTCAGAATTGGAGGCTGTCCCGCTGAAGCGATTAAATTGTTGGAGAACCGTTTCGTGTTTTCTCAGAATCTTCAATCGCATTTTTGGAGGTCAAGATGATCGTTTTCAACCTATTTCTGCTCGCCCAACTCCCAAAAGGGAGTTGTGTTGCGTAGAATGGTCGAATTTGATAGCCATGAAGTTTTTGTGCGATTTGGAGTTGATGGTGATAGTTATCGGCTTTCCAAAATCTTTGAGGAGCTGTTTGGAGGCCTAAACGAAGTTTTTAGAGGTTTGAGGGTTTCTACCTAAGCCCTCAAGAGGGTAGAAACAGAACTTTTCTCGCCTCTGTCAAAGCTCCTGCCACGTAAAATTTCAACTCAATCCGAGCTTTCTTCGTCATTTTTGCTTAAGTATTGTGCAGACGCATAATCGCGAACACATTTCCTTCTTCGTCTGCGGGTCAAGACAGGCACATTTCGCCAATATCTGGAGTTTTGCTTGTCTCTTGATCAAGGTGCAAAGGAGCTATTTCTCCGCCGTAGTCGCGGAGGTGTTCTTTGTGTTTGTTTTATGTCTGTGCACGTACTTGCCTTGTTGGGGTCTTGATTTCCGTTCGTGACCACAACCATGGCAGAATCCGTGAGCATGATCACTGGAGAGAAACTCAAAAAGAACAATTTCCAAACGTGGAAATTTCGAATGAAGACCTTCCTTCAAGGCATGGGGCTATGGGAGCTTGTGACCGGGGAGGAGAAAGCACCAATCATGGTTGCTGGTGATCTTCGCAGTAAGTAGACATTGCGTGAGTGGAGAAAGCGATCGTATCAAGCCATCCACTACATTGCGCTCACGATTTCAGGCTCGATGATCGGTCACATTCAAGACTGTGATACACCCAAGGAAGCTTGGGACGTGTTGTCACATATGTTCCATTCGGGAACAGAAGCTCAGAAGCCGCAGTGGCTGTAGCAATTCAATACGGTCAAGAAAGGCTCGATGTGTGCTAGTGATTACGTCAATCACATCATGCAACTGGCAGGTCAGTTAGCATCTGTCAATGTTAAACTTGATCCAACCGTGATTATCGGTGCGACATTGCAAGGACTGCTTGTCGAGTACAAGCAGTTCATTACGTCAATTTCAACCAGAGAACCTCTTCCGAAGTTTGACGAACTGGTCCCAATGATGTTGGGAGAAGAAGTGCGAATTCTGGGCAGTACTAGTGCTTAAAAAATAGCCCACAAGAATGTGTGTTTTTTGCAGGTTCTGGAGGTCGAGGTAGAGGTTGTGGCAGAGGAGCCGCATATGGTGGTGGTAGAGGTGGGTGTGCGTAACAAAGGCGACCAACCAGCCAAGTGCGCCACCCGCTGCTAGAAAGCAGGTTAACACTTGCAACTTCTGTCACAAGAATGGCCACTATGCCAAAAATTATTACAAGCGTCAGAACGATCTGCGCTTCGGATAACAGGCCATGTAGTTCTTTGAAGATGAGCTACTCATTGTGACACACCAGAAAGTTATCTTTGCTTTCGCACTGTCTGATTGGGTGATCGATTCCGGAGCTACCAGCCACATGACGCCGCATCAAGAATGATTAACGTTGCTCGACACTGTGGAGACTCCTTAGTTCATGGTGACTGGAGATGATACGAAGCACGAGATCAAGCATAAGGGTAAAATTCCGCTTGATATTCCAGGATCTAATCTTTATGGAATCGGAAACGTTTTACATGTTCCTACTTTGACTCAAAATCTGTTATCAGTAGGACAGATGGTAGAACAAAGTTTTCAAGTGCGTTTCAACAAAGATGGATGCTTTGTTGAAGACTCCACAGGTACTGTTGTAGCTCGAGGTAGCAGAGGTGGTAGACTGTTCAAGCTAGATGCTACAAGTTAATGTCGATGAATGACCAACTCCTGTCATTACAGAAAGTGGCTTTGTAGTATATGACATAGATATTTGGCGCAAGCAAATTGGGCACATGAACTTTCAGAAACTGAAGACTCTTCCGAGTTCAGATCTAGTCACAGGTTTGCCCAACTTCACTTCGGCTTAGCCCACTGCAGTATGTCCCGCTTGTCAGTTCGGCAAGCAAGCTAGACAACCCTTTAAGGGATCAGGTAGGAGAGCGACCAAGCTTCTAGAGCTGGTGCACATAGATGTATGGACTTCTTCTCAACCAAATTTATCTGGTTTTGAGTACTTCGTGTCCTTCATTGATGATTTCTCTCGCTACACCTGGGTTTACTTCCTTACGAGCAAGAGCTCTTCAGATGTGTTGTCAGCTTTCCAGACTTTCCACACCTTGGTGGAGAAACAGTCTAGACAATCTATCCTTTGTCTACGTTCGGATGGAGGAGGCAAGTTTCAGTCTAGAGAATTCACTTCTTACCTACGTAAGCATGGCATACAACGCCAGAATACTTGCAGTTATACTCCACAACAGAATGGCGTTGTGGAGAGGAGGAATCGTCACATAGCAGAAGCTGCTCGCGCTATGTTGAACGAGAAGAACCTGCCAAGACCGCTCGGGCGTAAGTCGTTTCCGTTGCGGTGTACTTGATGAATCAAACTCCGACTGCAGCAGTTCACAACAAGACCCCGATGGAGGTATTCACATGCCACAAGCCTGAATACCTGGAGCTGCTACGGATGAAGTTCACCGAGCACCATCCAGACCGACTCCTAGTCTTGAGGATCATCTTATTTTGCAACATATGATGTCCTCACCACGGATTACAGATATTCATCCGTTGGATGAAGTGTCCCAGAACGACGCTGCTGGTACCTCAGATCCGAAGCAAGGGTAGCCAAGGGTACCAGATTGGTAGCCAAGGGCTACGCACAACAGCATGGAGTGGACTACAAAGAGACGTTTAGTCCAGTTTCCAAGATGGTAACAATTCGTACGGTGGTTGCTATTGCTGTCAACAAGGGATGGCGACTGCATCAAATGGACTACAAGAACGCCTTTCTCAATGGAGATCTCGGCGAGGAAGTCTACATGCAACAACCACCTGGTTACGAAGATCCGAAGTTTCTTTCCCGCGTTTGTAAGTTAAGGAAATCCCTCTATGGTTTGAAACAGGCTCCGAGAGCATGGTATGAGAAGATCAATTCCTTTCTCATGTCTCTTGGATTTGTAATTTGTCATTCAGACTCATCCCTATACTGCATGAGATCAGGAGTTCATGTAGTGATGATTTCCATCTACGTAGATGATCTTATTATCACTGGGAACCATGAGGAGATGATTTCCAGCATCAAGAGTATCTTATGTTCCGAATTTGAGATACAAGACTTAGGGTATCTTAAATTTTTTCTTGGTGTGGAGTTTATCACAGAGGGAAAGGATATGTGGCTAATGCAATGCCAATATGCTTTAGATTAACTTAAGGAGTTCAAGATGTCTGATTGTAAACCAATAGACACTCCTCTACAACAAGGTCTAAAGCCAGAGTTAGACGATGAAGAGTTACTTGCAGATCCCCGTCTGTACAGACAGATGGTTATGAGTTTGATTTATCTGACTATCACTAGACCGGATTTGAGCTATGTTGTTGGTCTAGTCAGTCAATTCCTGCATGCTCCACGGGTACCGCATATGATGGCGGTTAAGCGGATTCTCTGCTATGTGAAGTCCACACTTCATTTTGGACTTCGATACAGATTTGGAGGTGAGCTGAACTTGCATGGCTACACCGATGCTGATTGGGCAGGAGACATTTCCGGCAGGAGATCCACGTCTGGATATGCGTTTGGACTTGGGAGTACGGCTATGAGCTGGGCTTCTAAGAAACAACCGACCGTGGGTACCTTTGTTTTCCACGTAGGCGGTAGTATTGTGGTGCTATGAATGCCACTTGTGAAGCAGTTTGGCTTCGTTCCTTGTTATCAGCTAGGATAACTGTAGGTCTATAGTGATAATCAGCGCATGCTCGACGTAAAAAATTCCAACCATATTTAAAGAATACTCTAATCTTCCTTTTCTAACATCCCCATTAGATCAAGAATGAGATCTTGGGCATTTTTTACTCCTAGTTTTTATCTCCATCGTCTCGGTAGGCAAAGAACTTACTCATGATCTAGCAGTAACACATATGGACCATATACATCTATGCTGAGTCAATCCCATACTCACAATCCATTTCAAACAATTTGGGTTCATAGCATGACCCAACACTTAATGTTGTGATGACTTCAAATTTGTAAGTACTCATGTAGTACCAACATAAAATCCCATAGTATGCTTAATCTTTTCATAATTGTTTTTCATCAACCGCTTCAAATGAGAATCCCATACAAATAAAGGTCTCTCTCTATATATGCATGAGAAGTTCTATAACTCAACAATGTGGATAATGCTGCTATTAGTTGCCTTATAAAGTTCACCATTGCCATGGATAGCTATAAGTGTTGAGAAATCGACTCTTTAGGAATCACTCAAAGAAGAGAAGAGCACACCAAAGGGACAAGAGAGAGAGTGTACAGGAATGAGGTTAGGGAGGCTTTGCCTTCCCTTATATATATATAGGGTGAGTACAAGGAAACCCTAATTTCGGATTAGCCCTAAACAGATCTGTACCTTAGATCAACTCAATGAGCTTGGGATATTAACACTCCCCTTCAAGCTCAACTGTACATCCTGAACTCCTAGACAATGTCGAAAAGTAGCAAACGACTCTCTAGGCAAAGCTTTGGTGAAGATATCTGCAACCTAATCTCATGTATGTATATATCTAAGATCTACTACACCTGAAAGAACCTTCTCCCTAACAAAGTGATAGTGCATCTCAATGTGCTTTGTCCTAGCATGAAAAACAAGATTATTAGCTAACATCATGCTGCTAATGTTATCAGCTAGGATAACTGTAGGACTAGGATAATCTACTCCAATATCAGAAAGCAATGAACGAAGTCAAACTGCTTCACAAGTGGCATTCATAGCACCACGATACTCTGTGGAAGACAAAGTGCCACTTGTCGGTTGCTTCTTAGAAGTCCAACTCACGGCCGCATCCCCCAAGTCCAAACGCATATCCGGGCGTGGATCTCCCGCCGTAAAATGTCTCCCCTTGTCAAGATCGGTGTAGCCATGCGGGTTCACTCACCTCCAAATCAGATCGAAGTCCAAAATGAAGTGTGGACTTCACATAGCGGAGAATCCGCTTAACCGCCATCATATGCGCACCTGTGGAGCATGCAGAACCGACCGACTAGACCAACAACATAGCTCAAATCCGGTCTAGTGATAGTCGATAAATCAAACTCCCAACCATCCATGCATGCATGGCCGGGATATGCAAGTAACTCTCCATCGCCTAACTCTAGCTTTAGACCTTGTTGTAGAGGAGTGTCTATTGGTTTACAATCAGACATCTTGAACTCCTTAAGCTTATCTAAAGCATACTGGCGTTGTACTAGCCACATATCCTTTCCTCTGTAATATACTCCACACCAAGAAAGAACTTGAGATATCCTAAGTCTTGTATCTCAAACTCTGAACATAAGATATTCTTGATGCGGAAATCATCTCCTCATGGTTCCCAAAGACAATGAGATCATCTACGTAGATGGAAATCATCACTACATGAACTCCTGATCTCATGCGGTATAGGGATGAGTCGGAATGACGGACTACAAATCCAAGAGACATGAGAAAAGGAATTGATCTTCTCATACCATGCTCTCGAGCCTGTTTCAAACCATAGAGGGATTTCTTTAACTTACAGACACGGGAAGGAAACCTCTGATCTTCGTAACCTGGTGGTTGTTGCATGTAGACTTCTTCATCGAGATCACCGTTGAGAAAGGCATTCTTGAAGTCCATCTGATGCATCCGCCATCCCTTGTTGACAAAATAGCAACCACCGCATTTAATGGTTGCCATCTTGCCAACTGGACTAAACGTCTCTTCGTAGTCCACTCCATGATGTTGTGCATAGCCCTTGGCTACCAATCTTGCCTTGTATCGAGATACAGTGCCATCCGAAGTTAAGCTTTGACCTTGAAGACCCATCTGCAACCAATCGCTTTCTTACCTTGAGGTAAGTCCACCAACTCCCATGTATGTTGGTGATGAAGTGCAGCAAGTTCTGTCTCCATGGCTTCAATCCACTCATTTTTGTGCATCGCCTCCTCAAAGCGTACTCGGTTGCTCGGCAAGAACGTGAGTCATGTATGCATGATGATCGCCAGCGAAAACTCCCATGCATAAATCTCTGAACCGGATGCCGAACTCTCTCGCATTTACGTGGGCGTATTAGATGTACTTGCTTGTCTCCCCCTTGCTTCGGATCTGAGGTACCAACAGCGTCGTTCTGGGACGCTTCATCCAATGGATGAATATCGGTAATCCGTGGTGAGGACATCATATGTTGCAAAATAACGTGATTCTCAAAACTAGGAGTCGGTCTGGATGGTGCTCGATGAACTTCATGCGTAGCGACTCCGAATACATGAGACTCAACTCTAGACTGTGTGACTCCAGAAACTCCACTCTGTAAAGGTATAGTGGACGGACTCCTTGGTACAGTTTCAGCAGGAAGAGTGGGTATGACCTGAACACTAGCGAGGTGCATACCAAGATTGCAACTCTTCAAATACAACATCTCTACTGATATAGAATTGCCTAGAGGAAGGATTATAGCATCTATATCCTTTCGTATCTAAGGCATATCCAAGGAAAATACACTTCTCAGCTTTCGGATCTAGCTTCTTGCGCTTCTCATCCGGAATGTGTACATAACAGATGCAATCGAAAACTTTCAGAAATGAGTAATCAGACTTGTGGCCTGTGAATACCTCCATCGGGGTCTTGTCGTGAACTGCTGCAGTCGGAGTTCGATTCATCAAGTACACCGCAACGGAAATGCGACACGCCCGAACGGTCTAGGGCGTTCTTCTCGCTCAACATAGCGTGAGCCGCTTCTGCTATGTGTCGATTATTTCTCTCCGCAATACCGTTTTGTTGTAGAGTATAGCTGCAAGTCTTCTCGGCGCCAGATGCCATGCTTACGTAGGTAAAAGGAATTCTCCGCATGTAAACTCGCCTCCTCCATCGGAACGTAGACAAAGGATAGATTGTCCAGACTGTTTCTCCACCAAGGTGTGGAAAGTCTGGAAAACGGACAACACATCTGAAGAGCTCTTGCTCTTAAGGAAGTAAACCCAGGTGTAGTGAGAGAAATCATCAATGAAGGACACGAAGTACTCAAAACCAGATAAACTTGGTTGAGAAGAAGTCCATACATCCGTGTTTGCACCAAAACTAGAAGCTTTACCGCTCTCCCACCCGATCCCTTAAAGGGCTGTCTAGCTTGCTTGCCGAACTTACAAGCGGGACATACTGTAGTGGGCTCAGCAGAAGTGAAGTTGGGCAAACCTGTGACTAGATCTGAACTCGGAAGAGTCTTCGCTCTGAAAGTTCATGTGCCCACAATTAAGTGTGCCAAATATCTATGTCAGATACTACAAAGCCACTTTCTATAATGACACGAGTTGGCTGTTTACTGACATTAACTGTAGCATCTAGCTTGAATAGTCTACCACTCCTGCTACCTCGAGCTACAACAATGCTGTGGAGTCTTCAACAAAGCATCCATCTTTGTTGAAACGCACTTGAAATTTTGTTCTACCATCCGTCCTCTCGATAATGATTTCGAATCGAGTAGGAACATGTAAAATATTTCCGATTCCGAAAGATTGGATCCTGGAATGTCAAGCGGAATTTTACCCTTATGCTTGATCTCGTGCTTGATATCATCTTCAGTCACCATGAACTGAGGAGTCTCCACAAAGGTCGAGAGACGCAAACCATTCTTGATCTGCGGCCATGTGGTATGGTAGCTCGAATCGATCACCCAATCAGATCGTGCGAAAGCAAAGATAACTCGTGTGTCACAATGAGTAGTCGTTCTTCGCCAGCCTACATGGCCCTCATTGGCCCGAAGAGCGCAGATCGTTCGACGCTTTGTAACAATTTTTGGCATAGTGGCCATTTTTGTGACAAGTAGTTGCGGTGTTAACTTGCCTTCCGACAAATGGGTGCATCACCCAGGTGGTTGGGTGCCTTGTTCCCCGCACACCCACCTCTACCACCACCATATCCGGCCCTCCGCCACCCTCTACCTCGACCTCCGTAACCTGCAAAAACACATATTCTTGCGGGCCGGACGGGCACTAGTACTTTGCACTCGCACTTCTTCTCCCAACATCATTGGGACCAATTGTCGAACTTCGGAAGAGGTTCTCTCAATCGAAATTGACGTAATGAACCTGCTTGTACTCGGTGGCAGTCCTTGCAATGTCGCACAAATAATCACAGTCGGATCAAGTTGAACATTGACAAATGCTAATTGATTTGCCAGTTGTTTGATGTGATTGACATAGTCACTAGCATACATCGAGCCTTTCTTGACCGTATTGAATTGCTGCAAAGAATCTGCAGCTTTCCGAAGCTTCGTTTCGAATGGAACATCTGTGACAACGCGTCCCAAGCTTCCTTGGGTGTGTCACAGTCTTGAATGTGACCTATCATCGAGCCTGAAATCGTGAGCGCAATGTAGTGGATGGCTTGATACGATCGCTTTCTCCACTCACGCAATGTCTGCTCACTGCGAGGATCACCAGCAACCACGATTGGTGCTTTCTCCTCCCCGGTCACAAGCTCCCATAGCCCCTAGCCTTGAAGGAAGGTCTTCATTCAAAATTTCCACGTTTGGAAATTGTTTTTGTCAAGTTTCTCTCCAGTGATCATGATCACGGATTCTGCCATGGTTGTGGTCACGAGCGGAAATCACGACTCCAACACGGCAAGTACCTGCATAGACACAAAAAGAACACCTCCGCGACTACGGCGGAAAAATAGCTCCTCTGCAACTCGATTAAGAAACATGCAAAACTCCAGAAACTGGCCAAATGCGCCTGTTTTGACTGGCAGTCGAAGAATGAAATGTGTTCGTGATTCTGCGCCTGCACAGTACTTAAGCGAAATCGACGAAGAAAGCTCGGATTGAGCTGAAATTTTTCGTGGTAGGAGCTCTGATAGAGGCAAGCTTTGTTCGAGCAAAGGCTGAGCCTTTACTCTGGTAGAAATCCTCAAATCTCTAAAAAACCTCATTTAGGTCTCCAAACAGCTCCTCGCATATTTTGGAAAAGGCAATAACTATCACCAACAACTCCAAATCGCACGAAAACTTCATGGCTACCAAATTCGACTATTCTGCGTAAGACAACTCCCTTTAGGGAGTTTGGCGATCAGAAATAGGTCGAAAACGATCATCTTGACTTCTGAAAACGCAATTGAAGATTATGAGAAAACACGAAACGGTTCCCCAACAATCTAATCGCTTCAGCGGGACAGCCTCCAACTTTGAGACTCACTCCTCACTGATCTCCAGCACTCCTCTATGTCTAATCTACATAACTAATGCTCCCACCAAGCTCTGATACCATGTTGAGAAATCGACTCTTTAGGAATCACTCCAAGAAGAGAAGAGCACACCAAAGGGACAAGAGAGAGAGTGTAGATGAATGAGGTTAGGGAGGCTTTGCCTTCACTTGTATATATATAGGGTGAGTACAAGGAAACCCTAATTTCGGATTAGCCCTAAACAGATTTGTACCTTAGATCAACTCAATGAGCTTGGGATATTAACAATAAGCATAGATCAATGCATGGGAATGTCTACCCACATCCAAAATACTCTCCACTATGAGATGTGAGTATCTATGCACTCCGTCATATGCTCGTAATAAAACCTTTTTTGGATGAAGGTTTGTCCACTATAGACATGGACAATGTGCACGAGATTGAATTTTTGCTTTATACATCAATACTTATGGTCTAATCCATGACCGCACCTTATAAACACTTGTTATCACTCGTGGAATTGAATCACCCAACAAGAAAATATTCTCTTAAATATATGTTGTTGAATATGTAAGTTGTGACTAGACAGATTGTAACACACATGTTATCTCCTTAAACATGCCAAATCTTGTAGCCCCTAACCATTATCTGCAAATGTGTGTCCTTGACATGGCCATCTTACAATAATCAAATGTATAATGTCATGCCGAGCAAGGTCTTGCCCCCCCAACAACAATATATCTGATGGCAAGGCCTACTAATATCCTTGAACCACCGACAATGAAAAAAAAATATAAGTATCACTCGATCAAGTGTGCCATATGTTGAATGATATATGACTCACAATCTCATCTCGCTTAACATACAAGTATCAATGTACACATATGCATATTTTAAAACAATAGCCAAACATGTATTCATCCCTTCTAATAGATTCACTTCACATATGGATACTGCCCAAAAATAGGCATTGTATCTAAATGACAACATAGCGATAGTGGAAATAACTTACTTTGTCTCTTCCATCTTTGGAGCAAAAGACTCACTCCAAGCGTGATATATTTGTTCATCACCAAACTATTATAGATGCATACATGAAGTACCTAGTGATTCATCCAACATGGATGATGATACTCCTATAAGGCTTGGCTTGATAATAAATCCTCTTGACTTCTCCCAATCCGGTGGAACTAATGTTGGCGCATGTACCAACTCTTGCTTCATACGTCCAAAGGTCTTCTGGTGCAGGATCAACCACTCATACTCTGTCTCCTTCTTGAGCAAAGCCGTCAGCGGTGCTGATGCGTAAGCCAAGGCTTACGCATACCATACCATATCATCGCGTAAGCCTTGACATACCGCCGATAGTATTTTGTGTGTCCTATGAATGCCCGAAGTTCCCGTATGTTGCGCGTTGCTTCAAGTGCTCCGATAACGTGGACCTTGTCTACGTCTATCTCAATACCTCAATTTGAAACTTCGATTGTCCTGTCGTACGATACCCTCCGCCATCATGAAGTAGCACTTCTCCGGATGTAAAGCCAATTGGCTTTCCCTACACTTTTGGAAGGTTTGCTCCAAGTGCTGTAAGTGCTCTGCTCGAGATCCGAATACACAAAAGTCATCTAAGAAGATCTCCAAGAACTTCCTTAAATAATCCTGGAAGATATGCGTCATCATCCTCTGAAAGGTAGTAGCTGCATTGCACAACCCGAATGGCATTTTGTGATAGGCATAGGTGCCCCAGTCCGTGGTGAAAGTGGTATTGTCTTTATCTTCCTCACGTATCGATACCTGGTTATACCCAGAGAACGCATCTAAGAAGCTGTAATATTCATGACCGGCTACATGATCCAAGATTGCATCGGTAAATGGCAAAGGGTGATGATCTTTCTTGGTAGCCGCATTCAGCTTCCTAAAGTCTTGACAGACTCTTATCTTTCCGGAATTCTTTTTAGGTATAATGACAATTGGGGCAACCCATTCACTGCTCAACACGGGGTAAATAATGCCTGCTTGCAGGTATTTATCAATTTCCTCTTTTACCAACAAGAAGTATTTCGGATTTAACCGGTATTGTCTCTGCCTTACTGGTACTACCCCCTCTATGAGGTCTATTCGATGCTCTCCCCACTGTCGGGGTATGCCTTTCATATCCGCAATCCTCCAAGCAAAGATGTCTTCATAGACCGTGAGGACCAGAATCAATTGAGTCAAGGTGGAATCGCCCATGGATTTGTCTACTCTGAGAATACAGTTAGGCCTAACGCTAATCTCCCCCCTGCGCCCGGGTTCCACCACTCTGTCAGTGTGGCTGGTTTCGCTCCGGCCCACACTGATATGTAATTGCTATTGATCCTCCTCGGACAGATCCTCCTCCACTTCGTAGCACTCCAAGTATCGGACGTCCACTAGGGTAGTGCATTCGGATTCGCTTCCGGAGTCCGACCCGCTGAGGTTAGTGACTCCAGAGTCTAAGGACGTCTCACCTTGGTACTTCGGGTTTACCCATGAAATTGTGACCTTCCGATCACTCGTGTCACTGGGGTTGAAGAACGTGAGGTTCCGCTTCTACCAGTTGGTGGTGACCTTCGCGCCATACAGCTAGGGTCTCCCCAACAGGACCTTGTATCCGCTTTCTTCCTGCGGCTTGAGTACGATGTACGTAAGGAGGAATGACGCCCCTCCTACTCGGGTTAGAACTCCCCACAGAATCTCCACCGGCCTTGTCCTTGACTAGTCGGCCAATCAGAGTATTCGGGGAGTGGCCTCGTACTTTGTGTACCCTAGGCCATGGGTGGTCTCCTCCGTCATTATATTCACACTTGAGCCGGAATCTATCGGCACTTTCCTTAGTATACAACCGGTGATCTCTATCTCGATCTCAGGTGCTCCCATGTCTTCTTGCTCCACTGAATACACTTTAGGGACCTTCTCCTTTTGCCCCGCGCGTCCGCTTCCAGTCTTCAAGGCTTTGATAAGTATTCGTTTGTACGCCTTGTTATCATCCAGCAGCTACTTCATGATGATATTTGCTTTCACCCCTTCCAAGTCTGCTACGGGGTCATAATATCCCGAATCGCATGGTTGGGGTCTAGCGAGTCTTGCGGTTGGGCCCTGCGGTCGAGTCGTGTCCGCCCTTGTCTCTGGTGGGGCCAACTCCTTCAAGTGGCCCTCTACCTCCTTCCGAATATCCGCGGGGAAAGTAGAGGAACTTGCTTGGGAGCGGCCTCCTTCGGGGTAGGGACTGGCGCATTTGCCCGAATTGTCTCCCGTGTGGCTCCCTTCTTTCCCTTCTTCAGCTTTTCAGGCTGAAAGGAGGAAGCCGCACCTTGGCTTCCGGTAGACATATTCAACACCTCGACTATTTCTTTTGGCCATGCTGGTCCCATGGGTAGGGGTCGGTCTTCTAGGCTCACCTGGTTCATCCCCACGTCGCGCTTTGGTGGGGTCACAAAGCAAACCCCTTGAACTAGGTACCGCTTGGACTCCCCTCGGGCCTGTGGGGGCTGATCGCACTCCACATTCATATGTCTCGGCCTCCTGCAATTGCTACACATGGGCGAGTAGGGTATTCTTCTCCTGGGTTGAGGATATTGAGGAGACCAATGCCCCATCGCCCCGCAATTGTAGCAGGCATTCGGCTTTGCGGGCGGAGGAGATCCACCTCCGCCCGCAAAGCCGAATGAGAGGAGGATGGGAGGAGATCCACCTCCCATCCTCCTCTCTGGAATGGTTGTGGCCATGTCCGCAGGTACTTCGCACACTTACTAGCCAAAACTTCTAATCTAGCTGGTCTCTCTATATTGACCTCGTGCAGCTGGCGCTTCACCTCCTTCAATTGATTCCGAAGTCGCTCATTCTCCACTTCCACGAACTTCAACTCCGCTCCTCGGATCTTACAAATCTCCCCATAAGCCTTCTTCGCTGCTACCACCTCCCGTTGTGCTTCTACCTTCTCCTTCTCCAGACACCCCACCGACTCTGTCAACTATTTAATGGTCTGTGACTGGTGCTGTATTGCGATGCGGTTCATCAACTGAATTAGTTCCATGTTTCCGTCCTCTTGAGGATTCCATCCTTGAATATAGTTTGTTCCCATCTCGTTCAACTCCATGAGAACGGGGACCACTACATTCTCTAGCTTCTGTGCTAACTGCAACACCGAAGAGAGTGGTTCTCCACCATCTTCTTTGGATGCCTTTACCTTAGGCCTCGATACTTTCGGCACCGGGCTCCTTGGCTTAACAATCTCCTTTAACTTCCGCTTCTTATTGACCGGCGTTCGAACTTCCTCTACACTCGGACTTCGCACTCTCTTCCCTGAAGTTCTTGCCGAATCCTCTCTTCCGAATACAACTTCCTCAATTCCCCGCATTACTTCGTCCAACTCATCTGAAGGCATCTCGTCCCTTTTCCCTGTAACTGGTGACTGCAAATTGCTTCCTTCTTCAGGGCCCACGCTTCTTGTTGATCTACTATTGGCTTCACACCTATTCGACTCTCGCAAAACATTCTCTGCATCTAACAGATACTTCACTCTTTCCCTTGGAGTTAACCACCCCATCCTTGAGTACATGTGTACTAGAAAAGAGGAAATGTACACTACTCCCTTCTCTCCTGCTTTCAACTTCTGTCCCATAGCCTGCACATTCCGAGCAAATATTTCTCCCCAGTTGATTTTGATCTTGCCTCCTACGAATCCTTCTACTATCCTCACCTTATGCATACTAGCATAAGTAGTTCTCTGCGGTGAAAACAACTGATTCAATGTATACATGATATTCCGTCGGAAATCATCCTTGATCAAATCAATCTTGAACCCGTTGGTCCCCTTCCTTCCTCGAGGATCAAACCACTTGGACTTGTCGAAGTCGAATCCTGTATGCAATGCCGATCCCTCCCAGTCGATACCATCCTTGTCTACCGCGTAATCTCGGCCCAATGCTTCCGCCCACAGAATCGCATCCCATGAATCGGGGTAACCTCTCCATCCTATCAAATTGGCGACTTTCTTGGCCTTCACTTCTTCACACAACTCTGGACACACATAATCCCATCGCCATGCTAAGAATGCTCCGCCCAATTGTTTCAATCGCTTCAACTCTTCGACTGTCCAGTCCGGCTTTGGCACCAGAGGTCTAATTACGCTCGCCATCTTTTGCTGAGGGTTTAGGGTTTAGGCTTTAGGGTTAAACCCTAAACCCAAAACCCTAAACCCAAAACCCTAAGCTTCCCTTGCTCCCGATCGCAATGTCACTCGCTTCTTCATCGTATCACCCTGCTGATTCTGCGCCCGCCACTTGCTCAACGATACAGTTACAACTCTACCCTAACCGAAACGGAATTGCTTCCACCGGATTTAATCTACACATACTCTCACTCAACATGCATATTCACCTTAAGAGTCATCTTTATATTCGTCAATACTCAATTCCGCCGAATATCATGCGTTTTATTCCGAAAAACAAAAAAACAAGCTTAAAATTCCTAACTAGGGTTTATCTCTTCCTTTTGCAAGTGTTCATTGAGAATTGCAAGTGTAGTCAAGGTAGAACGAAGTGCTCGAGAAGCTATTAAATGTTGCGTTCGATTGGCCTAGACTGGTGCATGATATCTGTGAAGATACTCGGATATTTGCCCATGAGCCATAGTTGGATTCACTTCGCAATAGAACTTCATCGAGAACATCGCCTCGACAATAGCTTGTAAAGGAGTGATCAAACTCCCGTCAGTAAATCAGGAGTGAAATTTCTATTACATGTGTAATTCTGTGCAATGTAATGGATGGGTAATGGTTTGTCAATCAGACTGAGTGGTCATGGACTACTTCATCGTAGCACTCTTTGGACTATGCATGTCCAGAGTCTTCAAAAGATGTGTAAACTCACATATTTGTCGCTGATAGAAAGTTAACACCTCATTCCCTTGGGAACGAATTGTAATTCTGTACAAATGGCAAAACCTTTGTGTAACTTGTATGTTACCAGACCGGACTCTAAGCGATATAGACGCCTTTTCTTCGGAGTTAGCCACTCCAGCCGGCTGTATAATTTCACCAGAAAAGAAGAGATGTACACTACACCCTTCTCATCCTCCTTCACCTTGGCATCCATCGCTTGAACATTCCATGCAAAGATTTCTCCCCAGTTAACCTGAATGGCCCTGCCTACAAATCCTTCCACGATTCTCACCTTGTGCATACTTACGTACGTGGTCCGCTGGCGTGAGAACAATCGGTTCAGGGTGAACGCAACTTTCCTCCTAAATCCGTCTTTGATGAGATCGAGTTTGTAGCCATTTGTCTTCTTCCGCTCTCTGGGATTAAACCACTTGCGCTCATCAAAGTTAAACCATGTATGCAACGCAGACCCTTCCCAGTCCACGCCATCCTTCTCTTCGTCATAGTTGCGTCCAAGTGCCTTGGCCCACAATCTGGCATTCTAGTATTCTGGCTGCGCACGTTTCCCGATCGAAACAATTGCCCTTCCTCTGCAAAGCTCCTCGCACAACTCAGGACACACGTAATCTCATCGCCACGATAGGAAAGCCCCTCCCAATTCCCCCAATCTCAATAACTCTGCTGACGTCCAATCCGTCATTGGAATGAGAGGATGAATTCTCCCCATCGCTGGTTTACGCATCATAGGCACTCTCATCCTTCACGACAAACCGTTCGCCGCCATAACAACCCTAACGCCTACTGTACTACGCAGCTCTCCGTTGTGACTTCAACTCGTACTCGTACACTCTTAATACAACATATTCGTAAGAATACACCCCGCATTCCCCCGAATATAACACTTTATTCATGAAACACAAAAAAATCCTATCAACACGTCTAAGTACGCCCCTACAAAAAGGTAAAGGATAATAATCCTTCTTTGTGACAGCATTCAACTTCTTGTAATCTATGTATACACGTAGCCTACCATTCTTCTTCTTGACTATCACAATAGTAGAAACCCATTCAAAATTCTCTACCTCATAGATGAAACCGGCATCCTTTAGCTTGTCGATCTCCTCCTTCATCACCACAGCCGTTGGTGGATTTATCCAACGTTGCTTCTGACGTACTAGACAAGCCTTCTCCTCTAACTCAATGCTATGAGTTTCTAAGGTTACTTCCTTCAAATCCTGGTAGCTGAAGGCAAAGACATGGATATATTTACGAAATATATCCAAGAACCTTGACTTTTCCTCCATAGTAATTTTGGGACCAAACTTGAGAGTGGAGAGCCATCGAGTTATCTCATCTTCGCTCATCTTCATCTTGACGGGATCTTTCATCACCCCTGGCCTAAGAAATAAATCCATTGCAGCAAAAACTTGAACTTGAACATCATCATCTGAGGTGTCTTCAGATGATGTCTCCTCATCGATCGACATGTTGGTGTCAACCTCTGAAAAGCTGTCACTTTCTTCACTTTCAGACTCCGAGTAATCACTCGTAGGCCTATACGAGTCCGATACTGCTCCTCCGTCACTTGTGAAAGGGACCTTCACTCAATGGTTCTTTGGCCCTATACGAAGATAACCCTCATGTCACCAATCAGTAGTCCTCACCGCCCTCAACCAAGGTCTTCCTAACAACAAGTCGTAGCTAGCCTCCTCAAGCACTTGAAAGGACAACAAGGTTTGAACTCCCATCACACTTACTACCACCTTGCGCACCTTTTGCTTGTTGGCCATTCCAACAATGATGTTGGAAGGTCTTGAAGGCTTCATCCCCAACTTCTTCAACAAACATTCCGACATGGCATTCACCGCATGTAGGAGCATAGTTCTTAGGATAGGTAGGATTTTTTTTGGTTTTTGTGAATAAAGAGTTATATTCGGGTTCTCTTGGAGGTATTCATCTGAATATATGGTTGTTAGCTAAGAACACCATTGGGGAATTCACACGAGTGAATTGCGAGGGAATTTAAGCGCGCGTTTGGGTTGCGGGGTGAAGAATTGTCGAGAGAAGATCGATGCCAAGAACTTGCCGAGTGGCCGGAGAGAGAGAAAGCTAGCTGCAATGTCGAAGCGTCGAACCGGAGGAGTTCCAGTAGGAAGAAGTGCGACGATGGGAAGAATTCGACCGCTTATTCAGATGGCGGATTGGACTCCAGCGGAGTTGCTGAGGCTGAAGAACCTCGGTGGAGCGTTTTTGTCATGGCGATGGGATTTTTTGGGTACAATCAGGTGTCCATACAAGAGGAATATAAGGAAAAGACCACCTTTACCACTGACCGGGGGACATATGCTTATAATAAGATGCCGTTCGGATTGTGTAATACCCCAGCCACATTTCAACAGATGATGACTCACATCTTTTAAGACTATTTGAGAAAGTTTCTTGAAATTTTTATAGATGATTTTTGTGTATTCGAGTCTAAGGCAAACCATCTAAATCATCTCTAGCAGACGTTCCAGAAGTGCCGAGGTAGTCAACTAGCGTTACATCCGGAGAAGTGTTACTTCATGATGACGGAGGGGATCCTATTGGATCATCGGGTGTCGGTTCGAGGATTAGAAGTAGATGTAGATTAGGTTAAAGTAATTAACTTATTGGAACCCCCTAGGAAAATCCGAGATCTCAGAGCCTTCCTGGGACACACCAGTTACTACCGAAGATACGTGAAAGCGTATGCTGCTATTGCAGCATCCTTAACCGGATTACTCAAGAAGGAGGTAGAATTTGTGTGGACAGTGGAACATCAGGCCACATTCTAGCAGATGAAACGAGAATTGGTCACGGCTCCGACTCTCGTCCCACCTGATTGGAAAAAACCGTTTCATGTGGACGTGGATACTTCATCCATAGCCATGGGTGTTGTGTTGGGACAGAAAGATGTAGGGGCATGATTAGAGGTTTTCAGATTGTTTTTTTTGTTTTTGGAATATAAATGAACGATATTCGGAGGAAGTATGTTTCACCGAATATGAATAGGAGAAATAAGCATGAAGATGGCCAAGACGAATAAGTTGTTGTTAGGAGGTCTGAAGCGTCGAACGGATTAGGGCAATTAGTAATAACATTGACGAGCGTAACGAGCCGCGGAGGAGCAAGAACGAACGTCGAGTCAAGTAGACAAAATGAAGAGAAAATCGGTCACTCGATCAGGGGCTCGTGAGACGATTCAATTGCCAGTGAAAAAGATGCCGACTGGAGTATATCGACCCTTGGTGCCGAAGCCAGAATGGTTGACCGAAGAATTAGCACGATTAAAGACCTTGGGAGGAGAGTTTCTGGCATGGCGCTGGGACTATGTGTGCCCAGAGTTGTGTGAAGAAGTTCGAGCCAAGAAGACACCAAACCCGATAAGCTGGAGAGGACATCCAGACTCGTGGGATGCGTTGCTTTGGACAGAAGCATTGGGAAGAGATTACTCGAAGGAGAAGGACGGACTCAACTAGGAAGGTTTGGCAATGCACACTGCATTCACCTTTGATGAGCGTAAATGATTTGATCCTAGAGAGAGGAAGGGTACAAACGGCTTCAAGATCGATCTTATTTAGGACGACTTCCGAAGGAAGATAATGTATACATTGAATCAACTCTTCTCACCACAACGAACTACTTATGTCAGTATGCATAAGGTGAGGATAGTGAAGGGATTCGTCGGCGGAGCAATCAAGGTCAATTGGGGAGAGATCTTCGCTCGGAATGTGCAAGCGATGGGACGAGGTCGGGGGAGAAAGGGAGTAATCTATATCTCTTCGTTTCTGGTGCACATGTATTCACGTATGGGGTGGTTGACGCCACAAGAGAGAAGAAGATATCAAGTGAGCATGGTCAGCACTTTGGATGGGCCAGCAGCGAGCAATGGCACCAGTGGTTCGACAAGAAGTGTGGGACCCCACCAAGACGACGGTGTGCAGTCGCCGATGAGACCGAATCAACAGGAGATGACTTCGGAGGCAAGAGCCAAGGTAGTGAGAGATGAGGAAGAAGCGATATTCGGGAAAGAGGACTTCGTGAGGACCACAGAGAAGAGAAGTCCCAGTGTGGAGATAATTGCCGAGCCCAAAGAAAAAAAAGAAAGTCAAGGAAATCACGCAACCAGGAAGTCCAGTACCGAAGGCATCGCGGCCTAAGGTAAAAGCGACTAAGGTAGCAGTAGAAGAACCACTTTCTTTGGTGCTACAGTTGGCGCAGAAGCTGGAGAACGTGGTGATGCCAGTGCAGATGGAACTGAATAAGATGGGAGGCAGTTACATCCAGGGGTGGAACCCGCAGGAAGATGGTTACATGGAGCTGATTCGATTCTTTGAACCGCACCGCTTCGAGGGAAGAAGGATCGAAGGATACTATAAAGCAATTGACAGTATTGCATGGAGCGTCTGGAGAAGCAGAAGGCGGAGGTGACAAAGGAAGCAGCCGCAGCAAAGCAAGCCTACGGAGAAATCTGTAGAATTTGAAGCACGGAAGTGAAGTTTGTCGAGAGAGAGAATGAGAAGCTTCACTAGCAATTGAAGAGGGCAAAGTAGCAATTGCACGAAGTTGATGTTGACCGACTAGCTAGATTAGAAGATTTGGTGAGTAGATGCTCGCAATACCTTTTTGCTTGGTGTGACGATGTGGAGGCTGAAAGGTTGGAACGTTTGACAGTGGCGATGAACACCCCTTGCGATTCGAAGGATCGGAGGAAGGAGATGTACAAGGCCATGGGACGCAAATGCCAGGAAGCGATGCAAGTCCATCGGAAGGAGATCGCATAGGACATCAGGGAATTGCAGATGAGCGTCGATGTCTTTGCGTTGAAGGAAGAGACGTCATCGAAGGGACCTAAGATGCCCCGTAATTGTAGTCAGGCGCGATCTGTGTAGGCGACGATTAGGAATAGGTGCGAGTAGATTGTATAAATGGGAGTAGTGTTAGAGTAGAATTATCGCTTTCTTTACAAGTGTTCATTGAGAACCGTAATTGTAGTCAGGGTAGAACGAAGTGCTTGAGAAGTTGTTGAATGTTGCATTCGATTGACCTTGACTGGTGCGTAATACCTGTGAAGATACCCGGATATTCGTCCATGAGCCATAGTGAGATCCACTTCGCAGTAGAACTTCATCGAGGACATCATCTTGTCGACAGCTTGTAAAGGAGTGATCAACTCCCATCAGTAAATCTGGAGTGTAATTCCAATTTCATGTGTAATTCTGTGCAATATAATGGATGGATAATGGTTTGTTAATTTGACTTAGTGGTCTTGGACTACTCTGTCAGAGCACTCTTCGGACTATGCATGTCCAGAGTCTTCAAAAGAAGCATAAACGGTCATATTCGTCGCTGACAGAGGGATAACACCTCATTCCCTTGGGAACGAACTGTAATTTTGTACAAATGGCAAAACCTTTGTGTAACCTGTCTGTTACATAAAGAAGGAAGTTTAGTCCAACTTTTTCTTGGCGCCGCTGCCGGGGAATGAAGTTGCTATTCATCTACCAGCGGGGGGTTGTACAACATAGCTAGGACTTCGCTAGGAACGTGTTGACACCAATGGTGACCAAGAACGAGTAGGAGCGTCAGTGTTGTGAGTGGGTGTCTCTAAAATCTTCAAGAGCTTTGAAGGTTGAGAACCTCATCCTCAGGAGCTGCGGTGCCAGATGAATGAAAGACAAAGATCAGGAGCCAGGCCCATCTTCTGGTCATACTGCTGAACCTTCGGCACGAGCGAGACGAGCCGCATGCCAAGAAGAAACCAGGAGAAAAGAAAGAGAGCGTGGGTGGATTCGGCCTCTAGGCCGAAGGAGGAAGAAAGCTCTGGTTGAATCAGACCTGCTTAGGCGGATCGTGGATCACGAGCATTCCACCTCACCATCAGCAAGAAGTCCGCGAAGCAACCGGCCTAATCATTCGAGTAGTCCGGGAAGATTGGAGACCCAAGTCCAGCCAAAGGCCAGCACATCATCAGACTCCTCGGAAGAAAACGGTAGTTCAAATACCGACACCTCTACGAAGGCCGTGACACTCTCTGGTGACGAAGCCAGTGACGAAGAGGAGAGGTGGTCGGCTTTTCAAGAAGGTCCAAGATCGTCCCTTGCTCGACAAAATGAGGGTCTGAAGACCTTGAAAATCAACCTTGAACCTACGTTTCGAGTTCTAACTACGGAGAACCAAGACAACATGGCAGCACCAATCATCAAATAGCAGTACCCCAAGTTTAAGGGTACTTCGGATGAAGATGACGTTGACTCGTATATTCGTACCTTTGAAGCCATCTCTACGCTAACAAGGAAAATGATCCCATGGATCGGAGAAGGATCTTCCCGAGGCTGCTACGAAAAGGAGCCCGAGTGTGGATGAACAACCAAGAAGAAAGCCATGCGGCTGAAATCTCTTCTTGGGATGGGCTCAAAGCCCGATTCCTGGCAAGATTTTGGGAGATGGGATAAGATAAGGTATTGTTGAGAACACTGGACGCCATTTGGAGAGAGAAACATCAGAAGCTCCGAGAATACACGGAGCAGTTTCTCAGCTTGCTAGATAGGATGCCGGCAGCCACTGCTAACACAAAACTATATTCGGCTGCCATGGCCATCAAATGGTATGTCTCGGGTTTGGGGAAATTTGACCCTGACTAGGAAACCTTCTGTAGGAGGGTGTAGGAGCATAGTTCTTAGGATAAGTAGGATTTTTTTTGGTTTTTGTGAATAACGAGTTATATTCGGGTTCTCTTGGAGGTATTCGTCCGAATATATGGTTGTTAGCTAGGAATACCATTGGGGAGTTCACACGAGTGAGTTGCGAGGGAATTTAAGCGCGCGTTTGGGCGGCGGAGTGAAGAATTGTCGAGCGAAGGTCGATGCCAAGAACTTGCCGAGCGGCCGGAGAGAGAGGAAGCTAGCTGCAATGTCGAAGCGTCGAACTGGAGGAGTTTCAGTATGAAGAAGTGCGACAATGGGAAGAATTCGACCGCTTATTCTGATGGCGAATTGGACTCCAACGGAGTTGTTGAGGTTGAAGAACCTCGGTGGAGCGTTTCTGTCATGGCGATGGGATTATGTGTGCCCGGAGCTGTGCGATGAAATCCGGAGAGGGAAGCCGCTTACAGCAATTGGGAGCGAAAGACATCCGAGAAGTGGGATGCGAGGCTATGGGCGAAGGCTTTAGGACGCAACCACGAAGAGGACAAAGGCGAAGTCGATTGGGAGGGATTGGCAGTGCATACGGCGTTTACCTTCGACGAGCGGAAGTGGTTCAACCCTAGGGAGAGGAAGGGAATGAATGGCTACAAGCTCGACTTGATCAAGGATGTATTCAGAAGGAAGGTGGCACTCACCTTGAATCAGCTGTTCTCGCCGCAGAGAACAACGTATGTGAGTATGCATAAGGTGAGGATCGTGGAAGGGTTCATCGGAGGTACTATCCGAGTGAACTGGGAGAGATCTTTGCGAAGAATGTGCAAGCCATGGCAACAAAGCTAAGAGAAGACGATAAAACTGTAGTCTATCTCTCGTCTTTCTTAGTACACCTGTATGCGAAGTTGGAGTGGCTGACGCCTAAGGAGAGGCAAATCAGATCGGTTGGAGAGTGGGTTGTCGGACTTGGATGCGGACATCGACGGGCGCTAGCAAAGGGGTCGACAAGGAGTATAGGCACGAGTGCACCTCCCGAGCCGAAGAAAACAGAGAAGTGAGATCAAGGTACAAAGCAAGCCCGATTCGGGACTCGCACTGGAAGTGATTGGGACATCGAAGAAGAGGAAGAGAGTAGTAGAAGACAGTCCCCCTGCCACTCTAGTGGTACGAAGAGATGTGGGCAAGAAGAAGATAGAAGAAGTAGGACCGGCCAAGTCCTCTCGTCTGAAGATGATGGCAGTGAAGCCGGGGCCAAAAGCCTCGAAGGAGATTGCAGAACCCATGGCATCGGTACAACAGTTGTCGCAGAAGTTGGAAGCTGTGGTGGTCCCAGTATTGCTGGAGTTGAACGAGATGGGACCGATGTATATGCCAGGGTGGGACCCTCAAGCAGACGGGTATATGGAGTTGATTCAGATGATGAACCGTCTAGCGTTGGGAAAGGAGGACCAGTCCATCGCGGTGAAAGAGTTAACAGAGAGCGTGGACAAGCTGGCCAAGGAGAAAACCGAGATGGAGAAGAAGGTTGAAGAGGCGAAGAAGGCCTCTGAAGAGATGCATGTATTCGAGTGCGGAGATCCATTTTGTGGAGAAGGAGAATGCTCATCTTCGGAGGCAGTGCGGGACTTAAAAACGAAGATTGATTCGTGGGATGTGGAGGCACCAACGAAGCTAGAGAACCTTGCTTAACATATGCGCGCAACATATGCTGTTCACACCTGTGTGACCAAGTTGAAGTGCGGCCAGTTAGAACAGTTTGGTGGCGGCGATGGAGAATCCTGGAGACTCGAAGGATAGACGGAAGGAAATGTACAAGGCATTGGGTCGGGATTTCAGGGAAGCCATGGCTCTTCATCGACCAGAGATCGCGGCGGATGTACAGAAATGCAATTAGGAATCGGCGCATTCACGCAAGCGGCGGAGGTGCGATCGAGCGGCTTAGATCGAGTAGAAGACTTAGGGAGAGAGCGATCCGTGTAGGAGACGGTTAGCTTGCCAGTTAGGAGTAGCAGTTAGAACATTCATTATAAATAGTCGTAGGAAATAAAGTGATGGATCTTTCATCTTTGCAAGTGTCCAAATTGTTGGACCGCAAATTGTAATCAGGGTAGAACGAGCACTTTCAGAGTCTTGTCCGGTGACGTTGTGACGACTGAAGCGTGTATCCATGAAGTTATCCGGATATTCGTCCATGAGCTGAGCCTGTCTGTAGCATCAGAAGTACTCTAGGAGGTGTTTCGCCGAGACGCAAACTTGTAATGAGAGAGATCCCCATCCCGAAGTAAAGCAAATTGCTGAACTACATTTGATGTGTCTGTGAAATTGGTGTTGTGATGGGCTTGTGAAGGAATTGAGATTGAATCGATTGCCTTCTTGGTGAATGCTCTTCGGACTTCGCAGTCCAGAGTTAGAAAGATGTCTAAATGCTTATTTCCCTTCTTCGCTAGTGTGGTTTGATCCCTCATTCCCTTGGGAACGAATCAATCTATACGAATTTGGACTGAATAGTACCTACTGTGCTATTACAGAGGGCAGACCTAGCTACGGTGGATGCTGTCATACAAGTGTTAGGAGTTAACTCAGGTCTTGAGGAACTCTGGTTAGTTTGATTATACTTAGTTAGACTAGGGTTAGGGCTGCTACTAGTATATAAGAGGGTTGGCAGGACCTCTCTGTAACACAAATTAGGGTTATTTAGTAAAGTGACTCTGTGTGTTCCGTGGACGTAGCCTCAGTGAGGTGAACCACGTATTTCATGTCTTGTCTCTTGATTGCATGTTGATTCTCAGTATATTTCCTGTCTTTCGGACCTACAATTGGTATCAGAGCGTCGTGGCGTAGAGGCATAGAACAACATAGTAAAGTAGTAGAAGTGGGCATGCTCGCTTCGTCCGTCGATGCCTGTATGAGAGCGCCTGTCCGTCGGTTCGTATCTTGCCGCTGCCGTAATTGCATGGGCAATGCGAATTGCTACGTAGTGGCAGGGCAGGATTGGCGGATCTATATCCAATTAGGTGCATCGATTGGGCGGGTCGTCAGGTCTGGTTGGGCTCGCATTGTGGTTTGTGCTGCATGAATAGTGGAAAGGGAAGGATGGAAGGAAGGAAAGAAGAAGCGGCAACGAGGTTGTAGGTTTGGCCTAGGCATTTAAGGGACGGGCAAGAATTGACGGTCGGTGTGGTGTGGTGATGTGAGTAGAGCGTTCATGTTCCGGCCGACACTTTGCGCCGGGTATCGCCAAAGGGAGCACATGCAAAGACCGGACCCGTGAGCGGGCGGTTTCGGTGTCCAGTGGGTCGCACTCGATCTTGCTTGGATTGAAAACATCGATCGGAATGTTGACTGAATCTAGAAAGGCTCTCACTTTGGCCGCAGTTGTGCTATAGAGGGCGGAGTGATCGAGTGAGGTCTGATACTATTAGGCGTGGTGAGACTCGGTTATGAGCCTCGTGTGAGTCTCGGCTTCTCTTCTTGATTCACCGTCGAGAGCATGTGCGCGGCGATAAATGAAGAGACAATCTTTCTCCGGCCCTCGTAGGTTGGGACTCTACCTTGTTGTTGGGTAGTCACCTGTCTTTTCTCGTGAGTTATACTTTACTTCCGTTAAATGTGCCAGCAGTCATATACAAAAAGTGATCCAGCTCTAGTCTACTTTGAACTAACTAATCAGATCTTGTATCTCAATTTACTTTCAGCAATACGAAGGAGTGTACCGTTGCAGCAGTCTCTGCAAAAGTCGGTGCATCTAAGGTCGACTTCAGTGTGCTCAATCTCCTTGTGCCAATTGACCTTTAGATAGACAGAAAGTGCACACTGCTCATAGCAGCATGCGTGTCTTCTATGGCGACAAGACTTTTCATCGTATCGCGCAAATCCAGTTTCCATACTCCAAATTTGTGCTAGAAATTTCTTTCAGATTCGCCAATAGACTCTCAGATGTGAAGTGGTAATATCTGGGAGTTCCCGCTTTACTTGCGACCAAAATGGACATATAACCCGAAGGCAAGATGACGACACAAAAAGCGTCACCATACCATCGATGGCGGGCGGCATATATGTGGCCAAATACGCAATATTATGGGTACACTCAGGCCAAGGTATAGAGATTCCTTTCAGCAAGCAAAGGAGTAGTATCCCTTGTGGTTTAAGGGATTTTGACCCAGGGTAAATTTCCTTTATTCTCATATGAGTGGGAAGAAGTCAAGTTTGGTGGTTCCATCTGACAATCTGTAGGACCCTAGTTAGGAATTTTAAGCTTGTTTTTTTGGTTTTCGAATAAAAACATGATATTCGGGCGGAATTGAGTATTGACGAATACGAAGATGACTCTTAAGGCGAATATGCATGTTGAGAAGAGTATGTGTAGATTGAATCCGGCGGAAGCAATTACATTTCGTTAGGGTAAAGTTGTAATCAGATCATTGAGCAAAGGCGGGCAGAACCAAAGCAGAGTGACACGATGAAGAAGCGAGTGGCATTGCGATCGGGAGCACGGAAGTCGTTCGATTACCTCCTCCGCAAGATGGCGAGTGTAATTAGACCTCTAGTGCCAAAACCGGACTGGACGTTGGAAGAATTGAAACGATTGAAGCAATTGGGCGGAGCGTTCCTAGCATGGCGATGGGACTATGTCTGTCCGGAGTTGTGTGAAGAAGTGAAGGCCAAGAAAGTTGCCAATCCGATTGGATGGAGAGGTTACCCCAATTCCTGGGATGCGATTCTATGGACGAAAGCATTGGGCTGGGATTATGCAGAAGACAAGGACGGCATCAACTGGGAAGGATTGGCTTTGCATACAGGATTCGACTTCGATGAGTCCAAGTGGTTTGATCCTCGAGGAAGGAAGGGGACCAACGGGTTCAAGATTGATTTGATTAAGGATGATTTCCGACAGAAGATCATGTATACGTTGAATCAGCTATTTTTACCGCAAAGAACTACTTACGCTAGTATGCATAAGGTGAGAATAGTGGAAGGATTCGTCGGAGGAAAGATCAAAGTCAACTGGGGAGAAATATTCGCCGGAAATGTGCAAAAAAGCTATGGGACAGAAGTTGAAAGCAGGAGAGAAGGGAGTAGTGTACATTTCCTCTTTTCTGGTACACATGTACTCTATCTTCTTACTAGATGAAAATCTATTTGAAAATGGACTGGTTTACTACAACAAATCGAAAGAAGTATAAATTGAAGATGAGATTGTCAAATATTAAAGATGAATTGGATGTAGCCATTAGTAAACGCAACAGATTCATAACTAGCCAACTAGGGGTAGGAGGAGTAGAGGAAGTCACTTTGTGAAAAGTGTTCATTATCTTGGAGGAAGGTATCCCTTGTATGGCTTGGCAAAAAAGTCATACAGCCATATATGGAGAATGTGACAAAGGAAAATATCATGACAGAGAAAGAATTAGATGAAAACAATGACTTTCTTTTAAAATAAAATAAAATCATTTGTTAAAGTAGAGAACGTCTGACTTTGGATTCAAGTAACTAGATTAAATAACCAAGTTATCCATCTAAATGTAAAACAAATTTGCACTGGTGGAGACATTAGCCAACATATGCACTATATATATATATATATATATATATATATATATATATATATATATATATATATATATATATATATATATATATATATTTACAATGTATAATGACTTTGAGGCAAAGTCGTTGGAGCAAGCAATGAAAAAATTCCAAAAATATCAAGGATTCCATGAAGGATATGTATTGAGTGATGGGATTGAAATGTCAAAAAGGGATGAAGACCTATCAACATGATATGACAAAGAAGGTGTGTGAGGTACATGTGAGTGTGGATTCATTCGAATAGCAACTGAAGTCATCCAAGAAACAAAAAAATCCAAAAAATTTGTTGGAGAGGACAATATTGATTAAAAGGAACCTATGATAGTTTAGAGTTAGAAATGTATATAAGTGGAATCATGAGGTAGTTACAAAAGCTCTTCAATTTGACCCATTCTAAGAAAAATACAATTTTGATTAAAGGGTCAAATGAGACACTTGTGGCTAAAGAAATTATGTCTAAATGGTGGACAACATTTGGATAAATTTTTCTTACGAATCAAAGGATTTGGCTTATTTGAGCACTCGAACAAATAAAAAAATTTAATGTTATCATTAGTTTGTTTGTATGTAGCTAGGAATCGATCATTTTATTGAAAAGATATCCATTATATATTGACAATATGTTCTAACGATATTATTTATGTATTTAGTGTTATCTTGATTGATGAGTTATATGTGTGTTATTTGAATTGAATTTTACAAACATTTGAAGTGTATTTGACTATTGATCTTCATACTTCAAATTCCATATTATATAAAGATGTGCAAATCAATTTATTTATTTATTTTGCAATTTGGCTATCTTGGTACCTCATTCCTCTTGGAAATAAATATATTATATTCTGATTTATTCCTTTCTTGTATAGCATGTGTGTTACAAACATGAAACATTCATTCATGATAATAATGTCATCATGATCTAAACACGAAAAATGTGTTTAGATCATGATTGAATTCATCATGCAAGAATTATTTATTATTTATGACAAATTCTTGCATATAACCTTTAATAGGAATACTAAATACTTAATGAATAGTTTGAGTAGAGAGATCTCCAATCATATAGCCATCACTCAAGTACTCCCTCATAATCAGATTAATTTTTTTTAGTGAAATCCAATACTATTTCAAAATAAAAATGAGAAAGATATACCACAATCAAAAGTACAAGTAAACATGCACATTATACATGTTTTATTTTTTAGAATATTATAAGCATGACACTTATCATGTGTTAAGATTAGAATTTGTGATGACTTCACATATTTCAGTCATTTTTTGCAAATCCAAACATGTAGAGGCTACATTGAATTGTGAAGAATATAACACCTTATCAAAAATATGTTCATTAATTTTTCAAACAATTTTTAACATGTTATAATTTACATATATATAGTACATCATAAATAAACATAACAAAAAGGAATTATTAATCTCATAATATCAAGTTATGGACACATAGTTATTTTCCATATACATTTATGAAGATATATTTACGGAGCATGTGGATAATTCATGATAATAGCTCAACAAAAAATTTAAACAAATAAAATGAAATATTAAACAAATATTTATTTAATAAAAATTATTAAAATTATCGAATCAAATTTGTCTTTTTTATTTATTTATAAAAATTTATATTCTTTTTCAACTAATTATTCATCATATGTAAGCTTCTATTTATTAATAACCGTATGAATTTTTTAATATTAAGTGAAAAAAATATATGACATTTTTGAGTATACAATTGAATATAATGTTGTATAAAATATGAAGTATTTTTATAAGCACAATTTTTATGTGTGAAAAGATTGAATACTATATAAAAATTAGTGTCAAATATAAGTATGATTGGAATTGGCATACATGTTAAACTTGCATCACTGATGATATCTATCTCCATAATATATAGGATGAAATTAATTATTATTGCAATTCACTCAAACCTATTAGATCTACAACTTTTGCAAATTTGTGATCAATGGTAATAAAGACATGGTGGTTTATACTTTGTGATGTACTTTGATAAAAAATATGATCAAAGTTTCATTACTTACACATTGTAAACTCATATGAGCTCCATATAAAAAGAGTATAATATCATAATAAAATATAACAATTTTATTTTCATCTCTTAAATACCTCCACTTCCATGTGACAACGTCAATATATGGTTCATAATAAAATGTGGATTTGGAAAAAAATTTCCACTTGCAAATTGATCATTTGTAATTTTTAGAAAGATATTTGTCCTACATAACTATGGTTGACACACATGTCATTCTTTTTATTTTTGAGAGAACTTAAAAATTTAATAGAGTCATATATGGAATAATTGAAATTATTTATTTATCAATAATTATACTTATTTGTAATATATAGACAACGAACTCTCTACGTAGGCACTAAAAAAAACTATATCAATATTAATTAAAGTAATCTTGACAATATGGTAAAAGATATTTTAACAATCTATACAATCAAAAACTAAAAATGTAAAAGTATTTTATAATTTTTCAGATAACATGCATCTTGTGATCATGAATGATCAAATTTGATAAGAGTTAAATTAACAAAAGCATACAAAATTTGACTTTGAAAAACTTATGAGATTTTACAAAAAAAAACGGGTTCCACCCCTGAATGTAACTGCCTCCCATCTCGTTCAGCTCCATCAGAACTGGCACCACCACATTCTCCAACCTGCGCTAAACCGTAGCAATCAAGAAAGTGGTTCTTCTACTGCTACTTTAGTCGCTTTCACCTTAGGCCGTGATGCCTTCGGTACTGGACTTCTTGATTGCGCGGTTTCCTTTAGCTTCCTCTTCTTACTGCTAGGCTCCGCAATTATCTCCACACTGGGACTTCTCTTCTCTGTGGTCCCCACGGAGTCTTCCTTTCCGAATATTGCTTCTTCCTCATCTCTCACTGCCTTGGCCCTCGCCTCCGAAGTCATCTCCTGCTGATTCGGTCTCATCGGCGATTGCACACCGTCCTCTTGGTGGGGTCTCACACTTCTCGTCGAACCACTGCTGCCATTGCTCGCTGCGGGCCCACCCAAAGTGATGACCACGCTCACTTGATATCTTCTTCTTTCCTGTGGCGTCAACCATCCCATACACGAATACATATGTACCAGAAACGAGGAGATATAGATTACTCCCTTCTCTCCCGCTCTCAGCCTCTGTCCCATCGCTTGCACATTTCGAGCAAAGATTTCTCCTCAATTGACCTTGATTGCTCCGCCGACGAATCCCTCCACTATCCTCACCTTATGCATACTTACATAAGTAGTTCGTTGTGGTGAGAAGAGTTGATTCAATGTATACATTATCTTCCTTCGGAAGTCGTCCCGAACAAGATCAATCTTGAACCCGTTTGTACCCTTCCTCTCTTTAGGATCAAACCATTTTTGCTCGTTGAAGGTGAATGCAGTGTGCATTGCCGAACCTTTCCAGTCGACTCCGTCCTTCTCCTTCGAGTAATCTCTTCCCAAGGCCTCCGCCCAAAGCAACACATCCCACAAGTTTGGATGTCCTCTCCAGCCTATCGGGTTTGGTGTCTTCTTGGCTCGAACTTTTTCACACAACTCTGGGCACACATAGTCCCAGCGCCATGCCATAAACTCTCCTCCCAAGGTCCTCAATCGTGCTAATTCTTCGGTGGACCATTCTGGCTTCGGCACCAAGGGTCGATATACTCCCGTCGGCATCTTCTTCACATGCAATTGAATCGCCTCACGAGCTCCCGATCGAGTGACCGATTTCCTCTTTATTTTGGCTACTTGATTTGACGCTCGTTCTTGCTCCTCCGCAGCTCGTTACACTCGTCAATGTTGTTACTAACTGTCCTAATCCGTTCGACGCTTCAGACCTCCTTAACAACTTATTCGTCTTGGCCATCTTCGTGCTTATTTCTCGTATTCATATTCGGCGATACATACTTTCCCCGAATATCGTTTATTTATATTCAAAAACAAAAAAAAACAGTCTGAAACCTCTAACCATGCTCCTACATACGTCCGCCCCTAGTTGTGAGCGCCCCCACGAACATCACTATTCATAGTACTTCTTTATTCGCCACCCATTAACGCGCATGGCAAACAGCGCACCGTCCAAATTCAACAACTGTATTGACCTATTATCAAAGACTTGCTTGACTTCGTAAGGTCCCATCCAACGAAGATGGAGCTTCCTTGGAAATTTCATATAGCGGTTGTCATATAGTAGCACTTTGTCTCCTGCCACCACCTTCTGAGGTCGCAACCGACTATCATACTTCTCCTTCCGGCGAAGCTGAATGAGCTTAGTTTGTTCTTCTGCTTCATCCCAAGATTCCTCCAATCTTGACAATTCCAACAACCGATGAAGTTGGCTATCCTCGATCGACAATCGTTCCTCCACCAAAATTCGATACGTCGGGATTTCTAGCTCTACTGGCGTAATCGGCTACAATTGCGGGGCAATGGGCCACTGGTCACCCCAGTGCCCTCAGCCGCGGCGACGCATGACATACCAGCCAATGTGTAGCAACCGCAGACGGCCGGGACACACGAATGTAGAGTGTGAATGACCACCCCAACCAGGAGAAAAGCGGCGTTATCCCGCAAGAAGGAGTGCGGTTTGTCACTCCATCCAAACGGGATGTAGGAGTACACCAAATCAGTGTTGAAGAGCAGGAGCCAATAAGCCTTCCGAAGGAGTCAAATTGGCCCGAAGAGGCCCTGGACGTAATACAGGTCTCGACCCGAAGTGCGAATACCACGAAGATAGCGCCAGTAAGCGTCAAGGAGAAAGCCAAGCAGCGGGAAAAGAAGAAAGAAGACGTTCCTATGCCAAAGGAGCCCCCACCCAAAGAAACAGAGGAGCCAGGAAGATCAGCATTTCCGGCTGATATTCGTCAGGACGTGCAGGGGTACCTCAAGGAGCTGACACCCACAACAACGAAGGTGTTGATTCGGGGCAACCCAAAGAACCCAGAACCTGAGGTATTGACGGCTGCGCCCCGAACTTACTATGATCCAGTGGCAGACCTTGCCGGAGTCAAGGCAAATATTTCGATGAAGCAGTTGTTAGATGACAACAAGGTGTACAAAAAGATCCTTATCCATGCACTAAAATCTGGCAAGCCAGGAGTCTTAAGAAGAAACAAGTTGCCTACAGTGTATTCTGTGGAGCAGGAGGACTTAGATGCCCAAGAAATAGAGATCGAAATTGCAGGCTGTATGTTAAAGTCCGTACCCATCGACTCGGGTTCAGGAGTCAACATCATGACAGAGGACAGGGCGGTGGCCTTGGGGTATAACCACTACGAAGATACCCCCCAAATTCTAAGGTTTGGCGCACCGGTCCCAAGAAAGAAACCAGGAGGATTACCGGGAGTCCGGACCGAATAGGGGGTGTACCCTTCTCGCTCACCTACATAATCCTCAAACCCCAAGAGGACAGTGGATACAAAGTGTTAATCGGGAGGCCGTGGTTGTATAGCGCCAAGGTACTGACAAATTGGCAACGGAAGACACCGGCCCTTCTTGATCCGTGCTACCACAAAGACGGCAGTGGTAATTACCTGGAAACACTCCAAGTACCAGGGGGAGACCTCATCGGACTCAGGCGTGACCGATCCAAGCGACGAGAAGACCGAGTCGGATATTCGTCCGAAGACAGAGTTTATTACCTGGAATGTTATGAGGTAGAGGAAGAACTCCTCACCGACGACGAATAGCAATTACAGATCAGTGTGGGAAGGAGTGAAGCCACACAGACAGCGTAGTTGGAGCGGATGCTTGGGAAGAAGTGATGGTAACACCTGGCCACCAGCTCAAAGTTAAACGAGGCTTGCAGGCCAGAGATCTGCAGCATCTGTTGAGTCTCCTTAGTAGGTACGAAGATGTTTTTGCCTGGAAGATAGAAGATATGAAGGGCATACCCCAGAAATGGGGAGAACATCGGATAGACCTCATAGAAGGAGCAGTCCCTGTACTGTGACCTCCTGGCTGACTCTCACTCAGGTTTACCTCCGATGGCTTTTTGGAAGCTCATCATGAATCTAGAAGGACTTAGTCCCACCCTATGATCATGACCCTATTGCTCACTCTTACACAAACTCTCAAAGTCCAAGCTCTATTATGCACATTATCACCAAGAGTAAGATATCACTCAAAAGGAAAGGGATACTTTGGTAATCAAAGTCTTCATTGAATCAAGGTTCCACTCCGAACATGACGTCTCCAAGAACCAAGCTCTCCAAAACTAAGATCACCACATTATCTTCTCCCAAAACTAACTTCCATTGAAAAACTACTTGAAATGTGCTTCTCAACCTCTCTATTTATACTACTTAGAATCTTACCCTAGTAACTACAAGTAATCATCATGTAACTTCCTCTTTACCAAGTTTAAACGAGGTAGAGATCACAAACCCCAATGAAAAGGGTACATGGCAACATGCAATTGGTCCACTTGGATCTTCTAGAAGCCCAACTACTCCCTAATTGACTTCTAGTGTACCAAGTCAATCTCGCCCCTAGATTTAAGGGTCTTCACCAAGTCCAACCAATGAAAACTAGTCCAAGTCAAGGGAAGTCAAGATACCCATGTGATGGAATCTATTCCTTGATTCCTACTAAATAACAAAATAGTAGTTCTCATCTACCACACCAAAAGTTACTCTATATTTTCCTCCAACTTAACCATAACTAGCTAAATATAGTCATAACTAAGATAAACTTAGGCACAATTTAGATATACTTACATTTTATCCTATATGTACAACCTTGGGTCTTAAAGTAGGGCAGAGGCAGTACCGTTTAAATCCCAAATACTCTTTGTTGGTTAAAGATGAAATTGATAAGTTCCTGCAAGCAGGTATTATTTATCCCTTGTTGAGTAGTGCATGGGTTGCACCAATTGTGATTGTTCCCAAGAAAAATACAGGCAAGATTAGAGTCTGTCAAGACTTTAGGAAGCTCAATGCGGCCACTAAGAAAGACCATCACACCCTGCCTTTCGCGGATGCAATATTGGATCATGTTGCGGGGCACGAATATTATAGTTTCTTAGATGGGTTTTCTGGGTACAATCAGGTGTCCATTCGAGAGGAAGATAAGGACAAGACTACCTTTACCACTGATTGGGGGACGTATGCTTACCACAAGATGCTGTTCGGATTGTTTAATGCCCCAGCCATGTTTCAACGGATGATGACACACATTTTTCATGACTACTTAAGGAAGTTTATGGAAATTTTCATAGATGATTTTTGTGTATTCGGGTCAAGGGCCAACCATCTGAATCATCTCCAGCAGACATTCCAGAAATGCCGAAGTAGTCAACTAGCGCTGCATCCGGAGAAATGTTACTTCATGATGACAGAAGGAATTCTGTTGGGACATCGGGTGTCAACTCGAGGATTAGAAGTAGATGTAGATAAGGTTAAGGTTATTGACTTGTTAGAACCCCCTAGGAACATCCGGGAATTCAGAGCCTTCCTAGGCCACACAGGTTACTACCGTAGGTACGTGAAAGCGTATGCCGCCATTGCGGCGCCTCTAACCGGCCTACTCAAGAAGGGGGTAGATTTCGAATGGACAGCAGAACATGAGGCTACATTCCAACGGATGAAACGGGAATTGGTCATGGCCCCAACTCTGATTCCCCTAATTGGGACAAGCCATTCCATGTGGGCGTGACACTTCCTCCATAGCTATGGGTGTGGTGTTGGGAGACAGAAAGATGAGAAAGGAAAGGATCACCCAATTTATTTCGCCAAATTTATGCTTTGATAGCGATGAGAGCGGAATTACTCGACTACGGAACGCGAAGCCACAGGAATGGTCTATGCGGTGAGGAAGTTCCGCATTATCTCCTCGGGCTATGAATTCATTCCATGTGGACCATTTTCCTCTGAAGTACCTGATGCAGAAGGCCGATCTTTCGGGACGGTTGACATGTTGGATGTTATTGTTGCAGGAGTTCTCTTTTTACAAAGCGTACCAAGAAAGGGGTGCGAAGATACGAATGCCGATTTCTGTCGTCGGGCCGGAAACGAAGATACCAAATTGTGAAGCGATAGATGATGAATTTCCAGATGAACAGTTGTTCCAGCTTACGGAATATAAGGATACGTAGTACTATGATTTGTACCGTTATCTACGGACGCTGGAATTACCCGAGGGGTTATCCATTGAGCAACGCACGGTGTTTGTACACAAAGCTGCGCCATATCAATTGGAAAGCGGAACACTGTTCAAACTAGGGGCGGACGACGTCCTACAAAGATGTCTGGAGTCGCATGAAGTCACCAGGGTGATCAGAACGATGCACAAGGAAGCAGCGGGCGGACATTATGCCCTGCGAAATACGGTCAAGAAGATTTTGGCGGTCAATTACTGGTGGCCAACCATGTTTAAAGATGTGCATAAATTCATTCAGCGATGTGACGCCTGCCAGCGAATTGGGAAACCTACGCAGACAACGCGGTGGCCGTTGAACCCCATTTTGCCATTGGCACCTTTTGAGAAATGGGGCATTGACTTTGTAGGGCCCATTTCACCAGCCAGCAGAGGAACGAGGAAAAGATATATATCCTAGTGGCTACTGATTACGCGACTAAAATGGTTGAGGCGGTGGCAACACGACGCGACGATGCTAAGACGGTAGCTGAATTTTTCTTTAATCAAGTTATTTGTCGCTACGGGTGTCCACTTGAGTTGGTGAGTGACAGGGGTACCCACTTCCTGAATCACCTGATTGAAGAACTCACAACCTACTTCCAGATCAAACATCGGAAGACGACACCGTATAATCCCAAAGCTAACGGGTTGACAGAGAAATCTAATGGCCTACTATGTCAAATTCTTACCAAAGTCATGGTGAACCATATTTACGATTGGGACGTAAAAGTGCTAGCTGCACTCTGGGCTTTTCACACCGCGGAGAAGGTCACGACTAAGCAAACTCCGTTTTATCTTACTTACGGGATGCACCCGATTACGCTAGTGGAGCTGGAAATCCCGACGTATCGAATTTTGGTGGAGGAACGATTATCAGTCGAGGATAGCCAACTTCATCGGCTGTTGGAATTGTCAAGATTAGAGGAAGCTCGGGATGAAGTCGAAGAACTGACTAAGCTCATTCAGCTTCGCCGGAAGGAGAAGTATGATAGTCGGTTGAGACCGCATAAGGTGGTGGCGGGAGATAAAGTGCTACTATATGACAGCCGTTATATGGAATTTCCCGGGAAGCTCCATCTCCGTTGGATGGGACCTTACGAGGTCAAGGAAGTCTTTGATAATGGGTCGAGACAATTTGTTGGATTTGGACGGTGCTTTGCGGTTTTCCACGCGTAAATGGGTGGCGAATCAAGAAGTACTACTATTTAATAGGATGTTCGCGGGCGCCACAACTAGGGGCGGACGTATGTAGGGACATGTTTAGAGGTTTCAGACTGTTTTTTTTGTTTTTGGAACATAAATAAATAATATTCAGAGGAAGTAGGTATCGTTGAATACGAATAGGAGAAATAAGCGCGAAGATGGCCAAGACGAATAAGTTGTTAAGGAGGTCTGAAGCGTCGAACGGATTAGGGCAGTTAGTAACAACATCGACGGGCGTAACGAGCTGCGGAGGAGCAAGAACGAGCGTCGAGTCAAGTAGCCGAAATGAAGAGGAAATCGGTCACTCGATCGGGAGCTCGGGAGGCGATTCAATTGCATGTGAAGAAGATGCCGACGGGAGTATATCAACCCTTGGTGCCGAAGCCAGAATGGTCGACTGAAGACCTTGGGAGGGGAATTCTTGGCATGGTGATGGGACTATGTGTGTCCGGAGTTGTGTGAAGAAGTTCGAGCCAAGAAGACACCAAATCCGATAGGCTGGAGAGGACATCCGGACTCGTGGGATGCGTTGCTCGGGTCAAGCCTTGGGAAGAGATTATTCAAAAGAGAAGGATGGAGTCGACTGGGAAGGTTCGGCGGTGCATACTGCGTTCACCTTCGATGAGCGAAAGTGGTTTGATCCCAGAGAGAGAAAGGGGACGAACGGCTTCAAGATTGATCTTATTCGGGACGACTTCCGAAGAAAGATAATGTATACATTGAATCAGCTATTCTCACCACAACGAACTACTTATGTAAGTATCCATAAGGTGAGAATAGTGGAGGGATTCGTCGGTGGAGCAATCAAGATCAATTGGAGAGAAATCTTCACTCGGAATGTGCAAGCGATGGGTTAGAGGCTGCGAACGGGAGAGAAGGGAGTGATCTATATCTCTTCGTTTCTGGTACACATGTATTCGCGTATGGGGTGGTTGACGCCTACGAAAGGAGAAGATATCAAGTGAGCGTGGTCAAGACTTTGGGTGGGCCAAAGCAAGCAATGCAAAGCAGCGGTTCGACAAGAAGTGTGGGACCCCACCAAGACGACGGTGTCGATGAGACCGAAGGAGATAACCCGGAGGCCGGCCGAGCGGTGAGAGAGGACGAAGAGGCCATATTCGAAGGGGAGGACTCGGAGGGACCACAGAGAAGAGAAGCCCCAAAGTAGAGATAATTATGAGCCCAACAAGAAAAGGAGAAAGCCGAAGGAGATTGCGCAACCCGGAAGTCTAGTACCGGCAAGGCATCGCGGCCTAAGGTGAAAGCAACTAAGGTAGAGTGCATAAGAGCCACTTTCTTCGGTGCTACAATTGGCGCTAAGCCGGAGAATGTGGTAGTGCCGCCTCGATGGAGCCGAATGAGATGGGAGGCGCTATATTCGGGGTGGAACCGAAAAGAAGACGGTTACATGGAGCCGATTCTTTGAACCGCATCGGCTCGAGGGAAGAAGGATCAAAAAGAGATTATTAAGCGGTGACGGAGTCTATGGAGCGCCCGAGAAGCGGCGGAAGTGACGAAGGAAGCAGCCGCAGCAAAGCAAGCATACGGAGAAATCTGTAGAATTCGGAGCGCGGAAGTGAAATTTGTTGAGAGGGAGAATGAGAAGCTACACCAGCAATTGAAGAGGGCAAAGCAGCAATTGCATGAAGTTGATGTTGACCGACCAGCTAGACTAGAAGATTTGGCGAGTAGGTGCTCGCAATACCTTTTTGCTCGGTGTGACGATGTGGAGGCTGAAAGGTTGGAACGTTTGACAGTGGCGATGAATACCCCTTGCGATTCGAAGGATCGCAGGAAAGAGATGTACAAAGCCATGGGACGCGAATGCCAGGAAGCGATGCGAGTCCATCAGAAGGAGATCGCAGAGGACATCAGGGAATTGCAGAGGAGCGTTGATGTCTTCACATTGAAGGAAGAGACGTCATCGAAGGAACCTGAAGTGCCCCGTAATTATAGTCGGACGCGATCCGTGTAGGCAACAATTAGGAATAGGTGCGGGTAGATTGTATATATAGGAGTAGTGTTAGAGTAGGATTGTCGCTTTCTTAACAAGTGTTCATTGAGAACCGTAATTGTAATCAGGATAGAACGAAGTGCTCGAGGAGCTGTTGAATATTGCATTCGATTGGCCTTGATTGGTGCGCAATACCTGTGAAGATACCCGGGTATTCGTCCATGAGCAGCAGAATTTCATCGAGGACATCACCTCGGCAACAGCTTGTAAAGGAGTGATCAATTCCCATCAGTAAATCTGGAGTGTAATTTCAATTACATGCGTAATTCTGTGCAATGTAATGGATGGGTAATGGTTTGTTAATCTGACTTAGTGGTCTTGGATTACTCTGTCGCAATACTCTTCGGACCATGCATGTCCAGAGTCTTCAAAAGAAGCATAAACAGCCACATTCGTCGCTGACAGAAAGATAACACCTCATTTCCTTGGGAACGAACTGTAATTGTGTGCAAATGACAAAACCTTTGTGTAACTTGTCTGTTACACCACATTCTCCAGCTTCTGCGCCAACTGTAGCACCGAAGAAAGTGGTTCTTCTACTGCTACCTTAGTTGCTTTCACCTTAGGCCGTGATGCCTTTGGTACTGGACTTCTTGATTGCGCGGTTTCCTTCATCTTCCTCTTCTCACTGCTTGGCTCCGCAATTATCTCCACACTGGGACTTCTCTTCTTTGTGGTCCCCACGGAATCCTCCTTTCCAAATATTGCTTCTTCCTCATCTCTCACTGCCTTGGCTCTCACCTCCGAAGTCATCTCCTGCTAATTCGGTCTCATTGGCGACTGCACACCGTCATCTTGGTGGGGTCCCACACTTCTCATCGAACCACTGCTGCCATTGCTTGCTGCTGGCCCACCCAAAGTGCTGACCACGCTCACTTGATATCTTCTTCTTTCCTGTGGCGTCAACCACCCCATACGCGAATACATGTGTACCAGAAACGAGGAGATATAGATTACTCCCTTCTCTCCCGCTCTCAGCCTCTGTCCCATCGCTTGCACATTCCGAGCGAAGATTTCTCCCCAATTGACCTTGATTGCTCCACCAACGAATCCCTCCACTATCCTCACCTTATGCATACTTACATAAGTAGTTCGTTGTGATGAGAAGAGTTGATTCAATGTATACATTATCTTACTTCGGAAATCGTCCCGAATAAGACCGATCTTGAAGCCGTTTGTACCCTTCCTCTCTCTAGGATCAAACCACTTTCGCTCGTCGAAGGTGAATGCAGTGTGCATTGCCGACCCTTCCCAGTCGACTCCGTCCTTCTCCTTTGAGTAATCTCTTCCCAAGGCTTCTTCCCAAAGCAACGCATCCCACGAGTTTGGATGTCCTCTCCAGCCTATCGGGTTTGGTGTCTTCTTGGCTCGAACTTCTTCACACAACTCTGGGCACACATAGTCCCAACGCCATGCCAGAAACTCTCCCCCCCAAGGTCTTCAAGTGTGCTAATTGTTAAGAAGACTGGGCGCCATTCGGAGAGAGCAACATCAGAAGCTCCGAGAATACACAGAGCAGTTTATCAGCTTGTTAGATAGGATGCCGGCAACCACTCCTAACACAAAACCATATTCGGCGGCCATGGCCATCGAATGGTATGTTTCGGGTTGGGGGAAATTTGACCCTGACCAGGAAACCTTCTGCAGAAGGGCAGACCCAGCCACGGTGGATCTTTGTCATACGAGCAAAGAAGCCTATGAGCTATCCAATATCCATCGGAGCCGACTAAAGGAGAATCGGTCGTCACATAAGGGACGACGGGCTAAGCACCCGAAGACGCCGAAGTCCCTCCAGTAGTGAAGCGTCCACTTCATCCGACAAAAACGAATCCAGTTCCTCATACGAGGACTGGAAACACACCCCGAAGAAGAAGGAAGGGCGCCGGATGAAGCAAGTGGAAACGGGCCGGAAAGGCATCGAGACTAAAGTAGAGGAGCTCACCAAGAGTTTGGAAGAGCTCAAGGTACATTTAGTAAACAACAAAGATAGGAGGAAATCTCCCATGCAGGGGAGAGCTAATGTATGGTGTACCATCTGCAGGAAGCCGGGCCACTCTAACTCTGAGCATTAGTCCAGAGAAGGGTATTCGGCCCAGCAGGTGAAATGGGTACCCGTATGGGACTACGGCCCATACAAAGGCCCCCTAGATGACCAAGTTTACGGCATCCAGGAGGGAGGGAGGGATATACTCCCGTCGGCATCTTCTTCATAGGCAATTGAATTGCCTCACAAGCTCCCGATCGAGTGACTGATTTTCTCTTCATTTTGGCTACTTGACTCGACGCTCGTTCTTGCTCCTCCGCGGCTCGTTACGCTTGTCAATGTTGTTACTAACTGCCCTAATCCGTTTGACGCTTCAGACCTCCTTAACAACTTATTCGTCTTGGCCATCTTTGCGCTTATTTCTCCTATTCGTATTCGGCGATACATACTTCCCCCGAATATCGTTTATTTATGTTCAAAAACAAAAAAAAACAATCTGAAACCTCTAACTATTCTCCTACATTAGGCCACACAGGATACTACCGGCGATATGTCAAGGCTTATGCGACTATCGCAGCACCGGTGATAGCTTTGCTGAAGAAGGAGACAAAGTATGAGTGGTTGACGCTCCACTAACATATATATGAAAGCATGAAGCAAGAATTGGTGCAGGGGCCAACATTAGTTCCACCAGATTGGGAGAAGCCTTTTCATGTAGATGTAGATACGTCCTCCATAGCTATAGGAGTAGTTTTAGGACAATGTGATGCGCAAGGGAAGGATCACCCCATTTATTTTGCAAGCCGCATACTCATAGCAGCTGAGCATAATTATTCCACCACCGAGAGGGAAGCTCTTGGGATGGTGTATGCTATTAGGAAGTTCAGGCACTATCTTCTGGAATACGAATTTGTATTCCATGTGGACCATTACCCTCTTAAGTATTTAGTCCTGAAAGCGGATTTGTCAGGACGAATTGCACGATGGATGTTGTTATTGCAGGAATTCGTATTCATTGTACAGACAAAGAAGGGTATTCATCATACGAATACGGATTTCTTGTCTAGGTTGGAGACCCATATCTGTAACACTAGGGAGGTGAGGAGAGACCACTCGAATAGCCCAAGAAATTCTGAAGTTGAGAGATACCTCAATGGTCTCTCTTTCTCCATATATAGTCCTCAAAAAGGTACAAACAAGATGAGGTTACACAACCACCATCCACTCAATTCCTCGTGGATCGATGACGTGGCGGACATTCCTATGAGCACACGGATTGCTGACGTGTACTCCAACTAACACACCAACTAACACACAAGAAACACAACCTAAAGAGCACACGGATTGCTGACGTGGCACCTTTAGATACTCCACTAATAGTCAACTCAAGACCATCTATCTCCTCCTTGCGTAACCTCTACTTTAGTTCTCCCTAACTAAAGATGGTTACAAATCTCCCTCCTTTTAAGATGCAACGTCCTCGTTGCACACGCATTCAAACTCTTGAACGATCAAAGGTGCATTGGCTAAGTTCTTTGCCGGCTCCCAAGTTGATTCGTATGATGGATATCCCTTCCATTGAACCAAATACTCCGTTTTTGGGTATCTATGACCCCGAATCCATTTTTTGAGAATCTTGTCAACCTCAAATTACTGCTGATCCGCTACCATAGTAGGTAAAGGAGGAGGGTTTGATGGATTTGTGAACTGCTTGGGACGTGGTATATGTTTTCGCAATCGTGACACATGAAATACGGGATGTATTTTCATATGCAACGGGAGCTCTAACTTGTAAGACACCTCGCCGACACATTTCAACACCACAAAAGGACCGATGAATCGAGGGTTAAATTTTGGTGTTCCTACAAGTGACAAATTGGTCGTGGATAGCCAAACTTGATCTCCTTCCTGAAAATTCACCTCCCTGTGATGAGCATCTGCATATTGCTTTTGTCGATTTTGAGCAATTACCAACTTCTCCTTTGCTTGATGCGCCCTTGTGTATGTGCTCCACAAAAAATCATTGATCGCCGCGACTTTGGTTGAAAACTCCTGCCTCTTAGGAATTCCCAACAAACTAGAAGGTGTCAAAGGATGAGCACCATACATCAGATAAAATGGAGACACTTTTGTGGATGCATTAACAGAATTGTTATATGCAAATTCCACTAGAGGCAGAAGAGTATCCCACTCTTGTTGTTCCTCCCAAGTGAATGCTCGCAACATATCCTCTATTGTTCTATTGGCCCTCTCTGTTTGACCATCCGTTTGAGGATGATAGGCTATAGACATTGCTAGCTTTGTTTTGAATAAACCAAACAAGGTTTTCCAAAACAAACTAGTAAAATGAGTTCCTCTGTCTGTGATCAAGACTTTGCTTAATCCGTGATTCACAAAAACTGCATCTAGGTACAGATGAGCAAGTTGTGGTGCCGTCACTGTCTTTGTGGTAGGTCGGATGTGTATCATCTTACTCAATTTATCCACAAAGACCACAACTGAATCATGTCCTAAAGAGGTTTTTGGTAACTCACATACTAGATCCATAGTAACATGTTCCCATCGTTGTTCGGGGAATGGGAAGAGGTTGTAACAATCCCGCTGGTTTTTGATTGCTTGCCTTATTTTGTTGACATTCCATACAACTTCGAACGTATGCCTCCACATCTTTCCGCATCCTTGGCCAAAAGTACACTCGTTGGATGCTCTCCAAAGTCTTTTCAACTCCCACGTGCCCCCTTAATGGTCATATCGTGGCCTTCTGACAATATCATTGTGCGTAAATTTGGATCTTGTGGGATCCATATACGCTGCTCCTGAAATGCTAGACCTCGAACCTTCCTTGCCGTCTGTGCCTGAAGTGCTTTCATGATCTCCTCATCCTCCTTTGTTGCGCCCATCATTTGAGACCACCAAATAACTTGGATTTTCACCTCAGTGATGTTGTTGAGACACGGCATCCGCGTGAGAGCATCTGCAAGTTGTTTCTTTCCCTCGATGTAGACAATCTTCATGTTGAACCGCTGTCTCCATTCTGCCCATCGAATTTGTCGTTTGGAGAGATCTTTCTGAGTTTCCAAATACACCAATGGTTTGTGGTCGGTTTCTACCACAAACTCCTTTGTTTCCCGTAATGCTTCCAATGTTTCGTGGCCAGAACAATGGCTAACTCCTCTCGTTCTGTTGTGTGATAGTTTTGCTCAGCTGCCACCAACTTTCGGGAGAAAAAGGCAACCGGATGCCAACCATCCTCCCACTCCTGTTGAAGAATTCCACCCACTGTTGTACCTGATGCATCAAGAGCCAACTTGATGGGTCTATTCGGATCATACCACTTAAGAATGGGTGCATTCAAAAGTGCATCCTTCAAAGATTGAAAAGCTATCTCTTGTGCCGCTTCCCCATCTCCATTTTTTGACCCTTTCCTAGCATAGATGTTAAGGCTTGGGCAAGGCGTGCAAAAGCTTTAACAAATCTATGATAAAATCTCAGAAGACCTAAAAAACTCTTTAGTTGAGTTTGATCCTTTGGTCTTTGTCCATTTTACGTATGGCTTCTATCTTCTCACTCATCACTTGATTCCCTCCGCCGTGACTCGATGGCCTAAGTAATCTACTTCAGATTTGCCAAACTCACACTTGGAAGCTTTAGCATATAAACCATTCTCTCGCAAAACCCGGAGTACCTCTCGTAAATGTCGCCTATGATCTTCTAAGGTTGTACTATATACCAAAATATCATCCAAAAGACAATAACAGATTTGTCTAAATAAGGACGAAAGATATCATTCATGAGACCCATAAATGTTGCAGGAGCGTTGGTGAGACCAAAGGGCATCACTAGATACTCAAAGTGACCGTATTCTAGTACGAAAAGTCGTCTTATGAACATCTTCATTAGCAATTCGAATCTGGTTGTACCCGCTCCTCAAATCCAATTTGGTGAAGTACTTGGCTCCTTGAAGTTGGTCAAACAAATCATCCATTCTTGGTAATGGATATTTGTTCTTGATGGTATGTTGATTGAGTGCTCGATAGTCAATGCACATTCGCATACTCCCGTCCTTCTTCTTCACGAACAAAGACAGGGGGCTCCATAAGGTGAAATGCTTCGGTTGTATGAATCCCTTTCTCAACATCTCCTCCACTTGAGCTTTACATTCCTCCAACTCATTTGGAGCCAAACGGTATGGAGCTTTGCACGTTGGATTGCTTCCGGGTATCACCTCAATCTTGTGATCTACACGCCTTATGTGGCAACCTGCCCGGTAGATCATCTGGGAAGACATCCTGATACTCTGTAATAATATCGCTCAATGATTCCGGAATGTATAGATTGTCCTTAGAACCAACAACATCTCTTATAAGTCCCAAGAAACATACATCACCTCTAGAAATGGCAGTCTTACCAATCACAAAGAGAGGTAAGCTTCTATTCTGATATCTACTTCTATCTCCGTAAATCTTCCATCCACCATTTTTTACTACTTTCTTTCTCCAATCTACCTCCGGATTGTATTGCTCCATCCACGGCATTCCTAGGATGACATCATATCGAGCTAATCGGATTACTCTCCATTCAATCTCTTCCTGGTACCTGCCTATGGCTAGTTGTACACTCCGTGCTAATGTTTCAATTGGTTCAGTTTGGCCATTTGGCAACTCCACTTCCTCACTCACATCCTTCATCAAACTCAATCCTAATTTCATTGCAAATGGATCGTGATAGAAAGTTTTACATTTGCTCCGGGATCAATTAGGACTCTCACCTTGTGTCCTTCCATCATCCCATCTGTGACAATCAATCGTGCTTGTTTCTTGCTCCCTCCATGAGCTTCCAATCGTTGTCTTCTTCCAACCCCGCCTTTTCTTCGTTTAGTGGAACCAGTAAGGCCGCGAGGCAAGTTTACTGGTGATCTTCGTTTCCCTACAAGATCTCATCTTCATTGTCGCGTCTCCCTTCCTTCCATATTGTTGAAAGGCCTTCGCAACATAGGTCTTCCTCCGGGTGGTCCTGATCGAGTTCTACAGAACTTGGCAATGTGACCTATCCTCCCACATGTATAGCATTGACGATTGTCACGAACCGCCATTCCTCCTCGATTAACTGTTCCATTATTTGCAGGAAGATCCGGCACATTTGGAATAAATGGTCGACGATTATCACCTCCATACCTAGGCGGTGGTCCTCGTGGTGGTGCATATCCTTCTCTACGTCGAAGGTTTCCCAACTCCATGGGTGTTGGGCCAAATGGTTCTCGAACATTGCTTGATGGTTCACCGTGTGTGATCCCATAAGCACCCGAAATCCGTTGAGCAATTGCAATTGCTTCATTCACTGTGGATGGATTACTTACCATCACCTCCTTTCGCACTCTCCTTCTTCAGACCTCGTTTGAAGACATCTAAGGCTTCTGCTCCCACTCATATCCATAATGGATACTTGAAGATCACGAAATTCTTCAATGTATTCATGTATGCCTCCTTTCTGCTTCAAATCCCACAACTTCATTCTCGCGGTTTGAAGGGAATCCACCGCTTGAAAGTTCTGAAGAAGTCCCTCTTGCATCCCACTCCATGAAATAGAAGCACCTCGTTCTGAAAGCATTCGTTCCCATGTAGTGTACCATGTAAGAGCCTTATCCATGAGGTAAGACCGCATGAACATTCCTGCAGTAGTAAAATCAGAAACATGAAAATGTGATAGATGTATATTCATCCTCATGATCCATCCCTCCAAAACTCCCATGGCCCTACTGCCCTTGTAGGCTTCCACCTTACATGACTTTCCCATCCGAATTAAGAGATTGGCTTGATCTTCCATCTCTTGAAGTCTTCTCCTATTTGCCTCTTCGTTGGCAATAGCGATAGCCGCTATGGGTTGGGGTTGAGTCTCTTGTATCGGAGTTTCCACTTCCATCTCACCAACTCTCTCTCTCTCTCTTCTCACTCTCTAATGCCGAGATCTTGTCCTCCATGGCTTGTTGCTTTGTATGTCCATCTACAATAGCTTTTCTTAACTCTTTCATTTCTATCATGATTGAGTTCGAACTTCACTCATAGAAACCGACGCCCATGCTTCTCCACCACTCAAACTAATACAATGTAAGTATAATAACAATCCAATCTCTCAAAATAGGGATCACAAAAGGCCGAGGTGATCCTATTACATTTCTATAGTACTCTTCACCATAATTCCTAACAATAAAAGTCCCTCCATACTCTCTTACGTCGGTAAATTGTTCTAATTTCTACATACGTGTTGAACGGAACCGTGCGGGTGGTTCACGATTCAAATCCATCCAACATTCAGTATAGAATGTAAATGGTACAATCCCACGTTTCTCCATAACTGACAATCAGAAGTATCATTGGTATTGGTGATGCCATCACTCGAGCCATAAAATCTGCACCCCAATTTGCCACAAAGGTACACTCTCGAAAACATCCTTCTCCATGAATCGAATATGGATGTTGAATAGATTGGGAAATGGAAAGTTCGGTACAGATTTCCCTCGCACATCCATACCGCAGCAGCCCACGATTTTCCCTTTCCCCTTACCCTACATGCGGATCAATGACCCCGCCAGCCTCTATAAAACTCTCAAGAACTTAAAGTTATCATCATGATCTTGCTATTCCAAGAGGGGTAGTCCACACTCAAGGAAAGAGCAAGTTATTTCTGATACCATTGTAACACTAGGGAGGTGAGGAGAGACCACTCGAATAGCCCAAGAAATTCTGAAGTTGAGAGATACCTCAATGGTCTCTCTTTCTCCATATATAGTCCTCAAAAAGGTACAAACAAGATGAGGTTACACAACCACCATCCACTCAATTCCTCGTGGATCGATGACGTGGCGGACATCCCTATGAGCACACGGATTGCTGACGTGTACTCCAACTAACACACAAGAAACACAACCTAAAGAGCACACGGATTGCTGACGTGGCACCTTTAGATACTCCACTAATAGTCAAGTCAAGACCATCTATCTCCTCCTTGCGTAACCTCTACTTTAGTTCTCCCTAACTAAAGATGGTTATAATATCCCAAGCAACACTGTAGCTGACGATTTTCCCGATGAACAATTTTTCCAACTCGCAGAGTACAAGGAGACGCAATATTTTGAGTTGTATTATTACTTGCGTTCCTTAGAAATACCGGAGGGTCTGACACCTGAGCAGAGGACAGTATTCATCCATAAGGCTGCTTCGTATCAGCTGGAGAAAGGGCTATTATTTAGAATGGGGGCGGACGAGGTACTTCGGAGATGTTTGGAGCCGTACGAAGTCCGAAGAGTGATTAGAGCCATGCACGAAGAAGCGGCTGGAGGCCATTACGCTCTACGGAATACAATGAAGAAGATTCTCGCAACGGGGTACTAGTGGCCGATCATGTACAAGGACGTGCACCAGTTTATCTAGAAATGCGATGCGTGCCAACTGACGGGGAGACCGACACCAACCACTCGATGGCCGTTGAAACCTATTCTACCACTAGCACCTTTTGAGAAATGGGGGATAGATTTCGTGGGACCGATTTTGCTAGCTAGTCGAGGCACCAGTGAGCGGTATATTCTGGTAGCGACGGACTATGCTACGAAGATGGTTGAAGCAGTGGCAACCCGAAGAGATGATGCGAAGACAGTGGCGGAGTTCTTCTTTAGCCAAGTCATTTGTCGATGTAAGTGTCCCTTGGAGCTCGTTAGCGATAGGGGAACTCATTTCTTGAATAACTTAATTGAGGAACTCACCATGTATTTCCAAATTAAGCATCGTAAAACCACACCTTACAACCCGAAGGCGAATGATCTGACTGAGAAATCTAATGGTTTGTTGTGTAAGATTCTGAATAAGGTGACAGTCAGTCATATCTATGATTGGGACACCAAAGTGCCAACGGCGTTATGGGCGTTTCGGACGGCAGAGAAGATCACAACTTAGCAAACGCCGTTTTACTTAACGTATGGCATGCATCCCATCATGCCAGTGGAATTTGAGGTGCCTTCGTACCGTATCCTAGTAGAGGACGGTTGGGAGAAGAGGAGAGCCAACTGCATAGGTTGTTGATGCTTCCACAGTTGGAAGAAGACTGCGAAGACTCTGAGGAGTTGACAAAGCAGATTTAGGCTCAACGGAAAGAGCAGTATGACGCGGCACTTCGCACCACTTCGGTGGTAGCTAGCGACAAGGTCTTATTGTACAACAGCCGATACATGAAGTTCCCGGGGAAGTTGCATCTCCAATGGATGGGGCCCTATGTGGTCAAAGAAGTTTTTGACAACGGTTCGTTACAGCTGTTGGATTTAGAGGGGGCGGTATTTGCTACCCGAGTGAATGGCTGGAGAGTGAAGAGATATTATGATTGAAGCTGTTTGGAGGGGCGCTCACATTTAAGGACGGACGTATGTAGGAGCATAGTTCTTAGGATAAATATGATTTTTTTTGGTTTTTGTGAATAAAGAGTTATATTTGGATTCTCATGAGGGTATTCGTCCGAATATATATTGGTTAGATATGAATACCATTAGGGAGTTCACACGATTGAATTGCGAGGGAATTTAAGCGCCCGTTTGGGTGCCGGATTGAAGAATTGTCGAAAGAAGGTCGATGCCAAGAACTTGCGGAGCGGCCGAAGCAAGAAAAGATAGCTGCAATGTCGAAGCGTCGAACCATGGGAGTTCTAGTAGGAAGAAGTGTGACAATGGGGAGAATTTGACCGCTTATCTTGATGGCAAATTGGACTCCGGCGGAGTTGCTGAGGTTGAAGAACCTCGGTGGAGCGTTTCTGTCATGGCAATGGGATTATGTATGCCCGGAGCTGTGCGATGAGGAGGATGATGTGTTGTGCGATGTCTTCAAGAGGAAGGTCACTCTTACCCTAAATTAGCTTTTTTCACCGTAGAGAATAACGTACGTAAGCATGCATAAGGTGAGGATTGTAGAAGGGTTCATCGGCGGAACTATTCGGATGAACTAGGGGGAGATCTTCTCAAAGAACGTACATGCGATGGCGACTAAGCTAAGAGAAGACGATAAGAGTGTAGTCTATCTCTCGTCTTTCTTTGTACATCTGTACGTGAAGCTGGAGTGGTTGACGCGTAGGAGAGGCAATTGTACCGATTGGAGAGTGGACTATCGGACCTAGACAAAGACATTGACAGTGCTAGCAGCAGGTCGACGAGGAGTCTAGGAACGAGTGCACTTCCTGAGCTGAAGAGAACTGGAGAAGTCAGGCCGGCTGTGCAAAGTAAGCCTGATTCGGATTCGGACCTTGAAGTGATTGGTACTTCAAGGAAGAGGAAGAGAGTAGTGTAGGACAGTCCACTAGCCACTTTGACAATTCGCAAAGATGTAAGGAAGAAGAAGGTGGAGGAAGTAGTGACGCCGAAGACCTCTTGATCAAAGATGATGTCAGTGAAGCCGGGGCCAAAAGCGTCGAAGGAAATTGCAAAGCCCATGGCCTCGGTGCTATAGCTATCGCAGAAGTTGGAAGCTGTGGTGGTCCCAGTATTGTTAGAGCTGAACAAGATGGGACCGATGTATATGCCAGGATGGGACCCTCAAGCCGATGGGTACATGGATTTGATTCAGATGATGAACCGGCTGGCTTTGGGGAAGGAAGACCAATTCATTACAGTTCGAGAGTTGACAGAGAATGTGGACAAGTTGTCCAAAGAGAAGATTGAACTAGAGCAGAAGGTTCAGGAGGCGAAGAAGGCCTACGAAGAGATCTGCCGTATTCGGGGTGCGGAGATTCATTTTGTGGAGAAGGAGAATGCCCAACTTCGGGAGACGGTGCAGGACCGGAAGCGAAGACTAATTCAGGTGGATGTGGAGGCGCCTGCAAAGTTGGAGAACCTCGCTAACAGATGTGTGTAGCATTTGTTCACACGGTTTGATCGACTTGAAGCGCAGCGGTTAGAGCAGTTGGTGGTAGCAATGGAGAACCCCGGCGACTCAAAAAATAGGAGGAAGGAGATGTATAAAGCGTTGGGTCGAGATTTCAGGGAAGTCATGGCTCTTCATCGACAGGAGATTGCGGCAGATGTACAGGAAATGCAGTTAGGAATCGATGCATTCACGCAAGCAGTTGAGGTGCAATCGAGCGGCTTAGATTAGAGTAGCAGACTTAGGAGAGAGCGATCCGTGTAGGAGCAGTTAGGAGTAGCAGTTAGGACATTCATTATAAATATTCGTAGGAAATAAAGTGATGGGATCTTTTCATCTTTGCAAGTGTCCAATCTGTTGGGCTGCAAATTGTAGTCAGGGTAGAACGAGCACTCGAGGAGCTAGTGTATGCAGGCTGGCATTGTGTTGATTGATTCGTTTATCCGTGAAGTTACCCAGATATTCGTCCATGAGCGAATTCTCTCTGTAGCCATCAGAAGTACTCTGTAGGGTGTTTCACCTAGACGCAAACTTGTAATGAGAGAAATCCCCATCCTGAAGTAAAGCAATCATTGAAATCAACTTGCTGTTGTATGTGAAATTGTTGTTGTGATGGGATTGTGAAGGAATTGAGTTGAATCAATTGCCTTCTTTGTGAGTCACTCTTCGGATCCTACAATCCAGAGTTGGAAAGATGTCTAAATGCATGTTTCTCTTCTTTGCTAGTGTGGTTTGATCCCTCATTCCCTTGGAAACGAATCAATCTATATGAATTGGGACTTGGTAATGCATACCCGTGCTATTACAGGATGCATCCGTCTATGAAGGGGGAGTCAAAGATCATGTCTACGATATCCAAGAAAATGGGAATATTCCGATACCACCAGTGCATATACCCCGATAATCACTAATGGAAATGACAACTATGGTATCCCAACGGAAGCTGAGAGGTCCCGTCGCAGCGCAAATCCGATCCAATGCATGTTTCAATTGTGGAACGGTGGCCCATTGATCATCCCAATGCCCCCAACCTCGTCGCCGAATTCCTTACCAACCGATGTGCCAGAACTGCTGAAGTCCAGGGCACACCAACGTAGAATGCAAACAACAATCCCAACCACGTGTAGAGTCTGAGCGTCAGGTTCGTTACTCCCCCAAAGCAGGATGTGGGCGTAAATCAGATGACAGTAGAAGAACGGCCTCTACCTATGGGCACCGAATGGCCCGAAGAAGTGACTAATGTGCTGAATGTCACAACCCGAAGTGAAACCCAAAGGGAGGTTCCACCAAGAGGAATCAAGATCAAGATCAAGAAGCCAAAGAAGTCGGCAGTGCCTACGGGTAGCGGAGATACACTTAAGGAAGTAGCTATCCCCATCATCCGGAGGGCTACCCATGCATCGGCCATGACATCCTTCCCAAAAGATATTCGGGCTGAAGTAGAAGGGTACTTGCACGAATTGAACTCATAAGTAAAGACGCCAGAAGCCAAGCGAGAGGCCAAGGTAATAACCAAGATGAGTACGCAACCAACGGCATCGGACTACTACTATCCGGTGGTTGACCTTGCCACTGTCAAAGCAAACATTACCATAAAGCAGCTCCTTGACGATAATAAGAGCTACAAGAAAATGCTGATATAGGCGTTAAGGGCCGGGAAGTCTCTGTCCCTAAGAAACATGAAATTGCCAGAGGTATACTCTGTCAAGCAAGAAGACATGGGAGCCCCTGAGATCAAAATCAAAATTGCAGGATGCATGTTGAAGTCAGTATCCATTGATTCAAGGTCAGGCGTCAAAATAATGACCGAAGATAGGGCCCAAGCCCTGGGATATATCAAGTTTGAGGCAACACCCATGGTGTTACGACTGGCTGATTAATCGCGAACAAGCCCGGTGGATATTCTCCGTGAAATGTTGACCCAAATAGGCGGAGTGTCTTTTCTCCTCATCTACATCGTGCTTAAACCATAGGAGGAGAGTGGATATAAAGTACTCTTGGGCCGACCCTGGTTGTATGGTGCCAAGGTAACTACGAGCTGGCAAAAGCGTACTCTAACCTTTTTTGATCCGACTTCACCTATGGAAAGGACGGTGACTATTTCTTGGAGTGAGCCCAAGTACCAAGGGGAGACTGCCTCACACTCTAGGGTCACTGATCCCAGTGAAGATGACAGTGAGACGGACTCGGATAGTGCAGAAGACGTTCAGGTGCACTATCTGGAATGTTACGAGGTGGAGGAAGAGCTACTGGACCTCGAGGACGACGAATAGCAATTACTGATCAGTATGGGGCAAAGCGAGGCTAGGCACACTGATGGCGTCATTGGGCCAGATGCATTCAAGAAAATTAGCATAATGCAAGGACGAATCCTACGGGTAAAGAAAGAATTGGATAATCAAGACTTAACTAGGCTGGTAAGATTGCTAGCCAAATACTGTGACGTATTCGCCTGGAAGATCGATAATATGAAAGGCATCCTTGGGCACTTGGGAGAGCATCGCATAGACCTCTTAGAGGGAGCAGTTATAGTAAGACAACGTCAGTATTGGTTAAATCCGAAGTACTCTTTGTTGGTTAAAGATGAAATTGATAAATACCTGCAAGCAGGCATTATTTACCCGTGTTGAGCAGTGAATGGGTCGCACCAATTGTGATTGTACCTATGAAAAATACTGGCAAGATTCGGGTGTGCCAAGACTTCCGGAAGTTGAATGCAGCCACGAAAAAGAATCATCATCCGTTACCTTTCACTGATGCAATTTTGGACCATGTGGTTGGGCATGAATGCTATAGCTTCTTGGATGGGTTTTCAGGGTATAACCAAGTGTCTATCCTTATAGACACTTGAGGAGGATAAAGATGAAACTACCTTCACCATAGATTGGGGCACTTATGCATACCATCAAATGCCGTTTGGGTTGTGCAATGCACCCACTACGTTCCAACGAATGATGACGCACATCTTCCATGACTAGCACAAATTCTTAGAGATTTTCATCGATGACTTTTGTGTCTTCGAGACCCGGGCTGAGCACCTTGACCATTTGCAATGAACTTTTCAAAAGTGTCGTGATAGTCAGTTGGCCTTGCACCCGGAGAAATGCTATTTCATGATGACCAAAGGTATTTTGCTAGAACATCAAGTATCAGCCCAGGGCATTGAGGTAGATCGGGACAAGATTCAAGTGATCACGGCCCTTATGTCCCCTAGGAATATTCCAGAACTTTGGACCTTTTTGGAACATACCGAGTACTATTGCCGCTACATGAAAGCCTACGCCACTATACTAGCGCCTTTGACCGCCCTGCTTAAGAAAGAAACTATATATGAATGGATCCCCAAGCACCAGCAGTCGTTCAAACAAATAAAGATTGAATTAATTCAATCACCAACCTTGGTACCGCCAGACTGGGAGAAAACTTTTCACATCGACTCGACACTTCATCCATAGCCATCGGAGTGGTCTTGGGACAGCAAGAAGTTCAAGGGAAGGATCATCCCATATTGATAACAGCCGAGCAAAATTATTCCACAATAGAGCGAGAAGCTCTCGGAATGCTCTATGCAGTGCGGAAATTTCAACATTACTTGCTCGGATATGAATTCGTCTTTCACGTGCACCATTACCCCTTGAAATATTTGGTCCAAAAGGCCAATTTATCGGGGCATTTGGCCCGATGGATGTTGCTATTACAAGAATTTGTCTTCACCATGCAAACCAAGAAGGGAATTCACCATACCAATACGGACTTCCGATTCCGGTTAGAAACTCGTCTTCCGTAGGGTAAAGTGGCAGATGACTTCCCGGATGAAGATTTTTTCCAGCTCACAAAGTACACGGGGATGTAGTACTTTGACGTGTATCGATACCTATAGAAAATCGAAATGCCTCACGAATTGACACCCGAACAACAGATGGTATTCGTTCATAAGGCGGAGCCTTATCAGTTAGAACGAGGTATATTGTTCCGAATGGGGGCGGACGAGGAACTCCAAAGATGCTTAGAGCCCTATGAGGTTCATCGGGTCATTAGTGCCATGCATGAGGAAGCTGCGGGAGGTCGCTATGCTTTATGAAATACGGTGAAGAAAATTCTGACTGCATGGTATTGGTGGCCGATCATGTACAAAGATTCGCACGCTTTTATTCAAAAGTGTGATGTCTGCCAAAGAATCGGGAAGCCCACCCAAACCACACGATGGTCTTTGACGCCTTTACTAGCATTGGCACCTTTTGAGAAATGGGGGATCAACTTCGTCGGACCCATTTCACCGGCAAGTTGAGGCACAAGGAAACGGTATATTCTGGTGACCACGGATTACGCTTCAAAGATGGAGGGGGCGATGGCCACATGTAGGACCCTAGTTAGGAATTTTAAGCTTTTTTTTGTTTTCCAGAATAAAATGCATGATATTCGGCGAAATTGAGTATTGACGAATACGAATTGCTCCCATTGGATCCAAAATGGAGCAATTGCTTTCGGTTAGGGTAAAGTTGTAACTGTATCGTTGAGCAGTGGCGGGCGCAGAACCAACTGAGTGACACGATGAAGAAGCAAGTGGCATTGCGATCGGGAGCACAGGAAGCTATTTGATTACCCCCTCCGCAGAAGATGGCGAGCGTAATTAGACCTCGGGTGCCAAAACTGGACTGGATAGTGGAAGAATTGAAACAATTGGGCGGAGCATTCCTAGCATGGCGATGGGACTATGTGTGTCCGGAGTTGTGTAAAGAAGTGAAGGTCAAGAAAGTTGCCAATCCGATTGGATGGAGAGGTTACCCCGATTCCTGGGATGCGATTCTATGGGCGGAAGCATTGGGCCGGGATTATGCGGTAGACAAGGATGGCATCGACTGGGAAGAATCGGCATTGCATACAGGATTCGACTTTGATGAGTCCAAGTGGTTTGATCCTCGAGGAAGGAAGGGGACCAACGGGTTGAAGATTGATTTGATTAAAGATGATTTCCGACGGAAGATCATGTATACGTTGAATCAACTATTTTCACCCCAGAGAATTACTTACGCTAGCATGCATAAGGTCAACATAGTAGAAGGATTCGTTGGAGGAAAGATCAAAGTCAACTTGGGAGAAATATTCGCTCGGAATGTGCAGGCTATGGGACAGAAGTTGAAAGTAGGAGAGAAGGGAGTAGTGTACATTTCCTATTTTCTGGTACACATGTACTCAAGGATGGGGTGGTTAACTCCAAGGGAAAGAGTGAAGTATCAGTTGGATGAAGAGAATGTTTTGCGAGAGCCGAATATGAGTGAAGCCAGTAGTGGATCAACGAGAAGCATGGGTCCTGAAGAAGGAAGCAATTTGCAATCACCAGTTGCAGGCGAGATGCATTCGCATTTGAGTTGGATGAAGTAATGCGGGGACTTGAGGAAGCTGTATTCGGAAGAGAGGATTCAGCAGGGACTTCGGGGAAGAGAGTGCGAAGTCCGAGTGTAGAGGAAGTTCGAACGCTGGTAAATAAGAAGCGGAAGTTAAAGGAGATTGTTAAGCCAAGGAGCCCGGTGCCAAAAGTATCGAGGCCTAAGGTGAAGGCATCCAAAGTAGATGGTGGAGAACCGCTCTCTTCGGTGTTGCAGTTGGCACAGAAGTTAGAAAATGTTGTGGTTCCTGTTCTCATGGAATTGAACGAGATGGGAACAAACTATATTTAGGGGCGGAATCCTCAAGAAGACGGTTACATGGAACTCATTCAGTTAATGAACCGCATTGCAACAGGAAAGAAGGACCAGACCCAGACTATTAAGCAGTTGACAGAGTCGGTGGAGCGTCTGGAGAAGGAGAAGGCAGAAGCACAACATGAAGTGACAGCAGCGAAGAAGGCTTATGGGGAGATTTGCAAAATCCGAGGAGCAGAGTTGAAGTTTGTGGAAGTCGAGAATGAGTGGCTTCGGAATCAATTGAAGGAGGTGAAGCGCCAGCTGCACGAGGTCGATATAGAGAGACCAGCTAGATTAGAAGTTTTGGCTAGTAAGTGTGCAAAGAATCTTCTTGCCCGGTGTGATGATGTGGAAGCTGATCGACTGGAGACATTGACCACGGCAATGAACACTCCTGGCGATTTGAAGGAGAAACGAAAGGAGATGTACAAAGCGATGGGTCGTGACTGTCAGGAAGCGATGCGAATTCATCAGAGGGAGATCGCAAAAGACATCAGAGAGTTGCAAATTAGCGTTGATGCTTTTGCTTGGCGTGAAGAGACATCATCGAAGGATGCAACAGATCTCCGAAGTTGTAGTCGGACACGATCCGTGTAGGTAGCGATTCGGATAGGACGTTAGAATTGTGTATAAATAGGACTAGAGTAGTTAGTAGAGACATCTTCAATTTGCAAGAGAAAAGACAGATTTGTTCCCTGTAGCCAGGGTAGAACGGAAACTCTCAAAGCCGAGCAGAGATCGCGATGACCTACCTGACTGGAGATCGGATTCTTGTGAAGATACCTAGGAATTCGTCCCATGAGTTTGGCTATCGACGATTTCACCGGGAGAACTTCAGCGAGCTTACGCCTGGTGAATGTCACCTCTTGTAATTGGGATCACCCAATCTTAGTAAAAGGATTCCTTCTGAAATTTCTTGGCACTTTATGTCTTGATGGGTTTTTAAGTTATGAATTGATTCCACTCTTCGGACTGTGATTGTCCAGAGTTGATTTAAGAAGTCTAAACACACCTATTACCCACTTGATATTCGGTTAACATCCCATTCCCTTGGGAACGAATCAATAAACACTACAACTACTCACTTCTGATGTAACCTTGTTGTTACACCACACGAAGAGATAACGCGAAGACCGTGGCAGAATTTTTTTTTAATCAAGTTATCTGTAGATATGGTTGTCCACTAGAGCTTGTCAGGGATAGGGGCACTCATTTCTTAAACATCTTGATTGAGGAGCTCACCACCTACTTCCATATCAAGCACCGGAAGACCACTCCATACAACCCGAAGGCAAATGACCTCACGGAAAAATCCAACAGATTATTATGCAAACTTTTGAATAAGATTACAGTGAATCACATCTATGACTGGGATACGAAGGTGCTAGCGGCTTTTTGGGCTTTCCGTACCGCCAAAAAGATCACTACGGCACCCTATCACCCCGGTGGAATTTGAAGTTCCCTTGTATAGAGTCTTGGTGGAAGACCGATTGGCTGTGGAGGAAAGCCACTTGCAGCGCTTACTCACGCTCGGCCACCTGGAAGAGTCGTGTGTGGAAGCGGAGGAATTAACCAAGCAAATTCAGGCCAAATGAAAGGAGAAGTATGACGCAGGGTTGCGTGTTACTAAGGTGGTAGCCGGCGATAAAGTGCTCATGTATGACAATCGCTACATGAAGTTTCCAGGGAAGTTGCATCTTTGATGGATGGGACCTTACGAAGTGAAGGAAGTCTTTGCCAATGGCTCTGTATAGTTACTGGACTTGGAGAGGGACCTCTTTGCTACCCGCGTCAACAGGTGACGCATAAAGAACTATTATGAGTAGTGATGTTCGCCGGGCGCTCATAGCTAAGAGCGGACGTATGTAGGCGCATAGTATACAAAGATTGTAGAAATTTTTTGTGATTTTTGAAATAAAGAGTCATATTTGGCGGAATATGAAATTCCTTCCTATAAATAAGGTGAATTAGGACCAAATGAAGATAGGATAACTAATCGCACGCACGTAGGAAGAAACGGAAGAAGCCACAACGCCATAACTAATTCAATTTCAAGAAATGGGAACGCAACCACGAGCAAACGACTGATAGGGAGTCCAACATCGAGATATCAAAGAGAACGGAAACCGCCATGACGGGAAGAAAAGGAACTGTAGTACCACCAGTCAAGAAGATGACTATGGGGAGGATTCGGCCACTTATCGTAATAGTTGATTGTACGTCGGTGGAGTTGCTGCGATTGAAGAATCTGGGAGGTACTTTTTTATGGTGGAGATGGGATTTCATCTATCCTAAACTATGTGAGGAAGTGCGCCGAGGCAAAGCTGTTCACACGGTAGGATGTTGACCGCAGCCAGAGAAATGGGATGTGAATATGTGGGTTAATGCCTTGGGACGCTCGTATGAGAGAGAGAAGGATGGGGTCGACTAGGAAGGATCGGCTGTACATACAAGTTTCACATTTGATGAATCGAAGTGGTTCAACCCTAGGGAGAGGAAGGGTACGAATGGCTACAAGTTTGATTTAATCAAGGATGTTTTTCGACGTAAGATGGCTCTCACCTTGAACCAGCTATTCTCCCCTCAACGCACTACTTACGTCAGTATGCATAAGATGCGTATCGTGGAAGGATTCATCAGAGGAACGATCAAAGTGAACTGGGGAGAAATCTTTGCTCGAAATGTTTAAGGGATGGGGTTTAAGGTCAGGATAGTAGAAGGATTCGTCGGAGGAAAGGTCAAAGTCAACTTGGGAGAAATATTCGCTCGGAATGTGCAGGCTATGGGACAGAAGTTGAAAGTAGGAGAGAAGGGAGTAGTGTACATTTCCTCTTTTCTGGTACACATGTACTCAAGGATGGGGTGGTTAACTCCAAGGGCAAGAGTGAAGTATCAGTTGGATGCAGAGAATGTTTTGAGAGAGCCGAATATGAGTGAAGCCAGTAGTGGATCAACGAGAAGCATGGGTCCTGAAGAAGGAAGCAATTTGCAATCACCAGTTGCAGGCGAGATGCCTTCAGACGAGTTGGATGAAGTAATGCGGGGACTTGAGGAAGCTGTATTCGGAAGAGAGGATTCAGCAGGGACTTCGGGGAAGAGAGTGCGAAGTCCGAGTGTAGAGTAAGTTCGAACGTTGGTAAATAAGAAGCGGAAGTTAAAGGAGATTGTTAAGCCAAGGAGCCCGGTGCCAAAAGTATCGAGGCCTAAGGTGAAGGCATCCAAAGTAGATGGTGGAGAACCGCTCTCTTCGGTGTTGCAGTTGGCACAGAAGTTAGAAAATGTTGTGGTTCCTGTTCTCATGGAATTGAACGAGATGGGAACAAACTATATTTAGGGGCGGAATCCTCAAGAAGACGGTTACATGGAACTCATTCAGTTGATGAACCGCATTGCAATAGGAAAGAGGGACCCACCAGCATCAAGGCGCTTGACAGATTCGGTGGGGCGTCTGGAGAAGGAGAAGGCAGAAGCACAACAGGAAGTGACAGCAGCGAAGAAGGCTTATGGGGAGATATGCAAAATCCGCGGAGCAGAGTTGAAGTTTGTGGAAGTCGAGAATGAGCGGCTTCGAATCAACCCTAAGGAGGTGAAGCGCCAGTTGCACGAGATCGATGCGGAGAGACCAGCTAGATTAGAAGTTTTGGCTAGTAAGTGTGCGAAGTATCTTCTTGCCCGGTGTGATGATGTGGAAGCTGATTGATTGGAGGCCTTGACCACGGCGATGAACACTCCTGGCGATTCGAAGGAGAAACGAAAGGAGATGTACAAAGCGATGGGTCGTGACTGTCATGAAGCGATACGAATTCACCGGAGGGAGATCGCAGAAGATATCAGAGAGTTGCAAATCAGCGTTGATGCTTTCGCCTTGGCGTGAAGAGATATCATCGAAGGGTGCAACTGATCTCCGAAGTTGTAGTCGGACGCGATCCGTGTAGGTAGCGATTCAGATAGGACGTTAGAATTGTGTATAAATAGGACTAGAGTAGTTAGTGGAGATATCTTCAATTTGCAAGAGAAAGTCAGGATTTGTTCCTGAGTAGCCAGGGTAGAACGGAAACTCTCGAAGCCGAGCAGAGATCGCGGTGGCCTACCTGACTGGAGATCGGATTCCTGTGAAGATACCCAGGAATTTGTCCCATGAGTTTGGCTATCGACGATTTTGCCAGGAGAACTTCAACGAGCTTACGCCTGGTGAATGTTACCTCTTGTAATTGGGATCATCCAATCTTAGTAAAAGGATTCCTTCTGGAAATTCTTGGAACTTTATGTCTTGATGGGTTTTTAAGTTATGAATTGATTCCACTCTTCGGACTGTGATTGTCCAGAGTTGATTAAAGAAGTCTAAACACACCTATTCCCCACTTGATATTCGGTTAACACCCCATTCCCTTGGGAACGAATCAATAAACACTACAACTACCCAATTCTAATGTAACCTTGTTGTTACACATCCAAGGAGAGGCGACTGTACAGGGTGGAGTCTGGGTTGTCCGATTTGGAGGACAAAGACGATAGTAGTGAGTCCACTAGGAATGTAGGTGCCACTATTCCTGTAGTGGACAAACCTCCGAAGGTGATCAACACACATCCTAGGGCCTCAGCATCGGAAGAGGTAGTTGTTGAGGTTCCACAGAAGCAAAAGAGACCAGTGGTGGACAGTCCTCCCAAGCGTGTACCTCAGAAGAAGAAGGCAATCAATCAGGCGAAAGATAATAATGGTGTTACCGGCGGTGTCAAGACTGAAGGTGAAAGCCTCGAAGGAGATAGCTGAACCTCTTGCTTCTGTTTTGCAGTTATCTCAGAAGTCGGAAGCGGTGGTGATTCATGTCTTGATGGAGTTAAATGAGATGGGCCTAGGCTACATGCCAGGATGGGACCCGCAAGTTGACGAGTACATGGATCTAGTGCATATGATGCACCGAATAGCAAGTCAAAAGATGGATGAAACCCATGTGGTACAGCAGTTAACCGAGAGTGTGGAGAGGTTGACCAAGTAGAAGACTGAATTGGAACGGGAGGCTGAGAAATCTAAAAGCGCATACGGGAAAATTTATAGAGTTCAGGGCGTAGAGATCCGGTACGTGGAGAGGGAGAATCTCCAGCTTCAGGAAAAGATGTGAAGTCTGAAGCGACACCTGAATCGAGTGGATGTGGAGGCACCGGCTCGATTGGAGACCTTGGGAAACAAGTGTGTGCAACATCTCTTTGTGAGATGTGATGAAGAAGAGTTGCGGGGATTGGAGAAGCTAGTGGAGGTGATGGAGAACCTAGAGGATTCAAAGGAGAAGCGCAAAGAGATGTATTGAGCGCTAGGAAGAGAATTCAGGGAAGCAATGTGTCTGCATTGGGAGGAGATTGCAGCCAACATCCAAGAGTTGCAAGTAGGAATCGACGTGTTTATTTGGGAGTTGGAGGCGTGATCAAGCGGTGTAGGTAGCTTGCGTAGGATTAGGAGGAGTCGATCTGTGTAGGCAACGTTTAGGAGTAAACACTAGGAATCTGTATAAATAGACGTAGGAATAAAGAGAAGGGGATCTCCTTTCTTGCAAATGTTCGTCTGATTGAACCGCAATTGTAGTCAGGGTAGAACGAGAACTCACGAAGCTGGTGCGTGCCACGTGCAACAACCTAGAGTGGCGCTGAATACCTGTGAAGTTACATGGGTATTTGCCCATGAGTTGTAGCCATGATGCATATGTCGGGTATACTTCTTTGAGCCTCTCGCCTCGACTTCAGCTTGTAAGGGAGAGATCTCCCAACTCAATAAAATTGTTTAAACGATTCATTGAATATCAATCGGTTGCTATCATTGTACTGACAGATGGAATTGGGATTGGTCGGGAATAGATCTTGTGAGTTGCCTATTCGTAGTATTCTTCGGACTGAGAAGTCCAGAGTAGGCTAAAGATGTGTAAACACCTACTATTCATCCTGGTTGGTTTATTCGGATCCCTCATTCCCTTGGGAACTAACCTAATCACTACATAACAGTTATATATCATGTACCTTTGTTGTTACACGTAGTTTAGATAGCCAAATACATACAAGAATCGAAAGGTGGCTGGATGCCGCGATAGGCAGAATTGATAGCCAACCATGACAAGGACATGACCGCGTGATGGGTGAGAGCTGGAGTAGAAATTTTTGCAGAATACTAGGAGGAACTAGAATCTCCTAACTTGACAATGATCTTCGCATGTACGTTGTCCACTGCTTTGCACCACTAAGCCTGCTTGGAATGCTATTGTGCTGATTGTGTGGATTGTGCTAGGAGATAGAGGACGGGCTGTAAGACCGATGAAGGGGTGACGGTTTGGACGTGGGCTACATTCCCTCCCGAAGGCTGCTATGGAGGATACTGGAATGTGCTCCGAAGACACGATGGTGGGTGATCTCCTTATGTTACGACATGGCAGAGGTGGTGTTTTGCACCTATGTTTGAGGACCGCAGGCCGTTGCTGCCCGCTCTCCCTTGTTGTGTGGTCTGTGCTGCTGGCATCCTGATGGTTGTCATGATGTGGCTGCATCTGATCTACTGTGGCGGGATTTGCGTGGTGCCCTCGTGTGTGACCTTCGGGGCCGGTGGTGCTCAGTCTGCTGTTAATACTATTAGACGGAACTCGCGAGGCTAGGCATAGATCTCGGGACGCTCAAGAACTGAATAGGAAGTAAAGGAATACTTACGTTATGCCCTTGATTGGTTGTGCTCGCCATTGATTGGATGGTGCGTTGTTTGCCACACGAGTCAATGGGTGACGAATAAAGAAATATTATGAGTAGTGATGTTCGTGAGGCGCTCACAAATAGGGGTGGACGTATGTAGGACCCTACTTAGAGATTTTGAGACTATTTTTTTTGTTTTTGGAATAAAAGTGAGCGATATTCGGATGAAGTCTGGTCCGTCAAATACGAATAGGTGAAATAAGTACAAATATGGCCAAGACGAATGAGTTGTTAAGGAATGTTTAGAGCCAAAGAGTCAAGTAAACGAGATGAAGAGGAAATCTATCATTCAATCAGGAGCTCAAGAGGCTATTCAATTGCCAGTGAAGAAGATGCCGACAGGGGTTTATTGACCTTTGGTGCCAAAGCCAGATTGGACAGCCGGATAATTGTTACGATTGAAGAACTTAGGCGGAGAGTTCTTAGCATGGCGTTGGGACTATGTGTGCCTAGAGTTGTGTGAGGAAGTTCGAGTAAAGAAAACGGCAAACCCAATAGGATGGAGAGGGCATCCGGATTTGTGGGATGCGCTTCTTTGGGTAGAGGCATTAGGAAGATATTACTCAAAGGAGAAGGATGGTATCAACTTGGAAGGATAGGCAATATACACGGGCTTCAACTTTGATGAGACGAAGTGGTTTGATCCTCGGGAGAGGAAAGACACAAACAACTTCAAGATCGATCTTATTCGTGATAATGTATACTATAAATCAATTATTTTCGCCGCAAAGAACCACTTATGTAAATATGCATAAGGTGAGAATAGTGAAAGGATTCGTCGGCGGATTGATAAAGGTCAATTGGGGAGAGATCTTCGCTCGGAATGTGCAAGCGATGGGTTAGAGACTGCGAGCGGGAGAAGGGAGTAATCTACATCTCTTCGTTCTTGGTACACATGTATTCCCAAATGGGGTGGTTGACACCACAAGAGAGAAGAAGATATCAACTAAACGTGATGAATACTCTCGGTGGGCAAGAGGGGAGTGACGGCAGCAGTGGATTGACCAGGAGTTTGGGGCTCCACCAAGGAGATGATGTGCAATCGCTAGTGAGGGAGAATCAACAGGAGATGCCTTTGGAGGAGTGAGCTAAAGCAATGCGGGATATTGAGGAAGCAGTATTCGGGAGAGAAGATTCAGTGGGGACCATTGAGAAGAGGACTTCTAGCATGGAGATAGTTGCGGAACCTGTCATCAAGAAGCGGAAGCTGAAGGAAGTTGCTCAACCAAGTAGTCTAGTACCGAAGGCATCGTAGCCTAAGGTAAAAGCAAAGAAAGTAACAGTGGAGGAGCCAATTTCTTTGGTGTTGAAGTTAACGCAGAAGCTGGAGAATGTGGGAATGTCAGTTCTGATGAAGCTGAACAAGATGGGAGGCAGTTACATCCAAGGATGGAATCCTCAGGAAGACAGTTACATGGAGCTAATTCAGTTAATGAACCGCACTGCTCAAGGGAAGAAGGACCAGGCGCAGACTATAAAGCAATTGACAGAAGCAATGGAGCGTCTAGAAAAACAGAAGAAGGAGATGTAACGACAAGGTTGCACAAAGGATGATCAAATTTATAGCAAAGTGAAGTTCGTTCCCATGAGATCGAAGGATAATTTGCTCGTAGAAGGAGATATTTAGAGTTTACACATCTTTCATCACTCTGGACAATTCAGGTCCAAAGAGGGTCATTGAATATGCCACTTCCTCGTGCGCACACCCCGATGAAACACATACACATACATACACAAAGCATCCACCAGAGTCCAATTATACTTAAGATTGAGGAACTACTGTATTTATTGATGGAAATGTCGATCTACTCTATTACAAGATGGAATCAAGGTGGCGAACTCAATGAAGTTCTACTAGGCCCGTCAAAGGTCAATAGCTCGTGGGGAAATACTCGGTTAACTTCTCGAGAAATTTCACCAGTCTGTGCAATTTTCAATCAACAAAACTCAACTTCACAAGTTCTCGTTATACCTAGACTACATTTGCAGTTTGACATAAAACTCTTGCAACAGAAGAAGATCACCTCTGAATGTCTAACCGCCAAGCCTAACTGATTTACACCGAGCTCCGACTCCTCTCTTCGTGGACATCCTTGCCTCCCGCCGATTTGAGTCTCCATGCAAAAGCGTCCACACTCACTTGCAATTCTCGGAGATCCTATGCAGTCTCTCGCCTGTGAATTTGGAGTGACTCTTGGCACTCTTGCCCCATGGCTTTATACATTTCTTTTCTTCCTGCCTTCAAATCGGCATGAGAATTCATAACCGTCCTGATCCTCTCTAGCCGCCGGATCTCTTCATCATCGCATCGCGCAAGAAGGTAGTCAGAACATTTACTGGCCAGCGTTTCTAATCTCCCCGGACGCTCTACATCCACCTCTCTTAGTTGCCGCTTTGACTTCAGCAGTTGTAGCTTCAACTCGTCAATTTTTGTCTCAGCAATTCTAGCATCTCCTCTTCTGACTCTGCATATCTCTTCATACGCCGATTTTAGTTGCTGATGCTCCTTCTCCACGGTGGATTTCTGACTCTCTAACCGCTTTACTAACTCAGCCAATTGTTGAGTCACCTTCATCTAGTCTTCCTTGCCTTGGGCTGCATAGTCCATGGTCTTGATTACGTCCATATATCCGTCTTCCTGGGGGTTCCACCCTTGGATATAACGGGATCCTAATTCGTTCAGCTCGATGAAGACAAGTATGGTCACTGCCTTGATCTTCTGCGTCAATTGGAGGTATGAAGAGATTCTCTCTCCTCCTACCTAAGAAGCTTTCATCTTCGGCCATGAATTCTTCGGGATGGGGGTCGGTGAATACGTAGCTTGTTTTTGTTTCTTCGCCTTCGTCGGAGGTGAATACGTAGCCTGTTTTTGTTTCTTCGCCTTTGCCGGAGCTATCTCCAAACTGGGGCTTCTCTTTTTTCGGGATCCTCTTGCTTTACCGCGTTCTGTCTTTGACGCTTCTATCTCCCGAAGATGCGTCGTCTCCCGGTCGACTTCTCTTCAGCTACGATGTTCCTGACCCCGTGGAATCCAGACTTGGCATCGACCCACTACTTACTACTTCCAAGGGAGGCTTGGCTCTTGATTCCTCTGCTCCCATGTGAGTACTTCTGTCGCTCGTGAGGAGAACCAGCCCATCCTCGTATACATATGGACCAAGAATGAAGAAATGTACACGACTCCTTTTTCTCCCGCTTGCAATTTCTCTCCCATGGCATGTACATTACGAGTGAATATCTCTCCCCAATTGACTCTAACGGATCCTGTCACAAACCCTTTAACAATCCTCACCTTATGCATACTAACATAGGTAGTGCGCTGAGGTGAGAAAAGATGGTTCAAGGTGTACATTATCTTCCTTCGAAACCCATCCTTGATAAGATCGATTTTGTATCCGTCCGTGCCCTTCCATTCCTTTGGGTCAAACCACTTCGATTCATCGAAGTTGAACCCAGAGACCATAGCTGAAGGTTTGATCAATGTAACTCATAAGATGTACCCAATGTGACTACGAGCTTTGAGACTGGGACGCTTATAATATACGATATGACCATCTTCAGAAATTGAATTTGGCAAGCTAGAATAGTGTCATCAACATTAGATGCGTAGCAAAAGCACAACTAAATTGATACATCCTTGAACCTTAAATCTGCCTCTCAAGAGCTAGAGAGGAGATGGACATGACTTTGGAAGAGCACTTTGAGTGGGTTTTTACACTCTTTGTAGCGATGTTTATGACTAGCATTAGTAAGCCATGGCTCATGGTCATCATTGAGCTGAGAAGCAAATACATGACTTCTTTGAACTTTGTCGACTGGCTGGATGTGTTGTACATTGTAGTGATGTTTTTCAGAGCCCTTTTGTTCCTCATTTAAAAGTTTATGGCAGTGATCTTTAAATCACAAGAGTTAAACATGTATTGTATGGTTTCCATATGAAAGTTTTTTGATGCTATGACATGTATAGTATGGAAGGTGTATATTATGGAAGGTAGTGGACACCTTAGTGAAGTTGGAACTTTTTCCATATTGTTTTTGGCAAGTCACTATTTTATGTGAAGTAGAGAATTAGTTAGTGCAATTGAAAAGTTATGTTTTAGGCCGTAATTGATTGATATGTCCTTTGATGTGGTTTTCTCCTTTCGTACTTTTCCACTTGTATTTCTCACTTTGACATAGGTAGTCTTATCTATTGATTAATGATTAGCCCTGATCCAATTCAAATGATCACGCATGGCTAATAATTTGAATTGGATATGTGAGGATCCAAATGTTTGATGGAAAAATGCATACATTGACAAATGTGAGGCATATTTCTACTATGTGGAAAAATCTAATTTTCCTTTAAAAATTAGATTCAAAATGATTCTAATGGGATGCAAATGATTGAGTTTGAATTTGTGGATGAAACCCACATCCTTATGAAGTGTAAGATTTAGAAAAATCTCTACATTCTAGCATGGATGATAATACTTGGCGAAGCATTTCTTACTGCTTCTCAAGAAGAAGTTTCTCATTTTTCATATGTCCTACTTGGCCACATGAGTGAAAAAAGTCTTGACATCCTACATAGGTAGAACTTATTGCTTGGGATGAGTCAATGCAAGCTAGAATTCTTCTCAAGATGGGTCACAAGGAGAGGTTTTACCCACAATGGAATAAGAAATGAAGCATATTGCTTATGAATCACATATTAAACCAATATAGATGAAAAATCTTCAATCTTCAATAGAAAGATAGTTAAGAAGTGCAGTTGAATGTTATGCTCCTAAAAGTTATGGCACTTGATTTTCTTTAAACCAAGTGATTGGAGTTGATGTTGACAATTGGTTTACTTTAGATCAAGTGATTGAAGCTCATGTTGATAATTCAACTGAATGCAATGATCATAGAAGATGGAAATTCATCTATATTATGTAAAGCTCAAACTTCAAACAAGAAGCAAAAGTGTGATGTAGCAATGCACAAGGAGATAAAATCACTTCAAAATAACAAGACATAGGATTTACAGATTTTCTCCCAAGTAAACAAATGGTGGATTGCAAGTGGGTTTATAGGATGAAATATGAAGTTATTGAAGCAGATAAGAAAATCTTCAAGTTCGGGTTGATGGCCAAGGAATTCACACAAAAGAAAAGTGTAAGTTACAACGAGATTTTTTTTGGTAGCAAAGTACTATGCAATATATTTTCTATATGCTCTTGTAGTTTTGTTCAATCTATTTGTTGATTAGATGAATATTTTCATGATGTTTCTATACAAATTATTTGATAAAAAGATCTTCATGTGACAACCACAAGGTTTTGTGGTGAAGGGGGAGGAGAAAATTGATATGAATGTTAATTTAATTCTTGTATGGATTAAAGCAAAGTACAAGACAGTGGAACAAGCAATTTAATGATCTCGAGTATTTAAAAGGATTTAAAAAAAATATAATCCATATGTATATTTGAAATGGATAAATATGTTAAGTTTTATGCTTATTATTCTTGTATAGTACGTTGATGACATATTATTTGAGGTTGAAAATAAATCTAATATTACTAAGTTAAAGGATGAATTTAGTTCAATTTTTTGCATGAAGGATTTGAATTCATCAAGCAAGATCTTAGGTATGAATATTCATATGGACTAGGAGGCAAAAAAAATATGGTTGATGCAACAAAAGTATGGAAAAAAATATTTGCATGTTTAACATGCCATGCGCTAAGGCTTTGAGTTCTTCTTTGGTAATACAAGCTATCTAATGCATGTTGTCCAACAGATGTGATTAAAAAGGGCATGATGTTTAAGATTATTTATGAGCTCGCAGTGGAGAGTATCATGTAATAGATGGTATGCATCCAATAGGAAAGTTGTAACAAATATATGTCACTCACTTTGATATATGCATCAGCATGGTTAAGCTATTCATTAATCTTGACAAGCTTAAGCCCATTTTTAGATAATGAATGTCTAATAAAATGATACTTGATATCAATGTGTTTTACTTTATTGTTCATCACCTGATTCTTCACAATATGAAGTCCACTCTACATAGGTTTTTAAGGCATTGGGAAAAATTAAAGATTTTGCATCATTGAGTTATGTTAATAGTTTATGTATTCTTAATCCAACTTACTCTTGGCTACGGATGAATTCTAGTTAACACTTGTTCATAGAGAGAAATTTTACCTTCTGAAACTTACCTCTGAGCTACATATAGATTGCATTAATTATTGAACCCCACTAGACTAAAGGTAAGGGGGAGTTTGTAAGATTAACTTTTATCTTTTTAACCATAATTAGCTTAATCATGATTATATTAGACTAGTTAAGTTAATTACTTAGGAGCCTCATGGCTATATATATTGGGTAGTTAGTATGTAGACTCTTACTATGGAGGCTCATGTACTTTTAGCTTTTATAACACATGTTTGCTTTTGACTGTGGATGTAGCATATTGGTAAATCATATATATTAGGTGTTTGTATCACCTTATTGATGTGATCACTAAAATCAATCCTCACAAAAAAATGTAATTATACATATACAATGCAAGGTAACTAAAATAAGTTTTACAACAGATGTAAATGTTTAATTATACATGAACAATGCAAGATGAATAAAATAAATTATACAAGAAATATTTTGATTAAATTACAATTGTCAAACCCTTTAACACGTAAGCACAATCAGTCCAATCCAATATTTCAATTCTTGTTTTACTGGAGGTGAACTCATGTATAAACACCAAAAATCCAATTTTATGACAATACTCAACAATGAAAGATTAAGAATATAAAAAAACAAGGGTTTAATTTTATATTCTTAATCTAAAAATTAATCCCTTGTCTTTTTGGATCATCATACATCCAAGGAAACTGACCTAACAAAGGTTTGTTGAATGATCTGGAATTGCGATGGTTGTGAGTTCATGAGTTATTGCGTTCAAAGGTTCCATTTTTATTCGTGATTCAAAATTGATAGACTCTAGGTTACAAATTCAGTTCCTTAAATGAACGACCAAAGTCTCCGTTTCCCAAGAAAACTTGCTGAGTCATGACTGCATACTCTCAATGTATGCATTAGACAAGTTGACACAGCACTTTGAACACATGTCATCAGGAATTCACCTATTCTTCATGATCAAGAAATGGCCAAGAGAAGTTTTCCATAAGTCACTGCGTTGGAGGTGTTAAGTGTTGAATGGAGCTCACATGCACTATCTTCTCACCTTGATCTGACGGTCAATCCCTCTTCATTGCGCAAGTTGATGTACATGGGGCACCCCAAATCGTTTATTTGTGCGCACGAAGCTGATGTGGACATCAGCTTCGTCGTGCGCGTCCTCGATTGCTACTGTCGCGCAATCGAGGAAAGTACTCATTTCACCGACCTTTCCATTTCACATTAAATCTAAGACTGAGAGGCAAAGAAATTTGTGCAGCAAAGGAAGAAAAGACCATTGTTTGACATTTTCCTCATATTAAAACCTCTTATCACTAGCTTTCACGGAGAGGTAAAATAAGTTGAGGAACTCGGAAGGAGCTTAGTAAATAAGGGTCCCTCAGGAAAGTACTCATTTCACCGACCTTTCCATTTCACATTAAATCTAAGACTGAGAGGCAAAGAAATTTGTGCAGCAAAGGAAGAAAAGACCATTGTTTGACATTTTCCTCATATTAAAACCTCTTATCACTAGCTTTCAAGGAGAGGTAAAATAAGTTGAGGAACTCGGAAGGAGCTTAGTAAATAAGGGTCCCTCACAAGAGCAAGCAGGATCCTGCCACGTGGATAATGGGTGCCACCTAATCATCATCAGCTAATTGGCAACCTGCTTCACGCGCGTGGGAGCCTCTGCACAGTTTCCATCACCTCTGAGCTTCTACCGGCAATTCGTCAAAGCAGTCGGCAGAAATCCGGCATTGGTTTTCTGGATCTGCAAAAATCCGCCGATTGAATGCTTAGGCTTGTTTACTTTTCGAAAATCAAAATTTCTATACGGTCAGTCAAAAGTCCAGCTTGCTAGCTTTCCGATAGGACAGACATGTCCCTTCCGTAGGTTTCAGGTAGCGCACGAACATGGCCTCCAGGTTTCCGGCCGATTTTAGGTCACGATGACAGTTTTGGTAGATTCATCTTTTTCCCGCTTTGGAGATCATGTAAATACCTATACGGGGGCATTTGGGGTGGTTTTGAACGCAAATGCCCAACAACTGTCAGCGGCCGAAAACGACGAAGCGCATCGCGAAGGGGAGGGAAACTGTTTAAACCCTCACGGTATGGCCTGCCCCTTCACGCCGCACGGGTTTACGTTACCGCGTTGAGGTTTGTGCCAACGTGGTAGTTCACTCAGGGTGGTTGTTGTTTACTGGACCCACGTGCCAACATATCCTGCCCCACATGAAATCCGACGATTGTTTATGACATCATTAGTTTTTTTCTTTTTTTTTCTTTTTGGTTTTGCAAAAATCTTGGTTTTCCAAAGTTATTTCAATTCCGGCACTGGTCTTTTCGTCCTCATTCATTTTGGTGACTGGTTGTTTTCATTTTTCCCGGTATCTAATCCGGGCAACTCATGGTCCACACCTGCGAGATATCTTCCAAAGAATGCCGGAAATGCCCTGTCCGCAGCATCTCTTATTATTATGAAGGAGGGAGTATGATAGCAAAAGAAAAGGTACTAAATAAACAGCAAAAAGGATGGAAAGACCCCATCAAGTGTTATAGATTTGAAACCAAATGGGTAAGATGGGGCTGGGCCCCAATAGCATCGCAATGAGAAATATGTCCTACACCATCTAAGATATCCAAACTATCTATATGAAATGATCTATATACTAAAGGAGCATCCAAGGCTAAGAAGCAATATCTGATGGATACAAGCTGACTAAAATAAACTATACAATAATCTAAAGAGAAGCAATATATGATGGACACGTACTGACTAAAATAGACTATATAATATTCTAAAGAGATTGATACCCCTATCGCCTAGTATGATAGGCTCTCTCGTACACTGTTTCACTAACATGTCGAAGTCGGCGTCCATAACTCCATATAACTCCAAAGTTAGAGGAACAAAGATGTGACTTCTTTTTATATCTCTATACTTGGAGACATTGACTATTGCAGCTCCACTTGTTATCCATTCAGGAGGATGGATAATCAACCCCTTCAAAATAGTGTCACATGTAGGATTTGTAACCACAACGTCTGCAATAATAACCTGGTATAGAGATATAAAACTCCCGAACCAAGTATAGGTCTGTCCTAACCTGAGTCGACTGCAAGCATACCAACGCTCCTTCCATGAGGTATCCACCCTCTTTTACCATAACAAACATCACATTCCTAGTGACATCATGGGTAGCTATCTTGTACCCTTCCAATGGGTAAAGAGTCATATGGATCCATGCTGCATCTCAGGTAGTACCATACTCACATGTGAGTAATGAAAATGGAGATGGATAGACCAAGCTAAGACAATCTCATCGATGTAGAAAAGATAGTTGGTATGAGTCGAAAAGTCCTAATGCATGGTTGAGCCAAGATCCACGAGTATGCATTCTTGTCGGAGTAAGAGCATAGAGGAGCCCTAGTAGTACGGGGATTGGCCGGATCCACTAAGAAAGAGTGTAGAGCTTGCTAAAACTTTTGGTCCATCAAGATAGACTGTAGGCCTCTAGTCCAATTGGTGGATAAAGAGGAAAAGGACGGGAGCTCCTGTTGTACCTTTGTGGACAAAACATCTCTCATCTACCGTAAAAGTACTTGTAAAAGAAATAACCCCCCATCCACGTCCCTCACATACATCTCAAGGATGGTTTATCTACAATCATAAATCGGAAGGATAACAAAGGTGATGAGAGTGTCCAACTAGCCAAAAATGCTATAGATGTCGTCTCCTCCATCGATAATAAGCCTACTTCTCCACACAAAATTGGAAAAGATGTATATCTCAATGTCAAATCTCCTATCATACACTCGAAGGTCTAATGTAAGATAATGTCATCAAAGACTTTCATGATCCTCATATCAAAGGCTGTCAAGCGTGATATGAATACAAGTGAAGGAGAAATCGTGCGAAGTAGATAGGTGGATCGACAAGAAATACTAGAGAAGAGTATATCAAACAGCAAAGGTGGATCATCTAGTAGAGAAAGGTCATTTACATGCAATATATCCTCGGCAAATATCGTATCTAGGTAGCGTGAGACAAAGTCTTATGACTCTTTGTGCACTACAAGAATGCGTAAGCCGTATGTCAATGTCATACATCACTCTAGAAGTTGGAGATCAGGAGAAATGCCCAAAGGAAACCATGGTCTACACTTTGACACCTTGACTCTCGTGCCTATAAGATGAAACTCTTTAGTGAAGTAGTCAATGACATATATAATGTGATCTACAAGGCCCATAATGTGTGTGATCCCCTAAGGAGTGAAACACACAACTTGACACGGCCAAAACAGTATACAAAAGAGCTATATAATGATCCATGGCAAATAGGGATCCTCCCAAAGGATCTATTAGAGTACTAGTGGCGGACTGTAGAATAGTGACTCTTTTTTATGAAAAGCCATGCTAATAGAAGAGAGAAGATAAAAGGATGGGATGACACCAAAAGTAGTATATCACAATGGGAAATATGTTTTATTGCACCTTTGATATCTTAATTATTAGATCAAACGGACTACATATTACTATAACATCAGGAAAAATATCAACTAATTGATTGCTTAGAGTAGTTTAAGAGGACGTGAGTAATTTTTTAGCCATTGAGGTTATACTTTGCTAAAAATTGAAAGTGAATGAACAATTCTCTTGGTTTTTCAATTTCAGTTCCATTGGTACCTAAGTTGAACATTATGGAGAATTTTATAGAGAAATAATAATGAATTTATTATTTTTAATGATTTTTCTAAAATTCAACATATGGGTCATTCTTTTTTTATTCCAATCTTTTTTTTTCTACCTTGATTCTATTGGAACCTAGTTGAAAAATTATGTAGATCAGAATAGAAAGTTATGAGTATTTTAAGATATTAGAATTTTGATAATTAGCATTTCCTTATGTAAAGTGTGATGTTACGGGTTGTGGTTTTGCAAGTGGGAGGAGACATATGATGGAGTATCTTGTATCACTATCGTTCTCTTTGTACATGCTATGGCTTCACTTCCTCTCATGGCGCTGCATAGAGCAGTGTGTGATACCCCATGTTTGGTGTGTTATCGACTCTTTACCTCGAAAGAGATAAAGACCCATGTGGGAAAGAAGCACAAAGATTATGATTAGATCACTTGAAATGTGCACATGAGGAGGATGATCACATCAACATTTGTCACTTCGGGGATCACAGAGCCTATGTCAATCCATTAGTTTATCATTTCAAGTATATCGATTGGGTCATGAAAGTGGTTAACATCCTAGTCATATTCTATTCTCGGGCTGTAGGAGCGTAGTTCTTAGGATAAGAAGGATTTTTTTTGGTTTTTATGAATAAAGAGATATATTCGGGTTCTCATGAAGGTATTCGTCCAAATATATGTTTGTTAGATAGGAATACCATTAGGAAGTTCACACAAGTGAATTGCGAGAGAATTTAAGCGTGCATTTGGACAGCGGATTGAAGAATTGTCGAGAGAAAGTCGATGTCAAGAACTTGCCGAGCGGCCGGAGCAGGAGAAGCTAGCTGCAATGTCAAAGCGTCAAACCGGAGGAGTTCAAGCAGGAAGAAGTGCGATGATGGGGAGAATTCGACCGCTTATTCTGATGGCGGATTGGACTCCAACGGAGTTGTTGAAGTTGAAGAACCTCGGTGGAACGTTTCTGTTATGGCGATGGGACTGTGTGTGCCCGGAGCTGTGCGATGAAGTCTGGAGAGGAAAACCGCTGATATCAATTGGAAGCAGAGCATAGCCGGAGAAGTGGGATGTGAAGTTATGGGCGAAGGCTCTCGGACGCAACCATGAAGAGGATAAAGGCGGCGTCGATTGGGAGGGATCGGTGATGCACACAACATTTACCTTTGACGAGCGGAAGTGGTTCAACCCTAGGGAGAGGAAGGGGACGAATGGCTACACGCTCGATTTGATTAAGGATGTATTCAGGAGGAAGGTAGCTCTCACCTTAAATCAGTTTTTCTCACTGCAAAGAACTACCTATGTGAGCATGCACAAGGTGAGGATCGTAGAAGGGTTCATTGGAGGGACTATCCGGGTGAACTGGGGAGAGATATTTGTGAGAAATGTACAGGTCATGGCGACGAAGTTAAGAGAAGACAATAAGAGTGTAGTCTATCTCTCGTCTTTCTAAGTGCATCTATACGCAAAGCTGGAGTGGCTGATTCTTAGAGAGAGGCAGCTGTACCGGTTGGAGAGTGGGTTGTCAGACTTGGATGCAGACATTGACAGTGCTAGTAGTGGGTCGACGAGGAGTCTAGGGACGAGTGCTCCGCTTGAGCCGAAGAGAACGGGAGAAGTGAGACCGGCAGTGCAGAGCAAGCGTGATTTGGACTCAGACCTTGAAGTAATCGGGACTTCGAGGAAGAGAAAGAGAGTGGTGGAGGACAGTCCACCAGCTACTCTAGCAGTTTGAAGAGATGTAGGGAAGAAGAAGGTAGAAGAAGTAGGACCGGCAAAGACTTCTCGTCCGAAGATGATGGCGGTGAAGCCAGGGCCGAAAGCCTCGAAGGAGATTGCAGAATCCATGGCATCAGTGCTGCAGTTGTCGCAGAAGTTGAAAGCTGTGGTGGTCCCGGTATTGCTGGAGTTGAATGAGATGGGGCCAATGTATATGCCAGGGTGGGACCCTCAAGCAGATGGGTATATGGAGTTGATTCAGATGATAAACCGTCTGGCGTTGGGGAAGGAGGACCAATCCATCACAGTGAGAGAGCTAACGGAGAATGTGGACAAAAGGCGTCCAAGGAGAAAGACTGAGATGGAGAAGAAAGTCCAGGAGGCGAAGAAGGCCTACGAAGAGATCTGCCGTATTCGGGGTGCGGAGATCCATTTTGTGGAGAAGGAGAATGCCCAACTTCGGGAGACGGTGCAAGACCTGAAGCGGAGACTGATTCAGGTGGATGTGGAGGCACCTGCGAAGTTGGAGAACCTCGCTAACAAATGTGCGCATCATCTGTTCACACGGTGTGATCGTGTTGAGACGAAGCGGTTGGAGCAGTTGGTGGCAGCAATGGAGAATCCCGGCGACTCAAAGTACCGACGAAAGGAGATGTACAAGGCATTGGGTTGAGATTTCAGGGAAGCCATGGCTCTTCATAGACAGGAGATCGCGGCAGATGTACATGAAATGCAATTAGGAATCGACACATTCACGCAAGCAGCAGAGATGCGATCGAGCGGCTTAGATCAGAGTAGAAGACTTAGGAGAGATTGATCCGTGTAGAAGACGGTTAGCTTAGCAATTAGGAGTAGCAGTTAGAACATTCATTATAAATAGTCGTAGGAAATAAAGTGGTGGATCTTTCATCTTTGCAAGTGTCCAATCTATTGGATTGCAAATCATAGTCAGGGTAGAAGGAGCACTCGAGGTGCTGGTGTCTACAGGCTGACAAGGTGACAACTGAAGCTTGTATCCGTGAAGTTACCCGGATATTTGTCCACGAGCTAAGCTTGTCTGTAGCATCAGAAGTACTCTAGAGGGTGTTTTCGCCGAGATGCAAACTTGTAATGAGAGAGATCCCCATCCCGAAGTAAAACAAACTATTGAAATCTATTTGCTGTGCTGGTGGAATTGGTGATGGGATGGGTTTCTGAAGGAATTGAGACTGACTCGATTGCCTTCTTCGTGAATGCTCTTCGGACTTCGTAGTCCAGAGTTAGAAAGATGTCTAAATGCTTGTTTTCCTTCTTCGCTAGTGTGGTTTGATCCCTCATTCCTTTGGGAACGAATCAATCTATACGAATTCGGACTGAATAGCACCTACCCGTGCTATTACATAAAAGTCTAACTTTTTCTTAGCGCCGCTGCCGGGGAATGAATTGATCCGACAGCTAGTCAGGAAGCAAACTCCCTCCGTCGCAATTGTGACCACAATTTTGCTGTTTTATAGCCCACCTTTCCGCTGCTCTTAAAAAGAACTCATGCCCTCTTGGGAAGAAAGGGGGGGTTGAGATATTTTGGGAGATGTCCAGCACCTTATGACCAGATCTTCCATCATGCATGACTGAGAGGCGTACTACCGCTGATCGCTCCGAGAAAGAGTCTCCATCGGTGCATGTCTTATCGACGGGCCAAGAAGAGAACACCCCCAAACTCACTACAAGAGGACGGCATGCTGCTGCACGTCAAGAACCAAGATGGAAGGAGCATGAACAAGGGTGGATCTGACCCTTGGGTCGCCGAAGGAAGAAGACTCCCACCGATCCTGACGAGGTGCCAAACGTGGTGGGTCACATTCCACCTTCATCCAAGAAGAGCAAAGCGTCTATGTCAAGAGGAAGAAGTCGAACTAGTAGCCCTAGGCATTTGGAGACTCGACCAAACGGTAGTATCTCTAATTCTTCAGAAGTACCTGTGAGCCCCAGTATCGACACCTCCACCCGATCAATAACGCCTTCGGGAGACGAAGCATCCGACGAGGAGGAACGGTGGTCGTCATTTCAAGAAGGTCCCACGACCTTTGCTGCTGCCAGCAAGGGAGAGCTGAACGAACTCAAGGTGAATCTTGAGCCGCGGTTCGCAGACCTCCAAGCCGAAGATCAAGAAAGAAGATCACCAAGAATGGCGGCCCCTATTACAAACAGCAATACCCCAAATTCAAGGGTACTACCGACGAAGACGATGCCGACTCATACATTCGGACTTTCGAGGCCATCTCCACGGCTAATAAGGAACAAGACCCCATGGACCGAAGACACATCTTCCCTGGGCTCCTTCGAAAAGGGGCCCGGGTATGGATGAACAACCAAGAGGAGAACCATGTGGCAGAAATAGCCACATGGGAGGGGCTCAAAAGCCGGTTTCTGGCCCGCTTCAGGGAGATGGGATACGACAAGCTACTCCTGCGAAGACTGGGTGCTATTTGGAGGGGGAAGCACCAGAAGCTCAGGAAGTATACTGAGCAATTCCTGAGCCTGCTAGATCGGATGCCAGTGACCATTGCCAACACCAAGCCATATTCGGTGGCAATGGCAATAGAGTGGTATGTATCTGGCTTGGGGAAGCACGACCCTGATCAGGAGACCTTCTATCGAAGGTTGGATCCGAATCTGTGGAGGCGGTCATTAAAGAGGCGGGAGGCGTCTGGTGTCGAATATTCATCGACATTCGGGGCAGTCCTCCAAAGGTAAGGGCATGATGAAGACCTAGGGTAAGGGAAGGAAAAGACGAAGTCCTTCCACAACTAGCTCCTCTTCGTCCGAAGAGGCTACGAGCTCTTCGGGTGAGGAGTGGAGATACACCCCGAAGAAGAAGGAACATCATTGCATGAAGGGAGGCGATGAGGGAAGGAAGGGGATCTCCTCCAAGGTGGAAGAACTGACCAAGTCCTTGGAGGAGTTGAAGGTGCACTTGGTCAATAATAAAGATAGACGTAAATCACCAATGCAGAGTAGGGCGAACGTCTGGTGTACCATATGTAGGAAGCCGGGGCACACCAACTCGGAGCACCAACCGAGGGAGAGCTACCCGTCACATCAAGTAAGCTGGGGGAGCTCGAGTGAGGCCCAACCATATGATTCAACCTAGGAGGACTACTCCTATGGAGTGCAAGAGGGGAGTCCGAGCGGTACCCAGCCCAAGGGTTTGCTTCGTGACCCCACCAAAGCGCGACGTGGGGGTGAACCAGGTAAGCTTGGAAGACCGACCCCTATCCATGGGACCAGCGTGGCCAGAAGAAGTGGTCGAAGTATTGAAGGTGTCTACCCGAAGCCAAGGTGCGGCATCCTCCTCTTTGCTTGAAAAGCTAAAGAAGGGAAAGAAGGGAGCTGCGCGGGAGGCTATTCGGACGAATGCGCCAATCCCTGTCCCAAAGGAGGCCACTCCCCAAGCAGTTTCCTCTACTTTTCCCGTGGATATTTGGAAGGAGGTAGAGGGCTACTTGAAGAAGTTGGCCCCATCAGAAACAAGGGCGGACACGCCTCGACGATAGGGCCCAACCGCGATACTCCCTAGACCCCAACCACGCGATTCGGAGTATTATGACCCCGTAGCAGACTTGGAAGGGGTGAAAGCGAATATCATCATGAAGCAGCTGCTGGACGATAAAAAGGCATACAAGCGGATGCTTATTAAAGCCTTGAAGACTAGCAGCGGACACACATGCCAAAAGGAGAAGCTCCATGCTGTGTATTCGGTGGAGCAGGAAGACCTGGGAGCACCGGAGATTGAGATAGAGATTGCCGGTTGTATACTAAGGAAAGTGCCGATAGATTCCGGCTCTGGTGTGAATTTAATGACGGAGGATACCGCCCATGGCCTAGGGTACACCAAGTACGAGGCCACTCCCCGAATACTCCGATTGGCCGACCAGTCAAGGATGAGGCCGGTAGGGATTCTGCGAGGAGTTCTAACCCGAGTAGGAGGGGCATCATGCCTCCTTACGTACATCGTACTCAAGCCGCAGGATAAAAGGGTATACAAGGTTTTATTAGGGAGACCCTGGCTATATGGAGCAAAGGTCACCACCAACTGGCAAAAGCGGAACCTCACGTTCTTCAACCCTAGTGATACGAGTGATCGGAAGGTCACTATTTCATGGGACAACTCGAAGTATCAAAGTGAGACGTCCTCAGACTCAGGAGTCACTGACCTCAGTAGGTCAGACTCCAAAAGTGAATCTGAATCCACTGCCCTGGCGGACGTCCAATACTTGGAGTGCTACAAAGTAGAGGAGGATCAATAGCAATTACATATCAGTATGGGGCATAGCGAAACCAGCCACACTGACGGAGTGGTGGAGCCCAGCGCATACAAGGAGATTAGTATTAAGCCCCGATTTGATTCTCTCGTGAGTAGGCAAATCCCCCCTCGTACGATTCCACCTTGACTCAATTGATTCAGGTCCTCACGGCCTATGAAGACTTCTTCGCTTGGAGGATTGCGGATATGAAAGGCATACCCCGTCAGTGGGGAGAGCACCGAATAGACCTCATAGAGGAGGCAGTACCAGTAAGGTAGAGACAATACCGGTTAAATCCGAAATACTCCTTGTTGGTAAAAGAGGAAATTGATAAATACTTGCAAGCAGGCATTATTTACCCCGTGTTGAGCAGTGAATGGGTTGCCCCAATTGTCATTGTCCTAAAAAGAACTCCGGAAAGATAAGAGTATGTCAAGACTTTAGGAAGCTGAATGCGGCTACCAAGAAAGATCATCACCCTTTGCCATTTACCGATGCCATCTTGGATCATGTAGCCGGTCATGAATGTTACAGCTTCTTAGATGGGTTCTCAGGGTATAACCAGGTATCGATACGTGAAAAAGATAAAGACAAGACCACTTTCACCACGGACTGGGGCACGTATGCCTATCACAAAATGCCATTCATATTGTTTAATGCACCTGCTACCTTTCAGAGGATGATGACGCATATCTTCCAAGATTACTTGAGGAAGTTCCTGGTGATCTTCATCGATGACTTTTTTGTATTCGGATCTCGAGCAGAGCACTTACAACACTTGGAGCAAACTTTTCAGAAGTGTAGGGAAAATCAATTGGCTTTACATCCGGAGAAGTGCTACTTCATGATGGCGGAGGGTATTCTGTTAGGACACCGAGTTTCGGCGTGAGGTATTGAGGTAGACATAGACAAGGTCCGCACTGGAACCACCGCGCAACATACGGGAACTTCGGGCATTCTTAGGACATACAGGATACTATTGGCAGTATGTTAAGGCTTACGCGACGATCGTAGCACCACTGACGGCTTTGCTGAAGGAGACAAAGTATGAGTGGTCGACCCTGCATCAAAAGACCTTTGAATGTATGAAGCAAGAAATGGTGCAGGCGCCAACATTAGTTCCACCGGATTGGAAGAAGCCTTTCCACATAGATGTAGATACGTACTCTATAGCTATAGGAGTAGTCTTAGGACAACGTGATGCGCGGGGGAAGGATCACCCCATTTATTTTGCAAGCTGCATGCTCATCGCAGCTGAGCGCAATTATTCCACCACCAAGAGGGAAGCCTTGGGAATGGTGTATGCTGTTAGGAAGTTCAGGCTCCATCTCATTCAACTCCAGCAATACCGGGACCACCACAGCTTCTAACTTCTGCGACAGTTGCAGCACTGATGCCATGGGTTCTACAATTTTCTTCGAGGCTTTCGGCCTTGGCTTCACCGCCATCATCTTCGGACGAGAAGTCTTTGCCGGTTCTACTTCTTCTACCTTCTTCTTCCCTACATCTCTTCAAATTGCTAGAGTAGCTAGTGAAATGTCCTCCACCACTCTCTTTCTCTTCCTCGAAGTCCCGATTACTTCAAGGTCTGAGTCTGAATCAGGCTTGCTCTGCACTGCCGGTCTCACTTCTCCCGTTCTCTTCGGCTCAGGCGGAGCACTCGTCCCTAGACTCCTCGTCGACCCACTACTAGCACTGTTGATATCTGCATCCAAGTCTGACAACCCACTCTCCAACCGGTGCAATTTTGCCTCTCCCCCAGCGTCGGCCACTCAGCTTTTTGCGTCTGGATGCACTAAGAAAGACGAGAGATAGACTACACTCTTATCGTCTTCTCTTAACTTCATCGCCATGACCTGTACATTTCTCGCAAATATCTCTCCCCAGTTCATCCGGATAGTCCCTCCAATGAACCCTTCTATGATCCTCACCTTGTGCATGCTCACATAGGTAGTTCTCTGCGATGAGAAAAGCTAATTTAAGGTGAGAGCTACCTTCCTCATGAATACATCCTTAATCAAATTGAGCTTGTAGCCATTCGTTCCCTTCCTCTCCCTAGGGTTGAACCACTTCCACTCGTTGAAGATAAATGTTGTGTGCATCGCCGATACCTCCCAATCGACGTCGTCTTTATCTTCTTCTTGGTTGCGCCCGAGAGCCTTTGTCCATAACTTCGCATCCCACTTCTCCGGTGGTCCTTTCGCCCAATTGATGTGGCGGTTTCCCTCTCCGGACTTCATCGCACAGCTCCAGGCACACATAGTTCCATTGCCATGACAGAAACGCTCCACTGAGGTTCTTCAACCTCAGCAACTCTGCTAGAGTCCAATCCGCCATCAAAATAAGCGGTCGAATTCTCCCCATTATCGCACTTCTTCCTGCTGGAACTCCTCCGGTTCGACGCTTCGACATTGCAGCTAGCTTCTCTTGCTCCGGCCACTCAGCAAGTTCTTGACATCGACTTTCTCTCAACAATACTTCAATCCGTCATCCAAACGCGCGCTTAAATTCCCTCGCAATTCACTCGTGTGAACTCCCTAATGGTATTCCTATCTAACAAACATATATTTGGACAAATACCTTCATGAGAACCCGAATATATCTCTTTATTCACAAAAACCAAAAAAAATCCTACTTATCCTAAGAACTACGCTCCTACAGGGGCTTTTCAAGAGTAGGTTTCCATGTCCATGTTTATTCCATAGGCTCTTTTGTTCATTCCATGATGAGGCTAGACAACCTTTTCGTTTACCATTCGATCAGTTGGCACATGATCCCATGGATGTTTTAGTATGGTTTTTGTTTCTCTTACTTCCACAATGATGTATATGTTATATTAGGGGGTATGATGGACATAAGAAGGTGGCCGCTAGATTTTGGAGATTCTGAGTAGGGGATTGGACTACCTTGCAGGAGGAGTATGTACGGGCTACACAAGTTAGAAGTTAGGTTCAATCAAAAGGTACTTCAAATTCGGCTCGATTGTGATGGTGTAGGATCTTACGGCAATCTTGGGAGTATATGAAAGCAACATGAGCCCTTCACCCTTTATCTATGGCTAGTCCTACTGAGAAGACTATTTCCTCTTTACACGTTTTACATCCATCCATGGATGAGGGAGTACCATTAGAGGTATTGGAGTATCAGCCAAACTAGCCATTATGTCTTAATAGATTATTTTTTGCCCATTCATAATTGACAAATATTAGTTTTATCCATTAGCAATCAAATGCTTGATAAACATTCAAATTTGCTTTTCATAAAAATCTTAAACTCCTTAGATAAGTGTTGATTTTTCATCAAATAAAAATTTATAATATTATCATTATGATATTATAAATTTTATCAAAATTTTACAATTTTTATAATATTTTTTTGAAATTTTATTAACGTATTAGCTGAAATATTCGTTTTAAAAATCAAATATCTATAACAAAATTAAAATAAAAAATATGTATGTACCTTAAAATAAATGGTATTTGAGTTATACATGTGTATAAATTATGATAAAATATTTTCACTAAAAAATTTAAATTTAATTTAATAATATTTTATTATTTTATTTTATTTTATTTTTTATGATTTAATATTTTTATCTCATTTCAAATATAAAATAAAATCTTTTTTCAATTTTAAATCATATAAATAAATTAATATTCAAATATTTATAATACTAGATAAATTAGCCATACAATTATTCAAGTTTAAGAGACACTCATGACTCAAACTCAATGAAATGATTAATAAATGTGATAATGTAGTCAATTTTTTTTCATCATATTGCTATAATTTTTCATCACACATTTAGTATATGATTTTATACTTACACATGATGAAATATTGATATATTTGATATGTATAGAATAAATAGCTAGAGTTAGTTATAACTATGTTCACAGTATGTCACATAGCAAATTAATGATCTTTAAAACTTTTAGCTCCTTTGTGTTTAACATTTGGAATTTTTTTCTTCAAATACAAAATTTTCACTTAATGTTCAACATAATGAGTATATTTTTTTTTCTTAATTATTTATAATTTATATAATTATAACATGATAGTAGAGTAAGAAATTATGTGAGCATATATTGTAATAACAAATATGTATATGATAGATGGATCCGAGATATTTAAGAAATTTATTTATCCGAGATAGACAAATAAGAAAGATTCAAGACATAAAGCAAAATTATTCCAATTTTATATTCAATAAGATGGAATGGCAATTTTGAAGATCCAAATAATATTTTTGACAATTTTTGTAGAACAAAATGCAATATTTTACTTATTCATGATGATTTTTACTTCACACATTTTAATTTTGTAATATTCGGAGGAAACTCTTAACCTTGATTCTTTTAACTATTGCATAATCATAGGATATTGGTCTTCAGAATGTGAAACAAAACAATTGATATCATGTTATGAATCCTTTTTGAAAAAAATTATACAATTTTCAATTGAAACAAAAGATCTAATCCGATCTGATCTAAGTTACATCATGATTTAACTCAGATTAATACATTAATTCAGAAGCATCAAATCACATAATAACAAAAAAGAATTGCTTAACGTTTATGTCAAAAATAAATATTTCATGAGTGGTGTTCATTTCGAATGATACTAAGCTTCCAATTACGCATATGAGATATGTATCAATTAATACTACATCATTGTGATGTAGAGATTTTAGAGATATTTCTAGTATCATACAAAATAGTTTGAGATCTACAATTAGTAAAAAAAGCTATCATGTTTGTTTTGACTATATGGAATATTTTTTCATTTAATATATATAATATATAATATGAGAATATTAGATATCCGTGTAATGATAAGACACATACTCAATTTGAATATTGTCATACTTGTTAATGAAAATCAATGTTTGATTAAAAGGATATACACAAGTAAAATATTAATATGTGGCACAAGATTGTAGGTTTATAAACCATTCCTAGTTCAAATTCATACTACAAATGATATGTAATATATGTACCAATCTTAGTTAAAATTAATATCAATCTAAGATTTAACAATATGCATACTCAAAGGCCTATGGTGAGATATGCAAGATTCGTTTCTGTGTAGCCTGGATAGAACGGAAACTCTTGAAGCCGAGTAGAGATCGCGATGGCTTACCTGACAGGAGATCGAATTCCTGTGACTATACCCAGGAATTCGTCCCACGAGTTTGTCTATCAAGGATTTCACCGGAAGAACTTCTGCGAGCTTACGCCTGGTGAATGTTGACTCTTTGTAACAACAAGGTTACACAAAGGATGATCAAAGTTATAGCAAAGTGAAGTTCGTTCCCATGAGATCGAAGGGTAATTTGCTTGTAGAAGAAATGTTTAGAGTTTTCACGTTTTTCATCACTCTGGACTGTTCAGGTCCAAAGAGGATCATCGAATATACCACTTCCTTGTGCGCACACTCCGATGAAACACACACATACACACACACAAAGCATCCACCAGAGTCCAACTATACTTAAGATTGAGGAACTCCTGTATTTTATTGATGGAAAGGTCGATCTACTCTATTACAAGATGGAATCGAGGGGGTAAACTCAATGAAGTTCTACTGATTCCGTTGAAGATCAATAGTTCGTGGAAAAGTACTCGGTTAACTTCTGGAGTAATTCCACCAATTTATGCAATTTCTAATCGACAAAGCTCAGCTTCACAAGTTCCCGTTCTATCCTGACTACATTTGCAGTTCGACAACGAACTCTTGCAACAGAAGAAGATGAATCTTCTTACTAGTGCTACTCCTATTTATACAAAAGAATGTCTAACTGCTAAGGCTAACTGATTTACACCGAGCTCCGACTCCTCTCTTCTCGGACATCCTTACCACACGTCATTTTGAATCTCCACGCGAAAGTGTCCACACTCACTTGCAATTCCCGGAGATCCTCTGCAATCTCTCGTCTGTGAATTTGGAGTGACTCTTGGGACTCACATCCCATGACTTTATACATTTCTTTTCTTCTTGCCTTCGAATCGGCAGGAGAATTCATAACCGCCCTGATCCTCTCTAGCCGCCGGATCTCTTCATCATCACACCACGCAAAAAGATAGTTAGAACATTTGCTGGCCAGCATTTCTAATCTCCCAAATCGCTCGACGTCCACCTCTCTGAGTTGCCACTTCGACTTCAGTAGTTGTCGCTTCAACTCATGAATTTCTGTTTCAGCAAATCTGGCGTCTCCTCTTCTAGCTCTACATACTTCCTCATACGCCAATTTCAGTTGTTGACGCTCCTTCTCCATGGCGGATTTCTAATTCTCTAACCGCTTTACAGACTGAGCCAACTGTTGAGTCATCTTTGCCTGGTCTTCCTTGCCTTGGGCTACATAGTCCATGGCCCTGATCATGTCCATATATCCGTCCTCCTGGGGATTCCACCCTTGGATATAACGGGATCCTAATTCGTTCAACTCCATGAAGACGGGTATTGCCACTGCCTCAATCTTTTGCGTCAATTGGAGGTACAAAGAGATTGTCTCTCCTCCTACCTTAGAAGCTTTCATCTTCGGCCGTGAATTCTTTGGGGTGGGGTTCGGTGAATACGTGGTCTGTTTTTGTTTCTTCGTATTCGTCGCTGGCTCTGGAGCTGTTTCCAAACTGGGGCTTCTCTTCCTTCAGGATCTTGACGCTTCCCCGCATCCTCCTGCTAACGCTTTGATCTCCCAAATGACATTCTCCAAGTCCCCCGAGGATACATCGTCTCCCGGTCGATTTCTCTTCTGTTGCGAGGTTCCTAACCCCGATGAACCCAGATTTGGCGTCGATCCACTACTCGCGGCTTCCAAGGGAGGCTTGGTTCTTGATTCCTATGCTCCCAGGTGGTACTTCTGTCGTTCGTGAGGAATCAATTAGCCCATTCTTGAATACATATGGACCAAGAATGAAGAAATATGCACTATACCTTTTTCTCCTGCACGTAGTTTCTCTCCCATGGCTTGTACATAACGAGCGAATATCTCCCCCCAATTGACTCTAAAGGATCCTGTCACAAACCCTTCAACAATCCTCACCTTATGCATACTAACGTAAGTTGTGCTAGTTCAAGGTGTACATTATCTTCCTTCAAAACCCATCCTTGATAAGGTTAAATTTGTATCCGTTCGTGCCCTTCCGCTCTTTTGGGTTGAACCACTTTGATTCATCAAAGTTGAACCCAGAGACCATAGCTGAGCCCTCCCAGTCAATTCCATGCTTTTTCTCCTTGTAATCACGCCCAAGCGTTTTTGCCCATAGTATCGCATCCCACGAATCTGGGTAGTCTCACCACCCGATTGGATTTCATTCCTTCTTGGCCCAAACTTCCTCACACAGCTCCGGGCACACATAGTCCTAGGGCCATGCTAATAACACTCCTCTCAATTCTTCTAATCTCTCTATTTCGTGCGCGGTCCAATCAGGTTTTGGCACCAAGGGCATGTATGCTCCGGATAAAGACTTCTGTTGCATAGGCAGCCTCTCTCGCTCCTGCTCTACTCACAGATCTCTTCTTGGTCAAATTCACACGATCTATCGCTCTCCAATTCCCGCCCTTCTCGCATGTTACGGCGTTCGTCGAGTCGAGAATGTCCGCATCTCCTTCCGTTCTTTCTAATTTCTACTGTTCCTCCTAATGCTTTCCCTAATGACCTATTCGTATTCGGTTGAGCAATTCATACTTATCACAAATATTAATACTCATATTCGGCGTACTCCCCCAAATATCCCTTTCTTTATTCAAAAAACAAAAAAATAGCTCTACAACAAGCTAACCAGGGTTCTACACTCTTGTAATTGGGATCACCCAATTTCAGTAAAAAAATTTCCTCTAGAATTTCTTAGCACTTTATTTTCTGATGGATTTCATAGCATGAATTAATGACACTCTTCGGAGGTGATCGTCTAGAGTTGATTAAAGAAGACTAAACACACATATTTCCTACCTAACATTCGTTTAACACCCCATTCCCTTGGGAACGAATCAATAAACACTTCAATCACACAATTCTAATGTAACCTATACGTTACATAAGAACTAAGTTATAGACGAACTTTTTCCTCAGAAGGTTGGATGCCATATGAAGGGAGAAGCATCAGAAGTTGCGGGAGTACACGGAACAATTTCTTAGTCTTTTTGATAGAATGACATCATTGGCAGCAAACGCTAAACCATATTTGATGGCTATGGCCATCGAATGGTACTTGTTTGGTTTGGGTAAGTTTGACCCAGATCAAGAGACATTCTCCCAAGAGCGATTCAGGTACCTGATGGACGCTGTCATCCAAGCCGCAGAGACTTTGTAATAGCACGGCAGGTACTATTCAGTCCGAATTCGTATAAATTGATTCGTTCCCAAGGGAATGAGGGATCAAACCACACTAGCGAAGAAGGGAAATAAGCATTTAGACATCTTTCTAACTCTGGACTGCGAAGTCCGAAGAGCATTCACAAAGAAGGTAATCGATTCAAACTCAATTCCTTCACAAACCCATCACACCACCAATTCCACAGACATAGCAAATAGAGTTCAGCAATTTGCTTTACTTCGGGATGGGGATCTCTCTCATTACAAGTTTGCGTCCCGGTGAAACACCCTCTAGAGTACTTCTGATGCTACATATAGGCTCAGCTCATGGACGAATACCCGGCTAACTTCACGGATACACGCTTCAGTCGTCACAATGTCGACTGCGGACACCAGAAGTGCTCGTTCTACCCCTCGACTACAATTTGCAATCCAACAAATTTGACACTTGCAAAGATGAAAAGATCCACCACTTTATTTCCTACGACTATTTATAATGAATGTTCTAACTGCTACTCCTAACTACCAAGCTAACCGTCTCCTACACGGATCGCTCTCTCCTAAGTCTTCTACTCTGATCTAAGTCGCTCGATCGCACCTCCGCTGCTTGTGTGAATACGTCGATTCCTAACTGCATCTCATGTACATCTGTAGCAATCTCCTGTCGATGAAGAGCCATGGCTTCCCGGAAATCTCGACCCAATGCCTTGTACATCTCCTTTCGTCGATCCTTCGAATCTCCAGGATTTTCCATCGCTGCCACCAACTGCTCTAACCGCTGCATTTCAACACGATCACACCATGTGAACAGATGTTGCGCACATCCATTAGCGAGGTTCTCTAACTTCGCGCCTCCACATCCACCTCCAATCGGTCTTCGCTTGCGCCTTGCACCTGCCTCCGAAGATGTGCATTCTCCTTCTCCACAAAATGGATCTCCGCACTTTGAATCTGACATCTCTTCGTAGGCCCTCTTCGCTCCTGAACCTTCTTCTCCATCTCAGCCTTCTCTTTGAACAACTTGTCCACATTCTCTGTCAACTCCTTCACTGTGATGGATTGATCTTCCTTTCCCTTTGCCAGACGGTTCATCATCTGAATCAACTCCATATATCCGTCTGCTTGAGGGTCCCACCCTAGCATATACATCGGACCCATCTCGTTCAACTCCAATCTGGGACGACCACCACAGCTTCCAACTTCTGCGAGAGCTGTAGTACCGATGCCATGGGTTCTGCAATCTCCTTCGAGGCTTTCGGCCCCGGCTTCACCGCCATCATCTTTGGTGGAGAGGACTTGGCCGGTCCTACTTCTTCCATCTTCTTCTTTCCTACATCTTCTCGAATTGCTAGAGTGGCTGGTGGACTATCTTCCACCACTCTCTTCCTCTTCCTCAAAGTGCCGATCACCTCAAGGTCCTAGTCTGAATCAGGCTTGCTCTGCACCGCCGGCCTCACTTCTCCCGTTCTCTTTGGCTCAGGAGGAGCACTCGTTCTAGACTCCCTCGTCGACCCACTGCTAGCGTTGTCGAGGTCCGCATCCAAGTCCGACAACCCACTCTCCAACCGATACAGTTGCCTCTCTCTAGGCGTCAACCACTCCAACTTTGCGTACAGGTGTACTAAGAAAGACGAGAGATAGACTACACTCTTATCGTCTTCTCTCAGCTTCGTCGCCATAGCCTGCACATTCCTTGCAAAGATTTCTCCCCAGTTCACTGGGATTAGTTCCTCCGATGAACCCTTCCACGATCCTCACCTTATGCATACTCACGTAGGTTGTTCGCTGCGGTGAGAAAAGCTGATTCAAGGTGAGTGCCACCTTTCTCCTGAAGACATCTTTGATCAAATCGAGCTTGTAGCCATTCGTCCCCTTCCTCTCCCTAGGGTTGAACCACTTTCGCTCGTCGAAAGTGAATGCCGTATGCATTGCCGATCCCTCCGAATCGACTCCGCCTTTGTCCTCTTCATGGTTGCGTCCTAAAGCCTTCGTCCATAACTTTGCATCCCACTTCTCCGGCTGCGCTCTGCTTCCCATTCTTTGTCCGCCAGACTTCCTCTCCGGACTTCATCGCACAGCTCTGGGCACACGTAGTCCCATCGCCATGACAGGAACGCTCCACCGAGGTTCTTCAACCTCAGCAACTCCGCTGAAGTCCAATCCGCCATCAGAATAAGCGGTCGAATCCTTCCCATCGTCGCACTTCTTCCTGTTGGAACTCCTCCAAATCGACGCTTCGACATTGCAGCTAGCTTTCCTTGCTCCAGCCGCTCGGCAAGTTCTTGGCATCGACTTTCTCTCGACAATTCCTCAATCCGCCGCCCCAAACGCGCGCTTAAATTCCCTCGCAATTCACTCGTGTGAACTCCCTAATGCTATTCCTATCTAACAAATATATATTGGGACGAATACCTTCAAGAGAACCCGAATATAACTCTTTATTCACAAAAACCAAAAGAAATCCTACTTATCCTAAGAACTACGCTCCTACAGACTTACGAACTATCGAGCATACATTGTAAGCAATTGAAGGAGGTGCGGGGTTCTCATAAGGAAAGAAGGACCAAACATCCGAAGTCTCAAAGACGGCAAAGCCCTTATAGTAGCAAAACATCGACAATTTCGGCCAAAGAGGAGTCTAGCTCTTCAGACGAAGATTGGAAGTACACTTCCAAAAAGAAAGACACGCACCGGATGAAGCATCCGGAGGGCGGACGGAAAGATATAGAGACCAAGGTTGAGGAGCTGACCAAAAGCTCGGAAGAGCTCAAGGTACACTTAGTTAACAATCGAGATAGGAGGAAATCTCCCATGCAGGATTGAGCCAACGTATGGTGCACAATCTGCAGGAAATCATGCCATACCAACTATGAACATTAGCCCAGAGAAGGATATTCGGCCCAACAAGTGGAATGGATACCGGTATGGGAGTATCCCCAATACGACCCTACCACCAAAGACCAAATTTACGGGATGTAGGAGATGGAGAATGCATCCTCAATTCCTTCAGTATAGATTTCCTGGTATAACCCAGTAGAAATGGCAGTGACTACGCCGCAACACAAGATGGGGGGCTTACCTAAAATTCACCCTCCACCGAAACCTAACGCTTGTTACAACTGTGGCGCCGTGGGGCACTGGTCTCCCCAGTGTCCGCAACCCCGACGCCAAATGACTTACCAACCCTTGTGTATTAACTGCAAGAGGCCAAGGCATACATACGTGGAGTCCGATCAGCCACCCCAGCCACGAGGAGAAAGCGAGCGGTATCCAGCCCAAGGAGTACGGTTTGTAACTCCACCAAAGAGAGACGTGGGGGTACATCAAGTGAACTAAAAGGAACAGACCCCGCAGAAAGGGGAAGATTGGCTAGAGGAAGTGTTGGATATGCTAAGGATATCTACCCAAAGTACGAGGAGGCTGGCAAGCCCTGTTGTGGACAAAAAGAGCAAGGACAAGAAGAAGGAAGTAACCAAGGGAGCACAGGTTAAAACTATTCTAACCCTAGAAGCGAAGGGCAGTACCACACTAAGTCAAGAAACGCCACCTGAGTTTGCTGCGGATGTTCGGACTAAAGTACAATACTGCATCAAGGAACTCAACCCGAAGAGGTGGGAGATGTGGACCGGCCGAAGCAACTCAGCAGAGCATGGGGGACGGCCACAAATATCACCTCGACAGTACTACGATCCGGTGGCGGATTTGGCTGAAGTAAAAGCCAATATCACCATGAAGCACTTATTAGATGACAACAAGACAACCAAGCCTCAGCCGAGCCGACAAAACAAGTTACCCGCGGTGTACACCGTAGAGCAAGAAGACCAAGGAGCCCCAGAAATTGAAGTTGAGATTGCAAGTTGCATGCTGAAGGCAATACCCGTTTACTCCTGATCAGGGGTGAATATCATGATAGAAAATACAGCCGTTGCACTTGGATATAAGAAGTACGAAGCTACATCAAGGGTGTTGAGGTTAGCTGATCAATCAATGAAGAAGCCAGTAGGAGTGTTGCGAGGGGTGCTCATCCGAATAGGTGGCGTAGATTTCTCAATGACGTACATCATCCTCTGACCGCAAGAAGAAAATGGATACAAGGTCCTCATTGGAAGGCCCTGGTTGTACAATGTGAAAGTCACAACCAATTGACAACGAAAGACCTTGTCCTTCTTCGACCCATGCGCATCAACAACAAGAAAGGTAACTATTTCATGGAGCCCTCTGGGTTACCAGAGGGGTGACCGACCCTAGTGACGACACCACGGATTCGGAATATTCGTCTGAAGATGTCAACTATCTACAATGCTATGAGGTGGACAAAGAGCTCCAATCTAAAGATGAATAGCAATTAAAGATTAGTGTGGGGTGCAACGAGGCAAGCCACACTAATGGAGTAGTAGGGCCTGACGGTTGGGAGGAGACCATGTTGACTCCATGACATCAACTGGAAATCAAGCCTAGTCTACCTTTGGTTGATCTTCGCAACGTGTTGTCTCTTCTTCATAGATACAAAGACATGTTTGCATGGAAGATAGAAGACATGAAGGGTATTCCCTAGAAATGGGGTTAACATTGGATAGATTTAATAGAGGGAGCGGTCCTTGTAAGACAACGGCAATACCGCTTAAATCTGAAATAATTCTTGTTAGTCAAAGATGAAATTGATAAATACCTCCAATCGGGCATTATCTACCCTGTGTTGAGTAGTGAATGGGTTGCACCTATTCTCATTGAGTTGAGAAATTGACTCTTCAGGAATCACTCCAAGAAGAGGAGAGCACACCAAAGGGACAAGAGAGAGAGTGTACAGGAATGAGATGAGGAAGGCTTTGCCTTCCCCTGTATATATAAGGTGAGTACAGGGAAACCCTAATTTCGGGTTAGTCCTAATCTTGGATAAACCCTAAACAGATCTATACCATCGGTACATAACAATTCTAGATCAACGGCCTGTAGTCATCAGGCACTAATCGACCTATATCAACTAGATGAGCTTGGGATATTAACAATTGTGCCTAAGAAAAACATTGGTAAAATTTATGTATGCCAAGATTTCAGGAAGTTGAATGCCGCGACGAAGAAGGATCATCATCCTTTACCATTCGCATATGCAATCCTAGACCATGTGGCATGGCATGAATGTTATAGCTTCCTGGATAGATTCTCTGGGTACAATCAAGTATCCATCCGCGAAGAAGATAAGGATAAAATTATATTCACCACGGATTGGGGAACGTATGCTTACCATAAAATGCCATTTGGGCTATACAATGCACCAGCTACGTTTCAGCAGATGATGATGCATATCTTTCAAGATTACTTGTGGAAGTGTAACAGACAAGTTACATAAAAGTTTTGCCATTTGTACAGAATTACAGTTCGTTCCCAAGGGAATGAGGTGTTATCTTTCTGTCAGCGACGAATATGAATGTTTATGCTTCTTTTGAAGACTATGGACATTCACAGTCTGAAGAGTGCTGTGACAGATTAGTCCAAGACCACCAAGTGTAAGGACATGTTTAGAGGTTTCAGGCTGTTTTTTTTGTTTTTGGAACATAAATAAATGATATTCGGAGGAAGTAGGTACCGCCGAATACGAATAGGAGAAATAAGCGCGAAGATGGCCAAGACGAATAAGTTGTTAAGGAGGTCGGAAGCGTCGAACGGATTAGTGCAGTTAGTAACAACATCGACGGGCGTAACGAGCTGCGGAGGAGCAAGAACAAGCGTCGAGTCAAGTAGCCGAAATGAAGAGGAAATCGGTCACTGATCGATCGGAGCTCGTGAGGCGATTCAATTGCCTGTGAAGAAGATGCCGACGGGAGTATATCGACCCTTGGTGCCGAAGCCAGAATGGTCGACCAAAGAATTAGTACGATTGAAGACTCTAGGAGGAGAGTTCTTAGCATGGCGATGGGACTATGTCTGCCCAGAGCTGTGTGAAGAAGTTCGAGCCAAGAAAACGCCAAATCCGATAGGCTGGAGAGGACATCCGCACTGTGGGATGCATTGTTTCGGGCAAGCCCCGGGAAGAGATTATTCAAAAGAGAAGGATGGAGTCGATCGGGAAGGTTTGGCGGTGCATACCGCTGCTTCACCTTCGATGAGCAAAAGTGGTTTGATCCTGTGGAAAGAAAGGAAGGGTACAAACGGCTTCAAGATTGATCTTATTCGGGACGACTTCCGAAGAAAAATAATGTATACCTTGAATCAGCTATTCTCACCCCAACGAACTACTTATGTAAGTATGCATAAGGTGAGGATAGTGGAAGGATTTGTTGGTGGTGCAATCAAGGTCAATTGGGGAGAGATCTTCACTCGGAATGTGCAAGCGATGGGTCGAGGTCGCGAACGAGAGAAGGGAGTAATTTATATCTCTTCGTTTCTAGTACACATATATTCGCGTATGGGGTGGTTGACGCCACAGGAGCGGAGACGCTATCAAGTGAATATGGTCAGCAATCTTGGTGGGCCAAAGCCAAATGGCGGCAAAGTGGGTCGACGAGAAGTGTGGGACCCCACCAAGACGATGGTGTGTACGCCAATAAGGCCGAAATGGCGGAGGTAACTTCGGAGGCCAGAGCGAAGGCATTGAGAGAGGAGGAAGAAGCCATATTCGGAAGAGAGGACTCAGGAGGAACCACGAGAGAAGAGAAGCCCCAAAGAGATAATTATGGAGCCCAAGAGTAAAAGGGAGAAAGTCAAGGAGATTGCGCAGCCGGAAGTCCAGCATCAAGGCATCGCGGCCTAAGGTGAAAGCAACTAAGGTAGCAGTAGAAGAGCCACTTTCTTCGGTGCTACATTTAGCGCAGAAGCTGGAGAATGTGGTAGTGCCAGTTCTGATGGAGCTGAATGAGATGGGAGGCGCTTATATTCGTGGGTGGAATCCGCAGAAGACGGTTACATGGAGTCGATTCGATTCTTTGAACCGCATCGCCGAGGGAAGAAGGATCAGCGGAGACTATTAAGCAAAATGACGGAGTCTGTGGAGCGCCCGAGAAACATATGGAAGTGCGTAGGAAACAACAAGAAAGAAAGCAAGCCTATGGAGAAATCAGAGAATTCGAGCGCGGAGGTAAAATTTGTTGAGAGGGAGAATGAGAAGTCGCACCAAAGAATTGAAGAGGGCGGGCAAAGAATTGCATGAAGTCGATGTTGAGAGGCCAGCCTAGACTAGAAGATTTGGCGAGTAGGTGCTCGCAATACCTTTTTGCTCGGGTGACGACGTGGAGGCTGAAAGGTTGGAACATTTGACAATGGCAATGAACACCCCTTGTGATTCGAAGGATCGCAGGAAAGAGATGTACAAAGCCATGGGACGCGAATGCCAGGAAGCGATGCGAGTCCATCGGAAGGAGATCGCAGAGGACATCGTGAATTGCAGATGAGCGCCGATGTCTTCGCATTGAAGGAAGAGACGCCATCGAAGGAACCCGAGGTGCCCCAGAATTGTAGTCGGACGCGATCCGTGTAGGCAAATCGATTAGGAATAGGTGCGAGTAGAGATTGTATAAATAGGAGTAGTGTTAGAGGGGATTATCGCTTTCTTTTACAAGTGTTCATTGAGAACCGTAATTGTAGTCGGGTAGAACGGTGCTCGAGAAGTCGCTGAATGTTGCATTCGATTGGTCTTGACCGGTGCGCAATACCTGTGAAGATACCCGGTATTCGCCCATGAGCCATAGTCGGATCCACTTCGCAAAGAGAACTTCAACGAGAACATCGCCTCGCCGACCCTTTGTAAAGGAGTGATCAACTCCCATCAAGAAATCTGAGTGTAATTTCAATTACATGCGTGATTCGCAAATGTAATGGATGGGTAATGGTTTGTTAAACCGACTTAGTGGTCCCGACTACTGTCACAAAGACTCTTCGGACTATGCATGTCCAGAGTCTTCAAAAGAAGCATAAACAACCATATTCGTCGCTGATAGAAAGATAACACCTCATTCCTTTGGGAACAAACTGTAATTCTATACAAATGACAAAACCTTTGTGTAACCTGTTTGTTACATAAAGAAGGAAGTTTAGACCAACTTTTTCTTGGCGCCGCTGCTGGGGAATGAAGTTGCTATTCATCTGCCAGCGGGGAGTTGTATAACATAGCTAGGATTTGGCTAGAAACGTGTTGACACCAGTGGTGACCAAGAACGAGTGGTAGCATCAGTATGGTAAAGGGTGTCTCTCAAATCTTCTTGAGCTTTGAAGGTTGACAGTCTCATCCTTAGGAACTGCGGTGCCAAATGAATGACAGACAAAGATCAGGAGCCAAGCCCATCTTCTGGTCACACTGCTGAACCTTCGGCACGAGCACGACGAGCCGCAGCCCGAGAAGAGACCAGGCAGAAAGAAAGAGAATGTGGGTGGATTCGGCCTCTAGATCGAAGAAGGAAGAAAGCTCCGGCTGAACCAGACCTGCTTCGGCGGGTTGTGGGTCACGAGCATTCCATCTCACCATCAGCAAGAAGTCCCAGTAGCAACCCGACCTAAGCGGCCGAGTAGCCCAGAAGATTGAGACCCAAGCTCAGCCAGAGGCCAGTACCTCATCAGACTCCTCGGAAGAAAACGGTAGTTCAAATACCGACACCTCTACGAAGGCCGTGACACCCTCGGGTGACGAGGCCAGTGACGAAGAAGAGAGGTGGTCGGAGTTTCAAGAAGGACCAGGATCGTCCCTTGCTCGACAAAGTGAGGGGCTGGAAATCCTGAGAATCAACCTTGAACCTATTGCCCGGGTCCGCCTACGGAGAACCAAGGCAACATGGCGGCACCAATCACCAAAACAAAGAAGCCCAAGTTTAAGGGTACTTCAGATGAAGATGATGCTGATTCTTATATTCGTACCTTTGAAGCCATCTCTACGGCCAACAAGGAAAATGACCCCATGGATCGGAGAAGGATCTTCCCGGGCCTTCTACGGAAAGGGGCCCGGGTGTGGATGAACAACCAAGAAGAAGGCCATGCGGCTGAAATCTCTTCTTGGGATGGGCTCAAAGCCCGATTCCTGGCGAGATTTCAGGAGATGGGCTACGATAAGGTATTGTTAAGAAGATTGGGCGCCATTCGGAGGGAGAAACATCAGAAGCTCCGAGAATACACGGAGCGCGGCCACCGGTTGCTAGATAGGATGCCGGCCACCACTGCTAACACAAAACCATATTCGGCGGCCATGGCCATCGAATGGTATGTCTCGGTTTGGGGAAGTTCGACCACGACCGAAAACCTTCTCAGAGGGAGGGCAGATCCAGCTACGGTGGACGCCGTCATACAGGCAGCTGAAGCTTACGAGCTATCTAACATCCATCGGAGTCGCCTAAAGGAGAATCGGTCGTCACATAAGGGACGACGGGCTAAGCACCTGAAGACCCGAAGACGCCGAAGTCCCTCCAGTAGTGAAGCGTCCACTTCATCGGACGAAAACGAATCCAGCTCCTCAGACGAAGACTGGAAAAACACCCCGAAAAAGAAGGAGGGGCGCCGAATGAAGCAGGTGGAAGCTGGCCGGAAAGGCATAGAAACTAAAGTAGAGGAGCTCACCAAGAGTTTGGAAGAGCTCAAGGTACATTTAGTAAACAATAAAGATAGGAGGAAATCTCCCATGCAGGGGAGAGCTAATGTATGGTGTACCATCTGCAGGAAGCCGGGCCACTCTAACTCGAGCATCGCCCTAGAAGGGTATTCGCCCAAAGAGGGAATGGGTACCAAAGATGGGACTACGGCCCATACGAAGGTCTCCCGGATGACCAAGTTTACGGCATCCAGGAGGGGGGGCCTTCATCTACTATACCCCCGGTGCATATCCCTCGCTACGCTCCGGTAGAAATGGCGACTACAACGCCGCGAAAGGAGAATGGGAGGGTTGGCTCCAATCCCTCCCCCTGCTAAACCGAATGCATGCTACAATTGCGGAGCAATGGGCCACTGGTCACCCCAGTGCCCTCAGCCTCGGCGACGCATGACATACCTGCCAATGTGTAGCAACTGCAGACGGCCAGGACACACGAATGTAGAGTGTGAGCAGCCAACCCAACCCCGAGGGGAGAGCGAAATATCCGGCGCAAGGGAGTGCGGTTCGTCACCCCACCCAAACGGGATGTAGGAGTACATCAAATCGTTAGAAAAGCAGAGCCCAACAAGCCTCCCGGAGGAGTCGAATTGGCCCAAGAGGCCCCGACGTATTACTACGGCCTCGACCCGGCACGAAGACCACGAAGATAGCGCCAAATGAGCGTCAAGGAGAAAGCCAGCGGCGAAAAAGAAGAAAGAAGACGCCCTACGCCAAAGGAGCCCCCACCAACGAGACAAAGGAGCCGGAGAATCAAGATTTCCCGCTGATATTCGCAAGAGGTGCGAGGGTACCTCAAGGAACTAACTCCCACACCTACTGAAGGTGTTGCTCCGGGGCAACCCACGGAAACTAGAACCTGAGGTATTGACGGTTGCGCCACCTACTTACTATGATCCAAAGGGCGCATCTTGCCAAGTCAAGGCAAATATTTCGATGAAGCGCTTGTTGGACGATAACAAGGTGTATAAAAAAGATTCTCATCCAAGCATTGAAGTCCAAAGAAGCCCAGTCCTAAGACGAAACAAGTTGCCTACAGTATATTCTGTGGAGCAGGAAGACTTAGGTGCCCCGGAAATAGAAATCAAAATCGCGGGCTGTATGTTGAAGTCCGTACCCATCGACTCAAGGTCAGGAGTGAACATCATGACAGAGGATACGGCGGTGGCCTTGGGGTATAAACATTATGAAGACACCCCCCGAATACTAAGGCTGGCAGACCAATCCCGTAAAGAAACCGGGCTGCCGTGGGGTTCGAGACCGAATAGGAGGTGTACCCTTCGCGCTCACCTACATAATCCTCAAACCCCAGGAGGACAGTGGGTACAAAGTGTTAATCGGGAGGCCGTGGTTGTATAGCGCCAAGGTGCTGACAAATTGGTAACGGAAGACGTTGTCCTTTTTTGATCCAGAAGCCACCACAAAGACGGGCGAGTGGTAATTACATGGAAACACTCCAAGTACGGGGGGAGACCTCATCGGACTCGAGGCGTGACCGACCCCAAATGAGGAGGAGACCGAATCCGGATATTCGTCCGAAGATCGAGTTAATTACCTGGAATGTTATGAGGTAGAGGAAGAACTCCTTCCCGACGACGAATAGCAACTACAGATCAGTGTGGGAAGGAGTGAAGCCAGCCACACTGACGGCGTAGTTGGAGCGGATGCTTGGGAAGAAGTGATGGTAACACCTGGCCACCAGCTCAAAGTTAAACGAGGCTTGCGGTGCCGTAGATCCGGCAAAGATCTGCTGAGTCTCCTTAGTAGGTACGAAGATGTTTTCGCCTGGAAGATAGAAGATATGAAGGGCATACCCCAGAAATGGGGAGAACATCGGATAGACCTCATAGAAGGAGCAGTCCCTGTACGGCAGAGGCAGTACCGTTTAAATCCCAAATACTCTTTGTTGGTTAAAGATGAAATTGATAAGTACCTGCAAGCAGGTATTATTTATCCCGTGTTGAGTAGTGAATGGGTTGCACCAATTGTGATTGTTCCCAAGAAAAATACAGGCAAGATCAGAGTCTGTCAAGACTTTAGGAAGCTCAATGCGGCCACTAAGAAAGACCATCACCCCCTGCCTTTTGCGGATGCAATATTGGATCATGTGGCGGGGCACGAATGTTATAGTTTCTTAGATGGGTTTTCTGGGTACAATCAGGTGTCCATTCAAGAGGAAGATAAGGACAAGACTACCTTTACCACTGATTGGGGGACATATGCTTACCACAAGATGCCGTTCGGCTTGTGTAATGCCCCAGCCACATTTCAACGGATGATGACACACATTTTCCAAGAGAACTTAAGAAAGTTTCTGGAAATTTTCATAGATGATTTTTGTGTATTCGGGTCAAGGGCCGACCATCTGAATCATCTCCAGCAGACGTTCCAGAAGTGCCAAAGTAGTCAACTAGCGTTGCACCCGGAGAAATGTTACTTCATGATGACAGAAGGAATTCTGTTCGGACATCGAGTGTCGGCTCGAGGATTAGAAGTAGATGTAGATAAGGTTAAGATCATTAACTTGTTGGAACCCCTTGGGAACATCCGGGAACTCAGAGCCTTCCTAGACCACACAGGTTACTACCGTAGGTACGTGAAAGCGTATGCCGCCATTGCGGCGCCTCTAACCGGCCTACTCAAGAAAGGGGTAGATTTCGTATGGACAGCCGAACACGAGGCTACATTCCAACGAATGAAACGGGAATTGGTCATGGCACCAACTCTGGTGCCCCCTAATTGGGACAAGCCATTCCATGTGGACGTAGACACCTCCTCCATAGCCATGGGTGTGGTGTTGGGACAGAAGGATGAGAAAGGAAAGGATCACCCAATTTATTTCGCCAGCCGAATGCTGATAACAGCATAGCAGAACTATTCGACTACGGAACGTGAAGCCCTGGGAATGGTCTATGCGGTGAGGAAGTTCCGGCATTATCTCATGGGTTATGAATTTGTGTTCCATGTGGACCATTTTCCTCTGAAGTACACAGTGCGTATACCCGATCTTTCGGGCGGTTGGCACGTTGGATGTTATTGTTGCAAGAGTTCTCTTTTACAGTGCAGACCAAGAAAGGGGTGCAGCATACGAATGCCGATTTCCTGTCACGACTGGAAACGAAGATACCGGCTGTAGCGGTAGATGATGAATTTCCAGACGAACAGTTGTTCCAACTTACGGAATATAAGGATACGCAGTACTATGATTTGTACCGTTATCTACGAACGTTGGAATTACCGGAGGGATTGTCAATTGAGCAACGCACGGTGTTTGTACACAAAGCTGCGCCATATCAACTAGAAAGAGGAATACTGTTCAAACTAGGGGCGGACGACGTCCTACGAAGATGTCTGGAGACGCACGAAGTCACCAGGGTGATCAGAGCGATGCACGAGGAAGCCGCAGGCGGACATTATGCCCTGCGAAATACGGTAAAGAAGATTTTGGCGGCCAATTACTTGCTGATTCAGTTGCTGAACCGTACTGCTCGAGGGAAGAAGGATCAGTTTAGGGTTTAGGGTTTAGGGTTTAGGGTTTAGGGTTTAGGGTTTAGGGTTTAGGGTTTAAAGGGTCTTAAACCCTAAACCCTAAACCCTAGACCCCACCAAGACGATGGTGTGCAGTCGCCAATAAGGCCGAGTCAGAAGGAGGTAACTTCGGAGGCCAGAGCGAAGGCATTGAGAGAGGAGGAAGAAGCCATATTCGGAAGAGAGGACTCAGGAGGAACCACAGAGAAGAGAAGCCCCAGTGTAGAGATAATTGCGGAGCCCAGTAGTAAAAGGAGAAAGTCAAGGAGATTGCGCAGCCGGGGGAAGTCCAATGACCGAAGGCATCGCGGCCTAAGGTGAAAGCAACTAAGGTAGCGCATAGAAAGAGCCACTTTCTTCGGTGCTACATTTAGCGCAGAAGCTGGAGAATGTGGTAGTGCCGCCTTCTGATGGAGCCGAATGAGATGGGAGGCGATTATATTCAGGGGTGGAATCCGCAGAAGACGGTTACCCTGAGCCGATTCTTTTGCCGAACCGCATCTTCTTCGAGGGAAGAAGGATCAGGCGGAGACTATTAAGTACCGACGGAGTCCGTGGAGCGTCTGGAGAAACGAGTAAGGCGGAAGTGCCGATGAAACAAATTAAAAAAAGAAAGCAAGCCTATGGAGAAATCTGTAGAATTCGGAGCGCGGAGGTAAAATTTGTTGAGAGGGAGAATGAGAAGCCGCACCCAAGAATTGAAGAGGGCGAAGCAAAGAATTGCATGAAGTCGATGTTGAGAGGCCAAATAGACTAGAAGATTTGGCGAGTAGGTGCTCGCAATACCTTTTTTGCTCGGTGTGACGACGTGGAGGCCGAAAGGTTGAACGTTTGGACGCTGGCGATGAACACCCCTTGTGATTCGAAGGATCGCAAGAAAGAGATGTACAAAGCCATGGGATGCGAATGCCAGGAAGCGATGTGAGTCCATCGGAAGGAGATTGCAGAGGACATCAGGGAATTGCAGATGAGCGTCGATGTCTTCGCATTGAAGGAAGAGACGTCATCAAAGGAACCTGAGGTGCCCCGTAATTGTAGTCGGACGCGATCCGTGTAGGCAACGATTAGGAATAGGTGCGAGTAGATTGTATAAATAGGAGTAGTGTTAGAGGGGGATTATCGCTTTCTTGACAAGTGTTCATTGAGAACCGTAACTGTAGTCAGGGTAGAACGAAGTGCTCGAGAAGCTATTGAATGTTGCATTCGATTGGCCTTTGACTCAGTGCGCAATACCGTGAAGATACCCTAAGTATTCGTCCATGAGCCATAGTCGGATCCACTTCGCAGTAGAACTTCAATGAGAACATCGCCTCGTCGACAGCTTGTAAAGGAGTGATCAACTCCCATCAGTAAATCTGGAGTGTAATTTCAATTACATGCGTGATTCTGTGCAATGTAATGGATGGGTAATGGTTTGTTAAACCGACTTAGTGGTCCCGACTACTGTCACACAGACTCTTCGGACTATGCATGTCCAGAGTCTTCAAAAGAAGCATAAACAACCATATTCGTCGCTGATAGAAAGATAACACCTCATTCCTTTGGGAACGAACTGTAATTCTATACAAATGACAAAACCTTTGTGTAACCTGTTTGTTACACCAAGTCAAATTGACAAATCATTACCCAAGAAGCTATAGCATTCATGCCCCGCAACATGATCCAATATTGCATCCACAAAAGGCAAGGGATGATGGTCCTTCTTAGTGGCTGCGTTGAGCTTCCTAAACTCTTGACAGACTCTAATCTTGCCTGTGTTTTTCTTGGGAACAATCACAATTGGTGCAACCCATTCACTGCTCAACACGGGGTAAATAATACCTGCTTATAGGTACTTATCAATTTCATCTTTAACCAACAAAGAGTATTTGGGATTTAAACGGAACTGCCTTTGCCTTACAGGAACTGCTCCTTCTATGAGGTCTATCCGATGTTCTCCCCAATTCTGGGGTATGCCCTTCATATCTTCTATTTTCCAGGCGAAAACATCTAAGAACCTACTAAGGAGACTCAACAGTTGGTGCAGATCTCTGGCCGGCAAGCCTCTTTTGACTTTGAGCTGGTGGCCAGGTGTTACCGTTACTTCTTTCCATGCGTCCGTCCCGACTACGCCTTCGGTGTGGCTAGCTTCACTCCTCCCCACACTGATCTGTAATTGCTATTCGTCGTCAGTGAGGAGTTCTTCTTCTACCTAATAGCATTCCAAGTAGTTAACTCTGTGCTCGGACGAATAGCCGGACTCGATCTCTTCATCGCTTGGGTCAGTCACTCCAGAGTCTGAAGAGGTCTCCCCCTGGTACTTGGAGTGTTTCTAGGTAATCGTCACCCGACGTGCTGAGGTAGCTCATGGATCAAAGAAAGACAACGTTGCCAGTTTGTCAGTACCTTGGCGTTGTACAACCAAGGCCTCCCTATCAACACTTTATATCCACTATCCTCCTGGGGTTTGAGGATTATGTAGGTAAGCGAGAAAGGTATGTCCCCTATTCGGGTCTGAACCCTTCGAAGTAGCCTTACTGATTTCTTACGAGACTGGTCTTCCAGTCTCAAAATTCGGGGGTATCTTCGTAATGCTTATACCCCAAGGCCACAGCCATATCCTCCGTCATGATTTTTACTCCCGATCCCAAGTCGATGGGTACGGACTTCAACATACATCCCGCGATCTCGATCTCAATTTCCGGGGCGCCTAAGTCTTCCTATTCCACGGAATACAACGTGGGTAACTTGTTTCTTCTTAGAGCTCCCGGCTTACTGGACTTCAGTGCTTGGATGAGAATCTTCTTGTAGATTTTGTTGTCATCCAACATCTGCTTCATAGAAATATTTGCCCTGACTTCGGCAAGGTCTGCCACTGGATCGTAGTATGTGCGGGACGCAGCCGTCAGTACCTTTGGTTCTGATTTCTTTGGGTCGCCCATGATCAGAACCTTGGTAGTCGTGGGGGTTAACTCTTTGAGGTACCCCTGCACCTCCTCTCGAATATTGGCGGAAAATGATGACCCTGCTGGCTCCTCCAACTCTTTGGGTAGAGATTCCTTTGGAACGGGAACGTCCTCTCTAATGTTTTTCTTCTTCTCCCGCTGCTTGGCCTTCTCCTTGACGATCACCGGAGCTATCTTCGTATTCTTCGTACTTTGGGTTGATACCCGCAGCATGTCTAGGGCTTCTTCGGGCCAATTTGACTCTTCCGGAGGGGCCATGGGCTCCTGCTCTTCAATGCTAAATTGGTGTACTCCCACATCCTGTTTGGGTGGGGTTACAAACCGCACTCCTTGCACTGGATAATGCTCGCTCTCCCCTCGTGGTTGGGATGGCTGTTCACATTCCACATTTGTGTGTTCCGGCCGCATGCAGTTGCTACACATCGGCTGATAGGTCATTCGTCACCGAGGCTGAGGGCACTGGGGTGACCAGTGACCCATTGCTCCGCAATTGTAGCACGCATTCGGTCTAGTTGGAGGAGGGATTGGAGCCAAGCCTCCCATTTTCCTTTGTGGCGTTGTGGTCGCCATTTCTACTGGAGCGTAGCAAGGTATGTGCACTGGGGGTATATTAGATGAAGTTTCCCCTTCCTGGATGCCATAAACTTGGTCATCCGTGGGGCCTTCGTATGGGCCGTAGTCCCATACCGGCACCCATTCCACCTGCTGGGCCGAATACCCTTCTTTGGGCTGATGCTCAGAGTTAGAGTGGCCCGGCTTTCTGCAGATGGTACACCAGACATTGGCTCTCCCCTGCATGGGAGATTTCCTCCTATCTTTATTATTTATCAAATGTACCTTGAGCTCCTCCAAACTTTTGGTGAGCTCCTCAACTTTAGTTTCTATGCCCTTCCGGCCAATTTCCACCTGCTTCATTCGGCGCCCCTCCTTCCTCTTCGGGGTATGTTTCCACTCCTCGTCTAAGGAGGTGGATTCTTCTTCTTTCTACGTAGTGGACGCTTCATGATTGGAGGGACTTCGGATGTTTAGCCCGTTGTCCCTTATGCGACGACCGATTCTCCTTCAATCGACACCGATGGATGTTGGACAGCTCGTAAGCTTCGGCTGCCTCTATGACAGCATCCACCGTGGCAGGGTCCGCCCTCCTACAGAAAGTTTCTTGGTCAAGGTCAAATTTTCCCAACCTCGAAACATACCATTCGATGGCCATGGCCGCCAAATAAGGCTTAGTATTAGCAGTGGTGGACCGCATCCTATCTAAAAAACTGAGAAACTGCTCCGTGTATTCTCGAAGCTTCTAATGTTTCTCCCTCCGAATGGCGCCCAGTCTTCTCAACAATACCTTATCGTATCGCATCTCCCAAAACCTTGCTAAGAACCGGGCCTTAAGCCCATTCCAAGAAGAGATTTCAGCCGCATGGCCTTCTTCTTGGTTGTTCATCCATACCCGGGCTTCTTTCCATAGAAGTCTCGGGAAGATCCTTCTCCGATCCATTGGGTCATTTTCCTTGTTGGCCGTGGAGATAGCTTCAAAGGTACGAATATACGAGTCAGCGTCATCCTCATCCAAAGTACCCTTAAACTTGGGGTACTATTGTTTGGTGATTGGTGTTGTCATGTTGTCTCGGTTATCCTTAGTCAGAACTTGAAATGTAGATTCAAGGTTGATTTTCAGGATCTTCAGACCCTCACTTTATCGAGCAAGGGACGATCTTGGTCCTTCTTGAAAAGCCGACCACCTCTCCTCTTCGTCACTAGCTTCATCACCCGAGGGTGTCACGGCCTTTGTAGAGGTGTCGGTATTTGAACTATCATTTTCTCCGAGGAATCCGATGATGTGCTAGCCCCTGGCTAGGCTCGTGTCTCCAATCTTCCCGGACTACTCGAACGGTTAGACTTGTTACTTTGGAGACTTCTTGCTGATGGAGAGGTGGAATGCTCGTGACCTACGACCCATCTAAGAAGGTCTGGTTCAACCGGAGCTTTCTTCCTCCTTTGGCCTAGAGGCCGAATCCACCCTTGCTCTCTTTCTCTTCTTCTTGTTTCTTCCCTCGCTGCTGCCCGTCTCGCTCATGCCGAAGGTTCAAAGAAGATGACCGAAAGATGGGTCGGCTCACGATCTTTTGTTTGTCATTCATCTGGCACCGCAGCTCCTGAGAATGAGGTTCTCAACTTTCAAGGATCTTGAAGATTTCAGAGGCACCTGCACACAACAATGACGCTCTTACCCGTTCTTGGTCACCAATGGTGTCAACATGTTCCTAGTTAAGTCCTAGCTATGTTGTACAATCTCCGCTGGCATATGAATAGCAACTTCATTCCCCGGCAGCGGCGCCAAGAAAAAGTTGGACTAAACTTCCTTCTTTATGTAACAGACAAGTTACACAAAGGTTTTGCTATTTGTACAGAATTACAGTTCGTTCCCAAGGGAATGAGGTGTTATCTTTCTGTCAACGACGAATATGAATGTTTATGCTTCTTTTGAAGACTCTGGACATTCACAGTCCGAAGAGATCTGTGACAGAGTAGTCCAAGACCACCAAGTCAAATTGACAAACCATTACCCATCCATTACATTGCACACAATTACACATGTAATTGAAATTTCACTCCAGATTTAGTGATGGGAGTTTGATCACTCCTTTTTAAGCTGTCTACGAGGCGATGTTCTCGATGAAGTTCTACTGCGAAGTGAATCCAACTATGGCTCATGGACGAATCGCAGGTATCACGCACTAATCAAGACCAATCGAATGCAACATTCAACAGCTTCTTGAGCACTTTGTTCTACCCTGACTACGATTACGGTTCTCAATGAACACTTGTAAAGAAAGCGATAATCCTACTCTAACACTATTGCTATTTATACATTCTACTCGCACCTATTTATAATCGTCACCTACACGGATCGCGCCCGACTACTTCTTCAGAAAGTTACTGATCCCTTCGATGACGTATCTTTCCTCAATGCGAAAGCATCAACGCTCACCTGCAACTCCCTAATGTCTTCTGCGATCTCCTTCCGATGGACTCGCATTGCTTCCTGGCATTCGCGTCCTATGGCTTTGTACATCTCCTTCCTTCGATCCTTCATGCAAGGGGTGTTCATTGCCACTGTCAAACGTTCCAACCTTTCAGCCTCCACATCGTCACACTGAGCAAAAAGGTATTGCGAGCACCTACTCGCCAAATCTTCTAGTCTAGCCGGCCTCTCAACATCAACTTCATGCAATTGCTGCTCCGCCCTCTTCAATTGCTGTTGAAGTTTCTCATTCTCCCTCTCAACAAACTTCACCTCCGCGCTTCGAATTTTACAGACTTCAATGTAGGTCTGCTTCACCGTGATAGCTTTACTCTTTGCAGCTTTTGCTTCTCCTCCAGACGCTCCACTGATTCTGTCAATTGCTTTATAGTATCCGCTTGATCCTTCTTCCCTTTGGCGGTGCGGTTCAGCAACTGAATCAGCTCCATGTAACCGTCTTCCTGGGGATTCCATCCTTGGATATAACTGCTTTCCATCTCGTTCAGCTCCATCAGAATTGGCACCACCAGGTTCTCCAAATTTCAACAATCAGAACACCGAAGAAAGTGGTTCTTCTACTGTTATCTTGGTTGCTTTTACCTTAGGCCTCAACGCCTTCGGTACTAGACTTCCTGGCTGAGCAATTTCCTTCAGCTTCCGCTTCTTACTACTGGGCTCTGCAATTATCTCCACACTTGGACTCCTCTTCTTTGTGGTCCCCACGGAGTCCTCCTTCCCGAATATTGCTTCTTCTGCATCTCTTACTGTCTTCACTCTAGCCTCCGAAGGCATCTCTTGTTGAGTTGGTTGCACTGGCGACTGCACACCATCATCTTGGTGGGGTCCCACACTTCTTGTCGACCCACTACTGCCATTGCTCAGCACTTGTCCACCAAGATTACTGATCAGATTCACTTGATAGTGCCTCCTCTCCTGTGGCATCAATCACCCCATGCGTGAATTCATGTGCACCAAGAATGAAGAGATGTACATCACTCCCTTCTCTCCCGCTCGTAGCCTTTATCCCATTGCTTGCACATTTCAAGCGAAGATCTCTCCCCAATTGACCTTGATCGATCCACCGACGAATTCCTCCACTATTCTCACGTTATGCATGCTCACATAAGTAGTTCATTGTGGTGAGAAGAGTTGGTTCAAAATATACATTATCTTCCGTCGGAAGTCATCCCGAATAAGATCGATCTTGAAGCCGTTTGTATCCTTCCTCTCCCTAGGGTCAAACCACTTGGTCTCATCGAAGGTGAATGCAGTATGCATCGCCGACCCTTCCCAGTCGACTCCATCCTTCTCCTTCGAGTAATCTCTTCCTAATGTTTCAGCCCAAAGCATCGCATCCCCCGAATCTGGATGCCCTCCCAGCCTATTGGGTTGGCTGTCTTCTTAGCTCGAACTTCTTCGCACAATTCTGGGCACACATAGTCTCATCACCATGCCAAGAACTCCCCGTCCAAGTTCTTCAATAGTGTTAATTCTCCGACTGACCACTCTAGCTTTGGCACCTAAGGTCGATATACTCCTGTCGGCATCTTTTTCAATGGCAATTGAACAGCCTCACGAGCCCCCGATCGAATGGCCGATTTCCCCTTCATCTTGTCTACTTGACTTGTCGGCTCGTTGCACTTGTCGATGTTGTTAGTAAGTGCGCTAATCTGTTCGACACTTCAGACCTCCTTAAGAACTCATTCGTCTTGGCCATCTTCGTACTTATTTCACATATTCGTATTCGGCAGCTAATACTTCACCCGAATATTGTTTGTTTTTATTCCAAAAACAAAAAAATAGTCTCCAAACCTCTAAGTATGGTCCTACATGAAGTTTTTAGAAATCTTTACAAATGGCTTTTGTGTCTTTGGGGCAAAGGAGGATCACTTACACCATCTGGAGAAAACCTTCCAGAAGTGTAGGGACAGTCAACTGGCACTGCATCCCGAAAAGTGTTATTTTATGATGACCGAGGGGATTCTTCTAGGTCACCAGATTTCGGCTTGAGGGTTAAAAGTCGACGTAGATAGGGTTAAGGTCATCAATTTATTAGAACCCCCTAGGAACATCAGGGAGCTCAGAGCCTTTTTGGGGCATACAAGATACTATCGGCGGTATGTGAAGTCATATGCAGCTATTGCAGCCCCATTAACGGGCCTGCTGAAGAAGGAAGTGGAGTTTGTATGGACCTCCGAGCATCATGCCACATTCCACCGAATGAAGAATGAATTGGTCACGGCCCCAACCTTGATTCCATCAAATTAGGAGAAGCCTTTTCATGTGGATGTAGATACCTCGTCAATAGCAATGGGTGTGGTGCTATGACAACGAGATGAGCAAGGGAAAGATCATCCCATCTACTTTGCTAGTCAAATGTTGATTGCGGCTGAGCGTAATTACTCCACCACGGAGAGAGAAGCTATGGGAATGGTGTATGCCATCCGGAAGTTTCGACACTATTTGTTAGGATACGACTTTGTGTTTCATGTGGACCACTTTCCACTAAAATATCTTGTGCAAAAGGCCGATCTTTTAGGATGGCTGGCGCATTGGATGTTGTTGTTGCAGGAATTCTCATTCAGAGTGCAGACAAAGAAAGGAGTACATCACACGAATGCGGATTTCCTATCATGACTGGAAACGACAATATCAGCTGTTGTAGTGGACGACAAATTCCCGGACGAGCAGCTGTTTCAGATGACCGATTATAGGGAAATACAGTATAACGATTTGTACCGGTATCTTCGCACGCTGGAGTTACCAGAAGGACTAGAAGTTACCTCCCCTCGACCATGAGGTTCCGGAGCACGGTCATGACACGTTTGATTCCTGCAGGGGCCGATCCTTTTTCTTTGAGGATCAAGTTCACAACATTTCTGAGGGTGAGATTACACGGAATGACTTCACCCTCAGGTCCCTGTCGAGGTTTTCAATAACTTTTTCTAGCTTTTGAGGAGGGCAGAGCCACATTCAGAGCTATGGATGTGCAGCGCTTGGTTTGTGAGGATTAGGTCAGCGAGCGTGTAGTTTCTTCTGACAACATTCCTATCATGCTTGAGTCTGCCAGCTAGTACCATTTCTTCCATGAGATTTTGGTTCAGGTTTCCAATTTTGGTCCAGGTTTCCAGTAGAGCACCGACCCATTTGCCCATAAGCAACGTGTTCGTGTCAATCGTATTCTTGATGCCAAGACCTCCCTCACCTTTGGGTCGGCACATAAAATTCCACTGAACCAGGGCAGTCTTGGCGCTACCATCTGCATTATAATCCCATAGGAGGTGTCTATAGAGTCATTCAATTCTTCTGTAGAAGGGTATTGACAGGCCTAGGAAGGAGTTGTAGAACGTGGGTTGGGCCTGTAGCACAAATTGGAGCAAAAGTGACATAGCCTCGGAAGCGAGGAATTTGGTATCCCAGCCTCCAAGTCTCCTACTTATCTTGTTGATGTAGAAGTCTTCCTTTTGGGCCCGCGAAATGTTTAGTCATGTTGGGGATATTTCTGGATGGAGTGGTCTTCCATGGATCTGCATCACGTGTCCTTTATCCAATCAGGCGGTCGATCCATCCCGAGTAGCAAGATGGAGGATGTGCCCAGGTTAAGTCGGACACCGCTGCTAGCCTCGTATTTGTCTATAACAGCATGGAGCTGAGTGAAGGAATGTTTGTCGTCCTCTAGAAAGACGCCCATGTCATCAGCAAACAGGGAGTATTCAATCATTACTGCATCCCTGATCTTGAACCCTTTCAGTCTGCCGATCCAGAAGTTGTGTTTGAGATTAGTCATGAGCGGTTGAGTAGCCACAAAGAGGAGTGGGGCTAGGGGGCATCCCTAACGTACCCCACTTTCAATTGGGAATCTGTAGGTCTTGGCACCGTTGACATGGACCGCCGTGGAAGCACCAGTCGTAAGTCCTTGGACAAGTTTAATGAACGCATCGCCCAGACCACATGAGCTCATGGTGTCCCAAAGGTAGCAATGTTCAACTCTGTCGTAAGCTTTCTTGAAGTCAAGTTTTACAAACACTCCTCTTCTGTTAGCGCATTTGGCCATATCTTGGGCGAGCCAAAGCGTCATCACGTTGTCCAGCATGTTCCTTCCCTTGATAAAGCCAGTCTGCTGTGGGAGAATGATTTTAGAGAGGAGGAGCTGAAGTCTACTAGCAAGGATCTTGGCCATGATTTTGTAATCCGTGTTGAGCATGGTGAGGGCCTCCAGTCTTTCAATTCGTCCTTGTTAATTGACTTGGGGATGAGGCGAATCATTCCTTCCAGGACTACTCCGCTAGAACACCTTCCTCCCAGAACTTCCCTACCATAGCATGATAAAACTTTGCCATTATTGGCCAGGTTTTCCCAGGGTTTTGGCCGAGACCCCATCCACTCCGGGGGCTTTGTTAGCAGGGAGCGCCATGAGCACTTCCTCCACCTCTTTGAATGATGGTTTCTCCGCTAGCATGGATCTTTCAACAGCCGACACACTATTCTCTAGTCTGCTCATGAGTTTGGCATGTTTCTTCTCGTCAGCATCTGTTCTTCTACCTCTACCTTCTTGTATAGTGTCTTGTAGTATCTTCCTACTTCACTCAGTATTCTATTTAATTGCCTGATGGTTTCTCCGTTGTCCAGCTTCAACTGAAGGATCTGGGCACGGGCAGCATTCTGCTTGTGTATATTGAAAACATACTAAGTGGGGGCATCCCTTAGGCCAAGGTGTTTGATTATGGACCAAAGCCTTATCTCCACATCTCTTTTGTGTTCTCTGATTCGCTTTTCGATCTCCAACTAGTCAATTCTGGCTAGGTCCTTTCCTGTTAGCTTTTCAACACTATTGCTATGGATTTGTTTGAGTTCATTCTCTAGAACGTGAATCTTAGAGATTTTGATTCTTTGTTCTGTTTGTTTCGCTCTCAACAGCTTTTTGTAGGAGCATAGTTCTTAGGATAAGTATGATTTTTTTTTGTTTTTGTTAATAAAAAGTTATATTTGGGTGTTGTTGAGGGTATTCGTCTGAATATATGTTAGTTAGATATCAATACCATTAGGGAGTTCACACAAATGAATTGCGAGAGAATTTAAATTGCGCATTTGGGCGACGGATTGAAGAAGTGTCAAGTGGAAGGTCGATGCCAAGAACGTGCGGAACCAGCGCGACCTGAGCAGAGAGGAGAGTTGCAATGTCGAAGCGACGAATTGTGGGAGTCCCAGTATGGCGAAGTGCGACCATGGGGAGAATTCGATCGCTTATTCTGATGGCAGATTGGACTCCGGCGGAGTTGCTGAGGTTGAAGAACCTAGGCGGTGTATTTCTGTCATGGCGATGGGACTATGTGTGACCTCACCTTCTCACTCTCTCCTTGCTTCAAAAAGGTGACTTCACATATTAGCTTCTTGTAACTTTCATCCGGAAGAAAGTTTTCAACAAGATTCTCAGTCAAACTCTCCCAAGTGTCTTCTTCCACATGTTCTTTCTTGTACTCATTGTACCACTTCAATGCGGAATCCTCCTAGAAGTCGGGCAAAAGGATAATCCATTCCGGCTTCCTTCTCTCATTGTTTCCAAGACATGCTTCTCATGAAATTTGAGAGCAATTGGAGTCAAGAATTGGAATATGTGATGGGTTTAGTACACAGGGGTCTGCATATCACCTTGTGACATAGTGTGTAACTTGACAATTGTTCTAAGAATTCTAGGGAGAGAAACATATGAAACTTTTCCCATAGAACAAACAAGTTGTAGAGAAATATTCTGTGAAGTTAAAGCGAGAATTATTGATCTAATCATTACATATCATAATCTTCTTCCGCTGAAGTTTTACCGGTTGTAATGAACTCGAATGTGGAGTGCTAAGGAGAACAAGAAGAGATTGTCAACTCACACGAGGTTCAAGAGGGTTCTTCTATAGCCATGCGCTCAACCGTTCTCAAAGCGAAGAAATATCCATGCAACATCGGTACCTTTGTTATGGTGTCCATCATCAGTAAATCCTCATCTGGAAATGTATCATCCACTGGTTGATCTCCTTCCTCATTGTATGCCCGAGACATCAAATCAGCATTGGCATGCTTCTAACCGGGTTGATCCTCAATAATGTAATCAAACTCCACGAGTAACAACTTTCATCAGGCTATTCTACCCTCAGCATTAGGCTTGTTAAAAATGTACTTCAAAGCTTTGTGGTCAATAACGATAGTAAATTTCCCTCCCAACAGATAGTGTTGAAACTTCTTGAATGAGAAGATCTCAGCTAAAGCCTCCCTTTCTGTCACTAAATAGTTTCTCTCAGCCTGCACCATATGTCTACTAGCATAAGCAATTGGATGATCGTGGTTATCATCATCTAACTCACTTAGAGTGCATTCTATAGCAATGTTTGATGCATCAGTGTAGAGAATGAAAGGTTTATCCCAATGTGGTTTGGCTAAAATAGGAATCTTTATCAATGCCTTCTTAAGAAGTTCAAACGCTGCAGCTGCCTTTCCATCCTTGAGGATTAAATCGTAATCCGTCCTCTTCTTCATGTAAACCGTCAAGGCATAAGCTTTGTTGGAAAAGGAAAAGATGAACCGTGGATAGTATCCCACCATACCAAGGAACTGCCTCAGCTTGGTCAACGTCACCGGAAAAGGTAAGTCGAGGATGCGTTTCGCCTTTTTTGGATCCACTGCTATACCATTCTTGGAGATGATGTGTCTTAACAACAAACCTTCCTCACATTCAAAAATGCATTTTTCTAGATTGAGCGAGGCCTTGGCTTTCTCCAAACATTGTAGAATTTTGATCAAATGATCAAAATGATCCTCCTTCTTCCCATATACACAAAAATCATCTATGAAATCTTGCACAAATTTCCCAATAAAAGGTTCAAACACCTTGTTCATGAACCTCTGGAAAGTTGCTTGAGTATAACATAGACCAAAGGGCATTACCCTAAAGGCAAAAGTTCCCCATGGCGTATTAAAAGTGGTTTTGAGCTGATCTTCAAGAGCAATTTGAATTTGGTTATAAACACTATAACCATCTCCAAAATTATACCACTCATGACATGCCAACTCCTCTAGAATCTCATCTATGAAAGGTAAAGGATAATAATCCTTCTTTGTGACAGCATTCAACTTCTTGTAATCTACGCATAATATATAATACACGTAGCCTACCATTCTTCTTCTTGACTATCACAATAAAAAAAATCCATTCAAAATTCTCTACCTCATGGATGAAACCGTCATCCTTTAGCTTGTCGATCTCCTCCTTCACCAACACAGCCGTTGGTGGATTTATCTGATGTTGCTTCTAACGTACTGGACGAGCCTTCTCCTCTAACTCAATGCGATGAGTTTCTAAGCTTACTTCCTTTAAATCCTTGTAGCTAAAGGCAAAGACATGGATATATTTACGAAATATATCCAAGAACTTTGACTTCTCCTCCATAGTAACCTTGGGACCAAACTTGAGAGTGGAGAGCCATCAAGTTATCTCATCTTCACTCATCTTCATCTTGTCGGGATCTTTCACCACCCCTTGCCTGGAAAGTAAATCCATTGCAGCAAGAACTTGAACTTAAACATTATCATCCGAGGTGTCTTCAGATGATGTCTCCTCATCGGTTGATATGTTGGTGTCAACCTCTGAAAATCTGCCATTTTCTTCACTTTCAGACTCCGAGTAATCACAAGTAGGCCTATCCGAGTCTAAGACTGCTCCTCCGCCACTTGTGGAGGGACCTTCCCTCGATGGTTCTTTGGCCCTATACGAAGGTAACCCTTATGCCACCGATCAGTAGTCCTCACCGCCCTCAACCAAGGTCTTTCTAACAACAAGTCGTAGCTAGCCTCCTCAAGCACTTGAAAGGACAATAAGATTTAAACTCCCATCACACTTACTACCATCTTGTCCACCACTCCAATGGGTCGCGCCTTTTGCTTGTTGGCCATCCCAACAATGATGTTGGAAGATCTTGAAGGCTTCATCCCCAAATTCTTCAACAAACCTTCCGACATGGCATTCACCGTAGATCCACCATCCACAAGCACATCCGAAACATCACCTCCATTAATGCGTACTTCAATCTTTGAAGCCTTAGTACATATCTTAGAGGCAACGGCATCCACCACTCCTACTCGAACATTCGCCATGAAAGCTTTCCCCTTGGATCATCGCTTTTTGGTCATTTTGGAGCTTAGGTCTCCTCTCAACTCTTTTCTTATCGTAGGATTTAGAGCAATCAATTGGCCAACAGTTATATTGGTTTTTTGATTCCCCACATCCTCCACCACGTCGTATTGGAGTTGGGTAGATGAAATAGACAAATCATCCATTCCCAACTTCTTCCTCGGTGCTCTCGATTGACTCACACCACTTGATCGAGTGCTCCGACTTGTTTGATCTTCTATTGAGATGGACTCCTCTGCAAATCTTGCTCTCTTCTTCTCATGTGCAATAATATCTACGTTTGAAATTATAGAGCTCTCTCCCATCTCAAATGTGAAGTGATGAAGAAACACATCAATAGACGTTACTCCCTTGTCCTTCGATTGACTTGGGGCAATAGTAGGATTGTTGTGTCTGACTCCATCATGCTGTCGAGGATTAGGACAATTCCCCTGGAAATGAGGGCCTCCACAACTAAAGCATGAAACTGTGAAGTTCCCTTGCGGTGGATTTACTTTTGGAGGATAATTTCCATACCCTTGTAGGAGCGTAGTTCTTAGGATAAGTAGGATTTTTTTTTTGTTTTTGTGAATAAAGAGTTATATTCAGGTTCTCATGAGGGTATTCGTCCAAATATTTGTTGGTTAGACATGAATATCATTAGGGAGTTCACACGAGTGAATTTCGAGGGAATTTAAATGCGCGTTTGGGTGGCGGATTAAAAAATTGTCGAGAGAAAGTCGATGCCAAGAACTTGCGGAGCAGTCGGAGCGAGAGAAGAGAGATGCAATGTCAAAGCGTCGAACCGGAGGAGTTCCATCATGAAGAAGTGCAACGATGGGGAGAATTTGACCGCTTATTCTGATGGTGGATTGGACTCCAACGGGGTTGTTGAGGTTGAAAAACTCAAGGGAGCATTTCTGTCATGATGATGGGACTATGTGTGCCCGGAGCTGTGCTATGAAGTCCGGAGAGAGAAAGCATTGACTGCGCTCGGAAGCAGAGCTCAGCAGGAGAAGTGGGATGTCAGGGTGTGGGCAAAGGCTCTAGGGCGCAACTATGAAGAAGACAAAGGCGGCATCAATTGGGAGGGCTCGGCGATGCATACTACATTCACCTTCGACGAGCGGAAGTGATTCAAACCTAGAGAGAGGAAGGGGACGAATGGCTACAAGCTCGACTTGATTAAAGATGTCTTCAGGAGGAAGGTGGCTCTCACCTTGAATCAACTTTTCTCACCGCAGAGAACGACATACGTAAGCATGCATAACATGAGGATTGTAAAGGGGTTCAACGGAGGAACTATTCGGATAAACTGGGGAGAGATCTTTGCAAAGAATGTACAGGTGATGGCGATTAAGCTAAGAGAAGATGGTAAGAATGTAGTCTATCTCTCGTCTTTCTTGGTGCATTTGTACGCGAAGTTGGAGTGGTTGACGCCTAGAGAGAGGCAATTGTATCGACTGGAGAGTGGACTGTCGGACTTGGACGTAGACCTCGACAGTGCTAGTAGGGGATCAACGAGAAGTTTAGGAACGAGTGCTCCTCCTGAACCAAAGAGAACGGGAGAAGTCAGGCCGGCGGTGCAGAGTAAGCCTAATTTGGATTCGGACCTTGAAGAGAGTAGTGGAGGACAGTCCGCCAGCCACTCTGACAGCTCGAAAGGATGTAGGGAAGAAGAAGGTGGAAGAAGTAGGTCCGTCAAAGACCTCTCGGCCAAAGATGATGGTAGTGAAGCCAGGGCCGAAACCCTCAAAGGAGATTGCAGAACCTATGGCCTCAGTACTACAGGTGTCGCAGAAGCTGGAGGCAAAGAATGCCTACGAAGAGATCTGCCTTATTCGGGGTGCGGAGATCCATTTTGTAGAGAAGGAGAATGCCCAACTTCGGGAGACGGTGCAGGACTTGAAACGAAGACTAATTCAGGTGGACGTGGAGGCGCCTATGAGGTTGGAAAACCTCGCTAAAAGATGTGTGCAGCATCTATTCACACGGTGTGATCGAATTGAGATGCAGCGGTTAGAGCAATTGATGGCAGCGATGGAGAATCCCGGCGACTCAAAGGACAAAAGGAAGGAGATGTACAAAGCGTTGGGTCTAGATTTCAGCGAAGCCATGGCTCTTCATCGACAGGAGATCGCAGCTAATGTACATGAAATGCAGTTAGGAATCGATGCATTCACGCAAGCAGCGGAGGTGCGATCGAGTGGCTTAGATCAGAGTAGAAGACTTAGGAAAGAGCGATCCGTGTAGGAGCAGTTAGAACATTCATTATAAATAGTCGTAGGAAATAAAGTGGTGGGATCTTTTCATCTTTGCAAGTGTCCAATCTGTTGGGCTGCAAATTGGAGTCAAGGTAGAACGAGCACTCTAGGAGCTGGTGTTTGCATACTGACATTGTGTCGACTGATGCGTGTATCCGCAAAGTTATCCTGATATTCGTCCATGAGCTGAGCCTATCTGTAGCCATCAAAAGTACTCTAGAGAGTGTTTTCGCCGAGACGCAAACTTGTAACGAGAGAGATTCCCATCCCAAAGTAAAGCAAACATTGAAATCTATTTGCTATGTATATGGAATTGATATTGTGATGGGATTGTGAAGGAATTGAACTTGAATCGACTGCCTTCTTTGTGAGTACTCTTCGGACTCTGCAGTCCAGAGTTAGAAAGATGACTAAATGCATGTTTCTCTTCTTTGCTAGTGTGGTTTGATCCCTCATTCCCTTGGGAATGAATCAATCTATACAAATTCGGACTTGATAATGCATACCCGTGCTATAACAACCCTCTAGATCCTCCCCCTATATTCTGATTCCTCCTCTCCCATAGTTGTATTACGTTAATCTTGATATCAGAAAGTGTTTCTGTGATAGATTTCAACTCATGGTGTAAGTTTACCGCCAGAAAATTTACTACTAATGAAGCAACAACAGTAGGAGTTGCCATTCACACCACAACAGGTGGTGATGTTTCTCTAGCCACCAAGCTAGAATCATCATCTTTTAGGCTCTCCTCCATTCGAATAGCAATGCGAATAGCCTCAACCTTAGAATAGGGTTTTTCATATTTCACCTTGCTTCGAATTTGAGGCTTCAAAGCTCCAATGAAGTTCTTTGTCAACATCGCCACAATCCCCACCATGATTGGCTCGACCTCGTCTCCGCTCTTTCTCAACACCATATAAAAACGTGACTCCAGCTTCTCCGTTCTCTCCACGTATGACCTCACCTTCTCACTCTCTCCTTGCTTCAAAAAGGTGACTTCACATATCAGCTTCTTTCATCCGGAAGAAAGTTTTCAACAAGATTCTCTCTCAAACTCTCCTAAGTGTCTTCCTCCACATATTCTTTCTTGTACTCATTGTACCACTTCAATGCAAAATCCTCCAAGAAGTCGGGCAAAAGGATAGCCCATTCCGGCTTCCTTCTCTCATTGTTTCCAATACATGCTCTCTTGAAGTCACTCACAAAAGCTTCTACATCTTCTTTCTCTCCCCCATAGAAGACCGGAAGCTTCCCCATTTCCAGCTTCTGTTGTTGTTGTTGGAAATTTATATGAGAGTCCCTAATACAACACAAACAAAACTAGCTCCATTCTAGAGTAATTCATCAATGGCGAAATCAATGGAATTGGTTGGTCCAAGATTGCCATGACTCTCTTTTCTCCTAAATACACGATGAGCCTTACCCTCATCGACATCTTCTTGATAATTCTGAAAATGATCTCGATCTTCAATTAGAACTTGAGCCACCCGGAAATTTCAACTTTTCGGTATCTGCACTCAATTTATCTTCAAAGCCCTCCACTAGTGACTCCAATAGAGCTTTCACACCACTACATTCGTGTCCTAAGGGAAGTCCTGTCACACCACAATTTTCACAAAAGGTTCCACTCTTGGATTCATGGGGAGACGATGGTCCCAGATGAAGGTTTAGCTCTCCCACATTCCTTCTCTCTCTCTACCTCCGATCTTTGGTTCTCAAAGGAGAACTCACAAGCTTATGTCCCTTCTCTCCACAATAGAAGCAACTCTCACATTTTGCTCTCGGGGAACTTTTTAGTGTCCTCTCTTCAAACTCCACTCTCAACTTCCTCGTGTTCGAATCTGCTGAAACAATCACGTCCAGCCCTTGAGGTATCTTAGACAACCGGATCTTCCAAAGAGCTTGATCTCCCATTTTCCAATGAGTTTCAAGTCATCCTCACTATGCAAAACACTCATGCACTAACTCTCTTGGAATGACCATAAACAAGGAAAAAGAAAATCTGAAAAGTAAAGTGGTTTTGCTCACTTTTATACCCCATATACTTCAGGTATCATAACTTTCTCTCAAAAAATGATCTATCAACGAAATTTAAACCCACATGTAGTTTAGCTCTTGATTAACACTTGTGCAAAATTTCAAATCTTGATTTCTTTCTTGCACGAATTGATGAGCTCTGTACATTTTTTCCCGAGAGCTATCTTTCAAAACCCGTCAAGACCCTAGCAGATTCTAAACATCATAACTTTTGATAAGGATGTGATATGACTATAATTTTAAGTGCAAATATATCTTATCTACTAATCTAAAATCAATCAATTTCTCTAAAAAACTTTGGAACATAAAGTTTTACTCCCAAATATGCATTATAGCACTCTCGCCTCATCCCCAAACAACACTTAAGTAAACAAAATGTACAAAATAACTTCCAAGCTATCATATAACACTACCGGATACACAAATGGTATAATACTATGCATCATGATCTCGGTTCGCTCTTCCCCCACAGTCCTCTCCATATGAGTTCTCATCGTTGCACTCTCACGGGCAATAAATTGGATTTGAAACATCTCTGCTCCTTCTAGATTGAGGTCCCGGCAATGGAACCAAAAATGTGACCTCCGGGCTGACTCTCACTCAGGTTAACCTCCAATGGCTTTTTGGAAGCTCATCATGAATCTAGAAGGACTTGTTCCCACCCTATGACCATGACCCTAATGCACACTCTTACACAAACTCTCAAAGTCCAAACTTCATTATGCAAATTGTCACCAAGAGTAAGATATCATTCAAAAGGAAGGGATACTTTGGTAATCAAAGTCTTCATTGAATCAAGACTCCATTCTGAACATGACTTCTCCAAGAACCAAGCTTCCCAAAACGAGTTCTCTCCAAAACTAAGATCACAAAACTAAGTTTTCCCAAAATTAACTTCCTTGAAAACTAACTTGAGAGGTGCTTCTCAACCTCTCTATTTATACTTCTTAGAATCTTACCCTAATAACTATAAATAATCACCATGTAACTTTCTCTTACCAAGTTTAAATGAGATACATGGCAACATGCAATTGGTACACTTGTAAATTGAGCACAAAAGTAATGCATGAAATATAAATTCTAACATAGTACATAACAAAGAGTTTCTCTTCATTGAATTCTTGCAAAAACTAGCTTTAGACTGACATTACTATCAAGATCAAAAACTCTTACCTGTGCCGATGTTATCAATTTCAAGGAGGAGAAAAATACTTCAAAACGACATGAAACAAGTCCGGTATGAAACTACTTCATCATCCCATGCCTTCAAAGCAGCTACAAGACTTTCGACCTAACTGAACTGTACCTTAAATTTAGAGAACAGAACATATTCACCGGTGGTAACTTCAAACGCCCCATCCCTGCTCCAACAAGGCAATTGAAGCTTAGTAAAAGGTATAAACGACCCTGTTATGTGATAGCTCATGACAGATCATAACGGTAAGGTTCCTCGCGTCTACTCTGCGTAGAAAATCATTTCAAAACTGCTAAAGCTCTCTACACTAACTCGCATTGACTGAATAGCAGCAAAAACTCCGATTCCAGAAAAAAGCCTTTCAGAAACTTTTGCTCTATATGAACAGATGCTGAGATGAAGTACAATGTACCAGCAAAACCTGGATTGCATATCTCCAACAGGCATTGAGCACGAATGAAGCTGTTCCTTACGTTGCCAAACGTATGCTTACCTCGGTTGCATGCCTTCAGGATTTCCAGTGACCATGATGTCGGGGTGTGCGTTTTCTGCGCAGAAACCAGGTAAAGTCAGCTGATTCCTGCAACTTCTTGGAACTTTTCACATCACATCACTTTTGGAGCCGGGTCTTAACGTCGAAGATAGCATTTGAAATATTCCATGGTTGAGTTCATGGTAATGTTCAGCTCAGTCAACAACATTGACAACTTGATGAGTTAAAGACAGCTCGATTGAATCGGGTGTAGTAGCTCTCCAGCAGCTATATCACTTTCCAGAAGATCTAGTTGCCAAATTATCGACAATGACACATACCGATACCGTCCGCAAGTTCGATGAAGTAGTCAGTCATTTCTGGTTTGTCGTGATACTCCACAGTCACCTGCAACACCATGCGTACGTTATTAAGACAATCATCAGCAGACAGCGTTAAGATAATCATCAGATTCTTTGGCACCCAGTTTCAATATTTTAACGGAGTTTGAAAGGCCGGAAGAAATCTTGCCATCTTCTTATTGACATGAGAGAGCTAGGTAGATACTTTCTGGGAAGAGCTCTTCAGCGGTCACTCATGCTTCGTGACTCTAAGAGACCAATCGAATAGCATATGAAGACCAGAAAATTGTCACAAAATTGCAGTCACTATTGTGACCAAAAAAAACTTCCCTTCCTGGCTAGCTATCGGATAGACTTATTCCCCGGTAATTGCACCAAGAAAAAAATCGCTCTGGCAACACAGGTATATGTAATGACACGGTAATCTGAATGTGAGTAGAATAGTAGTCTTATGATTCGTTCCCAAGGGAATAAGGGATCCGAATAAGCTTTCAGGGAAGTGAAGGTGAGCTTAGACTTCTTTATGGACTCTGGACCTCATAGTCCGAAGAGGAAGGTGGTAGATCTGTCACGATTTCTAATCCACCAATAACAACATTCCCATCCAAACAAAGACACACGCGTACAAGCAACACCAATGCACAATCGTTCCTTGAATCGGTGCAATCACCATTTACTAAATGATGGGGATCTCTTCATTATAAGCTGAAGTCGAGGCGAAGCTCTTAGCAAAGTACTTCTGGGCAATTCTACACAATGCTGGCTCGTGGGCAAACGTCTAGGTATCTTCACAGGCGTCAGACACCAATCAAGGTGAACAGCACGACAATCACACCAGCTTCCTAAAGCTCGTTCTATCCTGACTACAATTGCGGCTCAATCAATTGAACACTTGCAATGAAAGAAGATCCCACCACTTTATTCCTACGACTATTTTTAATGAATTTCCTAACTTCTACTCCTAACTGCTACCTACATGGATCGATCTCTCCTAATCCTTCTCTGCCTATCTAAGCCGTTTGATCACACCTCCGTTGCTTGCGTGAATACGTCGATTCCTAACTACATCTCCTAAACATCGGCTGTGATCTCTTGTCGATGAAGAGCGATGGCTTCTCGAAAATCTCGACCCAAGGCTTTATACATCTCCTTCCTCCGATCCTTCGAATCTCCCGGATTCTCTATTGTAGCCACCAATTGCTCCAACCGCTGCGTCTCTACCCTGTCACACCGAGTAAACAGATGTTGCGTACACCTATTGGCAAGTGTCTCCAACTTTGCAGGTGCCTCCATGTCCATCCGGATCAACCGCCTCTTCAGGTCCTGCAGTATCTCCCGAAGATGAGCATTCTCCTTCTCTACGAAGTGGATTTCTGCGCCCCTATAGAACCTTGGTTAGCTAGTTGTAGAGCTGTTTTTTTGTTTTTGAATAAAGAAGGTGATATTCAGGATAGTTACACCGAATATGAGTGTAAATACGTGTGATAAGTATGAATTGCCTAGCCGAATACAAATAGGCAGTTAGGGAAAGAATTAGGAGGAAAAGTAGAAATTAAGACAAGCGGAAGGAGATGCCAACATTCTTGATTTGACGAGCGCCACAACAAGCGAGAAGGACAGGAATTGGAGAGTGATGGATCGGGCGAATTTGACCAAGAAGAGGTCTGCAAGCAGATCATGAGCGAGAGAGGCTATTCGGTTGTCTGTTCAACAGAAGTTTATATCCGGGGCATACATAACCTTGATGCCAAAACCTATTTGGACCACGCGTGAATTGGAGAGATTGAAAGAGTTAGGAGGAGCATTCTTAGTATGGCGCTGGGACTATGTGTGCCCGAAGCTGTGTGAGGAAGTTTGGACCAAGAAGGAACGAAATCCAATCGGGTGGCGAGGCTACCCAGATTCATGGGATGCGATATTATGGACGGAAGCGCTAGGGCGTGATTACAAGGAGGAGAAGAACGGAATTGATTGAGAGGACTCAATGATAGTCACTGGATTCAACTTTGATGAATCAAAGTGGTTTGATCCAAAGGAGCGGAAGGGCATAAACGGATACAAGAATGATCTTATCAAGGATGGTTTCCGAAGGAAGATAATGTACACCTTGAACCAGCTCTTTTGACCCCAACGAACTACGTATGTCAATATGCATAAGGTGAGGATTGTCGAAGGATTTGTGATAGGATCAATTAGAGTCAATTATGGGGAGATCTTCGCTCGTAATGTGCAGGTCATGGGGGAGAAACTATGTGCATGAGAAAAAGGGGTCGTGTACATTTCCTCATTTTTGGTCCACATGTATTTGAGGATGGGCAAGGTTGACCCTCACGAAATGACGTATACCACACGGGAGCAGAGAGGAATCAAGAACCAAGCTAGTGAACCAATCAAGACGGATTATTGAGGAATGGATCATTTGAACTCTTTAAAAAAATTAAATAAAGATAGGCGAAAAAAATCAAATCAATTAAGTGTCATCAGACCAAGGAAAAAATCAAACTTTTATCATTGAAAAAGCTACCGACTGGATTCTTTTGAACGCTACGATAATTGTTGGAATGGACTATAGGGAATGCAAAATGCATAAAGAATCTAAAAGAAGTGCACCTTGATATTGCATATGGATTACATTTGCCATGATTGTGTGAGTAACTCATGACTTTAGGATTTAAAGTTGGAAACATAGGGAAGCTTGAGATGTGGGTGAAGTTCATGTGTAGAGACTAGAAGATGGAGGAAGATAGAATTGATTAGAAAGGTTCAATCTTATACACAAGATTTGACTTCAACAAAACAAAATGGTTTGATCCATGCAAAAATAAACATACAAAGAAATTCAAAATCAATCTTTTTTGAGCACATTCACGCTCAACCAAATATTTCATATGTAGAGGAGTACTTATGTGAATATGCATAAGGTTTGATTTGTGAAGAGCTTTGTAGGATGTCCCGTTTGAATGAATTGAGATGTAATCTTCATTTGGATACTACAAACGATGATCAAGAATTTAAGGACCAAAGAGAAGAGATAATGTATCTATCTTCTAACTAGATGAAAATCTATTTAAAGATGGGCTGGTTTACTACAACAAATCGAAAGAAGTATAAATTGAAGATGAGATTGTCAAATATTAAAGATGAATTGGATGTAGCCATTAGTAAACGCAACAGATTCATAACTAGCCAACTAGGGGTAGGAGGAGTAGAGGAAGTCACTTTGTGGGAAGTGTTCATTATCTTGGAGGAAGGTATCCCTTGTATGGCTTGGCAAAAAAAGCCATACTGACCATATATGGAGAATGTGACAAAGGAAAATATCATGACAGAGAAAGAATTAGATGAAAACAATGACTTTCTTTTAAAATAAAATAAAATCATTTGTTAAAGTAGAGAACGTGCAGCTTTGGATTCAAGTAACTAGATTAAATAACCAAGTTATCCATCTAAATGTAAAACAGCTTGCAGAATTGGAGACATTAGCCAACATATGCAATATATATATATATGTATATATCAAGTTATCCATCTAAATGTAAAACAGCTTGCAGAATTGGAGACATTAGCCAACATATGCACTATATATATATATATATATTTACAATGTATAATGACTTTGAGGCAAAGCTGTTGGAGCAAGCAATGAAAAAATTCCAAAAATATCAAGGATTCCATGAAGGATATGTATTGAGTGATGGGATTGAAATGTCAAAAAGGGATGAAGATCTATCAACATGATATGACAAAGAAGGTGTGTGAGGTACATGTGAGTGTGGATTCATTCGAATAGCAACTGAAGTCATCCAAGAAACAAAAATCCAAAAAAATTTGTTGGAGAGGACAATATTGATTAAAAGGAACCTATGATAGTTTAGAGTTAGAAATGTATATAAGTGGAATCATGAGGTAGTTACAAGGCTCTTCAATTTGACCCATTCTAAGAAAAATACAATTTTGATTAAAGGGTCAAATGAGACACTTGTGGCTAAAGAAATTGTGTCTAAATGGTGGACAACATTTGGATAAATTTTTCTTACGAATCAAAGGATTTGGCTTATTTGAGCACTCGAACAAATAAAAAAATGTAATGTTATCATTAGTTTGTTTGTATGTAGCTAGGAATCGATCATTTTATTGAAAAGATATCCATTATATATTGACAATATGTTCTAACGATATTATTTATGTATTTAGTGTTATCTTGATTGATGAGTTATATGTGTGTTATTTGAATTGAATTTTACAAACATTTGAAGTGTATTTGACTATTGATCTTCATACTTCAAATTCCATATTATATAAAGATGTGCAAATCAATTTATTTATTTATTTTGCAATTTGGCTATCTTGATACCTCATTCCTCTTCGAAATAAATATATTATATTCTGATTTATTCCTTTCTTGTATAGCATGTGTGTTACAAACATGAAACATTCATTCATGATAATAATGTCATCATGATCAAGCAAGTCACCCTTCGATCTCAAGGGAACGAACTTCACTTTGTTATAACTAAGATCTTCCTTTGTGCAACTTTGACG